>OZ010618.1:26752037-26969537 GCA_963932285.1 Caenorhabditis macrosperma | reverse complement strand
GCCGTGTCCTAAAATCCGACAAAAGCACATCTAAAGATGTTCAAACTTCATCCACTGGAGCCTTAGAGATAATCGAAGGCAGAGGATTCACTGCTACCGGATCCACCGAAATCATAGGTCAAACAGGAGCCACCTGCCTCAACGGAACGTCCAACTTCTCGTCCTCTGAATCCGTCGTGTGTTTGGGAGTCTTCTCGATCTCTTATCGTCGCTTCGGACACTACGGAGCCGCGTCCCAGCTGATCTACCCTGACGCCTTAAATTTCTCGTCGTTCTTTCGCTTTTGTGGTTTTCCAATTTTCGGTTTTCGGTTTTCTTGCTGTGTGTGAGATTGAATTGGACCATAGCAGCTTACGATGGTCCAAGAGCTTCCTCTTGATACCTATTTCAAAATCACCGGCCTTTGTTTTCCCAAAAATGTGTCCCTCCGCATTTTGAGTCATCGCCCGCATCGGAAGATGATTTCGAAATAAAGGGACACGGTGTTTTGCTGTCTTGCCGGAGAGACCGCCCTCCAAACTCCCTCGATCCCTCGCTGAGGGGCGGAGTCACAAAACCAACGGAAAGAGGCGGGGCGTGCGTCACGACCCAGTATAAATAGGCCACGAGAGAGGGGAACCACACACTCCAGCTCCATCCACACCTCACTCTTCACCAAACATCGAACACTTGCGACGACATTTGCGACGACGACGAATAGCTGCTGTGGTTTGGCGGCAAGCTCGGTGGGTTTGGAGTTTGCCTTTTTGCTTTTTTCTGAGAAAGATTGGATGAGTCACTCGATTCTTGTTTGTTTGGCTATCGTTGCAGCTGCAGTACCTTGCGGAAAACTATTTCACAATAGAGAAAACAATAGAGAACTCGTGATGACTCACTTAGAAATCAGTCACTGAAAATCTTCAGATGTGCGTCGTCTACGGTGCCGCCACTTGCACATAAGACACCGAGCAATTCGGCATTAGTACGGTACTACAGCACCATGTTCTGCGGAGTCATTTTCTCAAAAAGCGCCTCATTCTTTCAACCCCGCAATTCTTCGGCTGGTCGAATCAACTTCTCCTGTGCGCACCTGTTTTGTCGCAGCGTCCCCTTTCCTCTGCGCACTTTGACCGTCCTTTCCTTCTCTCCGGAGTTACATACTACACACACTCGGGCAAGAAGGGAAGATCATTCACAATTTCTATTCTCCCCATTTTTGCGCTCAAACTCTTCTGATGACTCACCTTTTTCCGGACAGAAAAACAAAACAATCCAATTTTCGGTGAATTTTCATGAATTTGGTATGAAATTGTAGAGAAAAAAACTAGGAGTTCAGAAATCTATACTGTTCTTAAAATCGGTTCCCGTTTCTTTTTGTGAATCCATCATCTTATGCGCAAAACACGCAAAGCGAACGAGGAACGCGTAAAGGAATCGCTTGCACGGAACGCGACGGGTGCGGGCAGCATGGTGGTTCGTTCCTTCGCTTTTCTCTCAAACCATATGCCCCTCCACCACCCGCTCCGGTGTTATGCGATGTCCAAACCTCGTCGCGGTAGTCGATGTCGATGGCCTCAACGCGTCCGCTCGTCTCCCGAACCATATGTCACACATGGCTTTACTTCTGTGCCCCTTGGCCTTCCTCTCTCGAAAATCGCGCCTCGATTCGTCACTATTTGTGCAGCTTTGATGCTCGATCGCAGACAAATCAAATATAGCGACTCATTTCCGATTGAAGTCGCTCTATTGCAAACTTTTGAGAAATTTACTTATTCACTCCATTATGATTATCAATTAGATTTTCAGAATGCCGTGTAACTCATCGACTGCCGGCGTCCATGCAACACCGTCCGCGCCAATAACTCTCGAAGCCGCCGGAGACCAACCGACGTCATCGGCGGTGGTAGTGAAAGGAAGGCAGCGACGGACGAGGGTGCCCGAACGGCCCGACCTGCCCATCAATTTGTGGTCGATTATGAAGAATTGCATTGGAAAGGTACGTCTCTCTCTCTCAGCAATTTTGCACACTTCATGGGGAGCTGGGAAAAGTGTTGTCAGAAATTCGGAATTTTTCACACAATATCCACTATCCTGTGAATTAGCTAGCTTACTGTCAAAAATTAGGAGTAGAAACGCGCTCTACTGCTAGAAACAGATAATTTGACCTTCCACTCGATTTCTTGTCACAAATTTTTTACTGCGGCTGGAATAGTAGAGGTTTTCAAAAAAGTATCTCTTTGGAAATAGTAATTATTTTGAAGCAATTGACGACTTTTTTGATAGTGGGTCTCGAAGCGATCACTCGTTAACCTACCAAAAAACCGTTTTGTTTTTTCGAAAAATATCGAGAAAATCGACTTTTGCACCTTTTCTGTCCTTGTTCGAACAGAAAAAAGATGTAGACAATACGTTGGACTAGTAGTTCGAGGTCGAAATCGAAGTCTGCCAATAGTATTGGTTACTGTGGAACTTCGATGAAGCGCGTTTGCTGACTACAACGATCGCATCAGCCCTCTCAAACGATTTCCTAATTCCGATACTTCCAGGAACTCTCGAAAATTCCGATGCCCGTCAACTTTTCCGAGCCAATCTCAGTGCTGCAACGTGTTACTGAAGACTTGGAATACGCGGATCTTCTCGAAAAGGGAGCCAAATTGGTAGGCACTCTCTTTCTCTCTCGCTCTCTCTCTTCTTATGCTCTCCCACTCACACTCTCCACTTTTCAGTCGACTCTCGAGCAAATGTGCTACGTGGCAGCGTACGCGGCAAGCAACTACTCGACGACTTGCCATCGCACCAACAAACCATTCAACCCGCTGCTCGGCGAGACTTTCGAGTTTGACAGAATGGATGATTTGGGATGGAGAAGCGTCACTGAACAGGTACCTACAGTACTCTTGTGGATTCTCATTGGAGCGCACATTCAGGTGTCCCATCACCCGCCAGCAGCCGCGCATCACGCGGAAGGGCGCGGATGGACAATGTACCAGGACTTTACGATGACGTCACGCTTCCGTGGAAAGTACCTGTCAGTGATTCCGATCGGTTTCACGCACGTCGTGTTCCCGGGAACCAACTCGCACTTCTCCTACCGTAAGATCACCACCACCGTCCACAACATCATCGTCGGCAAACTGTGGATTGATAATCACGGAGAAATGGAGATCACGAATCACACGACGGACGAGAAATGTGTCTTGAAGTTCATTCCGTACTCGTATTTCAGCCGAGAGCAACCGAGAAAGGTAACCGCCCCTCCTCCCTCCGTCAACTAATCTACAGTAATCCATTTCCAGGTGTACGGTATCGTTCGCGACTCGGAAGGTGTCCCGAAGTACGTCGTCCAGGGCACGTGGGACAAGTCTATCGATATGCTGACCGTGTCCAACTGGAACGGTAACCACGAGAAGCCGAAGGTCGAAGTCGACGAGACGAGTCTCCGACGCATCTGGACCGCCACGCCGCTACCGTAAGATTGCCTACAGTAATCCATATTCTCACCTTAATACATTTCCAGAAAAGGCGCTGAAAAGATGCACAACTTTACAAAGTTCACAATTGAGCTCAACGAGCCGGAAGACGGTGTGGCGCCGACTGATTCGCGGCTGAGACCCGATCAGCGATTGATGGAGAACGGAGAGTGAGTAACTGGGTAGAACCTTGATCCCCATCCCCCATTCTCGACTTTCAGATGGGACGGGGCGAACAACAAGAAGCTGGAAATCGAGGAGAAACAACGCGCTGTTCGTCGCCGTCGCGAAGCCATCAAGGAGGTCGCCATGAAAAAGGGTTCGGTTTCTAGGCCACCAGACTCGACAACTAGTCCCCCGTTTGTTTCAGGCGACAAATACGAGGAGTACGAGCCAACGTGGTTCGTTCGCGTGCAGGACGAGTCGAATGGAGCACTCATCCATCAGTACAAGGGCGGATATTGGGAGGCGAAGGAGCGACACGATTGGAGCCAGTGCCCGGATATCTTTTAAGAACATGCTTTCCTCTTCGCTTCCTCCTCCCTCTTTCCTCCTCATTTCCTTCCGTTGCACATGGGTACACGTATGAACTATTCCGTTTCCTTCTCTCTCTCTCCCTCTCTCTCTCTCTCTCTCTCTCTCTCTCTCTCTCTCTCTCTCTCCCAGTTCCTCTCTCTCTGCCTTTTTCCATTAGTTTTCATGTATTTTCCTACCACTGATAGCCCTTTCTTTCGTAATCTTTCTTACTTGTCATTTGAATGTGTAAATAAACCAAAAAAACGTTTATGTACAAAACTAATTCATTACATTCTTTCTCTCTCCAACTCCTTCCCATCCATTCACACTGAATACTCCTCCTCGTCCTCCGTCGCCTCCTCCTTCTCCCTCTCGGCCTTCGTCTTCAGTCGGCCGCCCGTCAGTTCTCCAAATCCACTCATCGCCCTGTCAAACTCACCTTCTCCTCGACGCATGATCGCGACGCATTCATCTCTGGATTCAACAAGTCAAGGAGGTCTCTCCCGTCCTACTCTTCTCTTCATCGGAAACCACGTGCTCGTCGCGACCTCGTACAATCCGAATTCGTTACCCTGAAGGCGTCCCGCAAGTACATCTACGATGAAAATCTCAAAGCGGTACGTCTATTTTCATCCTCAATGATATTCATGTTTAAAAAACCCCCCCCCCCATACTCGTCCCTTTCTTGCCGCTCCCGCTTCCCCCCCCCCCCAGTTGAATCTTCCACCAGATGATCTGATCTCCACGTGTGTGGAGCCAAATTTTGTACATACCCGCAGAATGCCTTTCGATTACTCTGTCCCAAAATTTAGCTTAGCATAGCCAATATACCTTCCACACACCGTCCAATACCTTCTAGCAACCCTCGCAACATAACACACGCGGCGCTGTCCAAATCTCGTCAACATCGATGACCTCAACGCGTCCGTAGGGCCACACACTCGGGCAGGGAGGAAAGGGAGGACCAAAGTCCGTAACACGCGTGGACCCCCGTCAATTGGAGCAGCATGATTTTTGCCTCTGTGCTCCTCGACCCTCCTCTCCCTCTCTCCTCGTTCAGGTGTGTATGAGCTCTTCGCTCAAACCATGTGCCCCCTTCGCACACTTTCCGTTTCAATAGAGTGTCCTGTCCTCCGTGACCAGTCGGCACCATGTCTGACAATTCCATTAAAATTTTGCCAGTTGCCCAATGACTGTGTACGATGGCTAGCTGCGTCTCCATTGGTGCTTTCTCGCGTAAATATTCATCATTTTTTCCACCAACGTGTATTTTGAAATCAACGGTTTTCAGTAGTTTTGTGTTACATTCTGACAACCAACCCTGCTTTCCGACATGCTCCTCGTAGCGACTCCACCACAAATGAAACGTCTGATCTTTTTCAACCTAATCACCGGCCTTTGTTTTCCCAAAAATGTGTCCCTCCGTATTTTGAGTCATCGCCCGCATCGGAAGATGATTTCGAAATAAAGGGACACGGTGTTTTGCTGTCTTGCCGGAGAGACCGCCCTCCAAACTCCCTCAATCTCTCGCTCAGGGGCGGAGTCACAAAACCAACGGAAAGAGGCGGGGCGTGCGTCGCGACCCAGTATAAATAGCCCACGAGAGAGGCGAACCACGCACTCCAGCTCCATCCACACCCCTCTCCACCAAACATCGAACATTTGCGACGACGAAATAGCTGCTCTGGTTTGGCGACAAGCTCGGTGGGTTTGGAGTTTGCCTTTTTGCCTTTTTCTGAGAAAGATTGGATGAGTCACTCGGTTATTGTTTGTTTGCCTATCGTTGCAGCTGCAGTTCCTTTCGGGAAACTATTTCACAATAGAGAAAACAATAGAGAACTCGTAATGACTCACTTAGAAATGAGTCACTCAAAGTCTGCAGATGTGCGTCATCTACGGTGCCGCCACTTGCACATAAGGCACCGAGCAATTCGGCATTAGTACAGTACTACAGCACCATGTTCTGCGGAGTCATTTTCTCAAAAAGCGCCTCATTCTTTCAACCCCGCAGTTTTTCGGCTGGTCGAATCAACTTCTCCTCTGCGCACCTGTTTCGTCGCAGCGTGCCCTTTCCTCTGCGCCCTTCGACCGTCCTTTCCTTCTCTCCGGAGTTACATACACACACTCGGGCAAGAAGGGAAGATCATTCACAATTTCTATTTTCCCCATTTTTGCGTTCTACCTCTTCTGATGACTCACCTTTTTCCGGACAGAAAATGAAAACAATTTAATTTTCGGTGAATTTTCATGAATTTGGTGTGAAATTGAAGAGAACAAACTAGGAGTTCAGAAATCTATATTGTTCTTAAAATCTGTTCCCGTTTCTTTTTGCGAATCCATCATCTTATGCGAAAAACACGCAAAGCTCACGAGGAACGCGTAAAGGAATCGCTTGCACGGAACGCGACGGGTACGGGCAGCATGGTGATTCACTCTTCTCCCGAACCATGTGTTCCGCACAGTCCACCCCGTCAATGGAAGCAGCGTGACTCTCTGCGCCCCTCGGCCTTCCTCTCGTTCTCTCCTCGTCCACGCATTCACTTCTCCCAAACCATATACTCCCTCCACCGCTCGCCTGCGCACACTGTCCATTTCACTCGAGTGTGTCCACTCCTCTGTGATCAGTCGACACCATTTCGACATTCCCGCTGTGCCCATATGCGCGTCGCCTCGTTATTTCTTAACCTCACTATTTCTATTCTCTCCATTCTCACACTTTTTCATGACTCATCTTCTTCTCACCGACTATTTCCCTTATTTCATAACAAGTTGAGCATTTAGAATTCTCGATTGCACAGATGTCAAAGGCGACATCCAAAGCCCCTCAAGGCCGCATGCAACTACCTCCGAAGAAGCTTGCATCTTCGGTTAGCCGTAGCTTCATTCGAGTCTGCCCTCTCCTTTGTGACCAGGCGGCACCATTTCGGCGTTAGCCTGCTATGACGACGTGTTGCCTCGTTATTTCAACATTTCTATTGATGACTCATCTTCTTGTTTGGAATGAGACACAGCAGGATGGAAAGAGCGCCTCATTCTTTCAACCCCGCAGTTTTTCGGCTGGTCGAATCAACTTCTCCTCTGCGCACCTGTTTCGTCGCAGCGTGCCCTTTCCTCTGCGCCCTTCGACCGTCCTTTCCTTCTCTCCGGAGTTACATACTACACACACCCGGGCAAGAAGGGAAGGGAGGAACAATCATTCACAATTTCTATTCTCCCCATTTTTGCGTTCTAACTCGTCTGATGACTCGCCTTTTTCCGGACAGAAAATCAAAACTATTCAATTTTCTGTTAATTTTTATGAATTTGGTATGAAATTGAAGAGAAAAAACTAGGAGTGCAGTAAACTACGTTATTCTTAAAATCGGTTCCCGTTTCTTTTTATGAATTCATCATCTTATGCGAAAAACACGCAAAGCTCACGAGTAACGCGTACTCGGCAAAAGTTAGGCGGATTTGCCGCAGCAAATCGGCGGATCCGCGGCAAAAGTGGGCGGAGTTTAGGAGAAAGATGCGAAATTCGATGAGACACAGAGAAGAAGAGAAATCGGCGGAATCGCCGCAGAAAATCGGCGGATCCGCGGCAAGAGCCTGTAGAAAGTACGACGATGGGCGGAACCCGCGAGATGTCGGGCCATGCGAAAGGTGACCTCTGGCAGTTGCCTGTACCTCCATCTCGAAACAAACTCAAGTTCAGTCCTCTCGAAAGAGAAAGCCGAAGAACTGTATATTTTGGTTCCGCTCGCCCACTGACGTTGCTACGCCCGGTGAAGCATTATATTCTTGCACTCCTTTTTCCCATGTCTCAAACGAAGACACCATTCCTCTTTTTTGGTCGCTGTTAACCTCGTTCGGCGGATCCGCCGCAACGAATCGGCGGATTCGCCGCAGAAAATCGGCGGATCTGCGGCATTCCGCAGCGATTTTGCCGATTTGCTGCGGCGATTCCGCCAAACTTTTGCCGAGTAAAGGAATTGCTTGCACGGAACGCGACGGGTGCGGGCAGCATGGTGATTCCCTCTTCTCCCGAACCATGTGTTCCGCACAGTCCAACCCGTCAATGGAAGCAGCGTGACTCTCTGCGCCCCTCGGCCTTCCTCTCGTTCTCTCCTCGTCCACGCATTCACTTCTCCCAAACCATATACTCCCTCCACCGCTCGCCTGCGCACACTGTCCATTTCACTCGAGTGTGTCCACTCCTCTGTGATCAGTCGACACCATTTTGGCATTCCCGCTGTGCCCATATGCGCGTCGCCTCGTTATTTCTTAACCTCACTATTTCTATTCTCTCCATTCTCACACTTTTTCATGACTCATCTTCTTCTCACCGACTATTTCCCTTATTTCATAACAAGTTGAGCATTTAGAATTCTTGATTTCACAGATGTCAAAGGCGACATCCAAAGCCCCTCAAGGCCGCATGCAACTACCTCCGAAGAAGCTTGCATCTTCGGTTAGCCGTAGTTTCATTCGAGTCTGCCCTCTCTTTCTCTCCTCGTCCACGCATTCACTTCTCCCAAACCATATACTCCCTCCACCACTCGGCTGCACACACTGTCCGTTTGACTCGAGTGTGTCCACTCCTCTGTGATCAGTCGACACCATTTCGGCATTCCTTCTGTGCTCATAGGTGTGTTGCCTCGTTATTTCATAACCTCACTATTTCTATTCTCTCCGCTTGATTTCGCGGCTTTCCAAATTGATACCCAAATCCGCTCGTAAAAAAACAGTGGGTTGTTGGTTAGCCGCAGTCTCCCATGACTAACTGTATGCCCACAGTATCTTTATGAAAAATGAGAAAGTTCAACGGGTTTATCCACCTTCAGACGGGGGTTTTCCCATTTTCCCGATTCTGGAAAAACTACCAGATTCAGTTACCCTCAAATTCTGTGCCGCCAGATCTTTTACAAAGTGACAGTATACTTTTCGATCATCCTATGCTGGTCGCGGTCGTCGATATCGATGGCCTGTATATGCGTCTGAAGTTCCAGAGAATTCGTCGAGGCGCCGAGGTATGACCTTCGCCGGGCCCTCTGCGCAATTGCATCTTTCTCTCCCTCTCTCCTCGTCCATTCTTTCGCACTTCTCTCAAACCATATGCCTCCTCCACCACCCGCTCCGGTGTTATGCGATGTCCAAACCTCGTCGCGGTAGTCGATATCGATGGCCAGGTCCGCTCTTGTCCCGAACCATATACCACACATGGCCACTCCGTCAATCGGAGCAGCGTGACCTTTACCTCTGCGGCCCTCTTCTCCCTCTCTCCTCGTCGACGCATTCACTTCTCCCAAACCATGTACCCCCTCCACCGCTCCGCTGCGCACACTCTCCGTTTCACTCGAGTGTGTCCACTCCTCTGTGATCAGTCGACACCGATCCTCGCAGCGACGGCGTTTTTAAACAAAGTCTCTGAAGCGTTGCCGAACGGTTGGCGACGGGCTCGGTGAGTTTTCTTTTTTGGCTTTTTTTGAGAAAGATTTTATGAGTCACTCGATTCTTGTTTGTTTGCCTATCGTTACAGCTGCAGTTCCTTTCGGGAAACTATTTCACAATAGAGAAAACAATAGAGAACTCGTGATGACTCATTTAGAAATCAGTCACTCAAAATCTGCAGATGTGCGTCATCTGCTGTGCCGCCAGTGCGCCTTCGGTTAGCCGCCGTCGCCCGCGGCTAGACGCGGCGTTTTCTGACCTTCGTCATTACGGCTTCAGCTTTTTTCTATCTTCTGGGTTCTGGTAAAACCACCAGATCATCTGATCTCCACGTGTGTGGAGCAAAATTTTGTACATACCCGCAGAATGCCTTTCGATTACTCTGTCTCAAAATTCAGCTCAGCGTAGCCAATATACGTCCACACACCGTCCAATACCTTCTAGCAAACGTCGCAACATAACACGCGTGGCGCTGTCCAAAGGTCGTCGACATCGGTGGCTAAGGCACCGAGCAGATCGGCATTAGGACAGTACTACAGCACCATGTTCTGTGAAGTCATTTTCTCAAAAAGCGCCTCATTCTTTCAACCCCGCAGTTTTTCGGCTGGTCGAATCAACTTCTCCTCTGCGCACCTGTTTCGTCGCAGCGTGCCCTTTCCTCTGCGCCCTTCGACCGTCCTTTCCTTCTCTCCGGAGTTACATACTACACACACCCGGGCAAGAAGGGAAGGGAGGAACAATCATTCACAATTTCTATTCTCCCCATTTTTGCGTTCTAACTCGTCTGATGACTCGCCTTTTTCCGGACAGAAAATCAAAACTATTCAATTTTCGGTGAATTTTTATGAATTTGGTATGAAATTGAAGAGAAAAAACTAGGAGTGTAGTAAACTACGTTGTTCTTAAAATCTGTTCCCGTATCTTTTTATGAATCCATCATCTTATGCGAAAAACACGCAGAGCTCATAAGGAACGCGTAAAGGAATCGCTTGCACGGAACGCGACGGGTACGGGCAGCATGGTGATTCACTCTTCTCCCGAACCATGTGTTCCGCACAGTCCACCCCGTCAATGGAAGCAGCTCTCTGCAGACTCTCTGCACCCCTCGGCCTTCCTCTCGTTCTCTCCTCGTCCACGCATTCACTTCTCCCAAACCATATGCCCCCTCCACCACTCGGCTGCCTACACTGTCCATTTCACTCGAGTGTGTCCACTCCTCTGTGATCAGTCGACACCATTTCGACATTCCCGCTGTGCCCATATGCGCGTCGCCTCGTTATTTCTTAACCTCACTATTTCTATTCTCTCCATTCTCACACTTTTTCATGACTCATCTTCTTCTCACCGACTATTTCCCTTATTTCATAACAAGTTGAGCATTTAGAATTCTCGATTGCACAGATGTCAAAGGCGAAATCCAAAGCCACTCAAGGCCGCATGCGACTACCTCCGAAGAAGCTTGCATCTTCAGTTAGCCGTAGTTTCATTCGAGTCTGCCCTCTCCTTTGTGACCAGTCGGCACCATTTCGGCGTTAGCCTGCTATGACGACGTGTTTCCTCGTTATTTCAACATTTCTATTGATGACTCATCTTCTTGTTTGGAATGAGACACAGCAGGATGGAAAGAGCTAAATTTGGAGACCCCTGAGCTGGTTCAGAAAACTGCGGCTTCAGCTTTTTTCTATCTTCTGGGTTCTGGTAAAACCACCAGATCATCTGATTTCCACGTGTGTGGTGCTAAATTTTGTGCATACCCGCAGAATGCCTTTCGATTGCTCTGTCCCAAAATGTAGCTCAACGTAGCCACACACTCGGGCAGGGAGGAAAGGGAGGACCACGCATGGACCCCCGTCAATCCTCTCCCTCTCTCCTCGTTCAGGTATGAGCTCTTCGCTCAAACCATGTGCCTCCTTCGCACACTTTCCGTTTCATTAGAGTGTGTCTTGTCCTCTGTGACCAGTCGGCACCATGTCTGACAATTCCAATAAAATTTTGCAAATGACTGTGTACGACGGCGAGCTGCGTCTCCATTGATGCGTTCTCGCGTAAATATTCATTATTTTTTCCGCCAACGTATATTTTGAAATCAACTGTTTTTCAGTAGTTTCGTGTTACATTCTGACAACTAATCCTGCTTTTCGACAAGCTCTTCGTAGTGACTCCACCACAAATAAAACGTCTGACCTTTTTCAACCTAATCACCGGCCTTTGTTTTCCCAAAAATGTGTCCCTCCGTATTATGAGTCATCGCCCGCATCGGAAGATTATTTCGAAATAGAGGCGACACGGTGTTTTGCTGTCTTGCCGGAGAGACCGCCCTCCAAACTCCCTCGATCTCTCGCCATGGGGCGGAGTCACAAAACCAACGGAAAGAGGCGGGGCGTGCGTCGCGACCCAGTATAAATAGCCCACGAGAGAGGGGAACCAGGCACTCCAGCTCCATCCACACCCCACTCTCCACCAAACATCGAACACTTGCGACGACGACATAGCTGCTCTGGTTTGGCGACAAGCTCGGTCGGTTAGGATTTTGCCTTTTTGCCTTTTTTTAAGAAAGATTGGATGAGTCACTCGATTCTTGTTTGTTTGACTATCGTTGCAGCTGCAGTTCCTTTCGGGAAACTATTTCACAATAGAGAAAACAATAAATAACTCGTGATGACTCATTTAGAAATGAGTCACTCAAAATCTGCAGATGTGCGTCATGTGTGGTGCCGCTAAACACGCAAAGCGCACGAGGAACGCGACGGGTGCGGGCAGCATGGTGATTCACTCTTCCTCTGAACCATATGTCACACATGGCCATTCCGCCAATCGGAGCAACGTGACCTTTATCTCTGCACCCCTCGGCCTTACTCTCGTTCTCTCCTCGTCCACGCATTCACTTCTCCCAATGCATATACCCCCTCCATCGCTCGGCTGCGCACACTGTCCATTTCACTCGAGTGTGTCCACTCCTCTGTGATCAGTCGACACCATTTCGGCGTTCCTGCTGTGCTCATAAGCGGGTTGCCTCGGTATTTCATAACTTCATTATTCTTACTCTCTCCATTTTTCACATTCTCATGACTCACCCACCTTCTCACCAACTGTTTGACTCATTTCGCAACAAGCATTCTGAATTCTTGATTTCAAGGCGGTTGAAAGTGACACCCAAATCCACATTCTCCGCGAACTGCTGTATGTCCTTTTCGAGTGGCTAGACGCGGGTTTATCCTTCAGAAGGGGTTTTCCCATTCTCCCGATCCTGGAAAACCACCAGATTCAATTACCCTCAAATTCTGTGCCGCCAGATCTTTTACAAAGTGACAGTATAATTTTCGATTATCCGAACCTTGTCGCAGTCGTCGATATCGATGGCCTGTATATGCGTCTGAAGTTCCAGAGAATTCGTCGAGGCGCCGAGGTATGACCTTCGTCGGGCCCTCTGCGCAATTGCATCTTTCTCTCCCTCTCTCCTCGTCCATTCTTTCGCACTTCTTTCAAACCATATGCCTCCTCCACCCGCTCCGGTGCTATGCGATGTCCAAACCTCGTCGCGGTAGTTGATATCGATGGCCTCAACGCGCCCGTTCTTCTCCCGAACCATATGTCACACATGGCCACTCCGCCAATCGGAGCAACGTGACCTTTACCTCTGCGGCCCGCGGCCTTCTTCTCGTTCTCTCCTCGTCCACGCATTCACTTCTCCCAAACCATATACCCCCCTGCACTGATCCACTGCGCACACTGTCCATTTCACTCGAGTGTGTCCACTCCTCTGTGATCAGTCGACACCATTTCGACATTCCTGCTGTGCTCATAGGCGTGTTGCCTCGTTATTTCATAACTTCCCTATTTCTATTCTCTCCATTCTCACACTTTTTCATGACTCATCCTCTTCTCACTGACTATTTTCCTCATTTCACAACAAGCATTCGGAAATCTTGATTTCGCAGCTTTCAAAAGTGATGCCCAAATCCGCTCGTGAAAAAACGGTGGGTCATTGGTTAGCCAGTCTCCCGTGGCTAGCTGTATGCCCACAGTATCTTTATGAAAAATGAGAAAGTTCAACGGGTTTATTCACCTTCGAAACGGGGTATTCCCATTTTCCCTATTCTGTAAAAACCACCAGATTCAGTTACCCTCAAATTCTGTGCCGCCGGAACTTTTGCAAAGTGATAGTATACTTTTCGATTATCCAAAGTCGCGGTCATCGATATCGATGGTCGACATATACGCGTCTGAAGTTCCAGAGAATTCGTCAAGGCGCCGAGGTATGACCTTCGCCGGGCCCTCTGCGCAATTGCATCTTTCTCTCCCTCTCTCCTCGTCCATTCTTTCGCACTTCTCTCAAACCATATGCCTCCTCCACCCGCTCCGGCCACTCCGCTCCGGCCGCTCCGGCCACACATGGCCACTCCGACAATCGGAGCAACGTGACCTATCTTTGCGCCCCTCGTCCCTCCTCTCGCTCTCTGCTCGTCCACGCATTCACTTCTCCCAAACCATATTCCCTCCCTCGTTCTGCTGCGCACATTCTCCGTTTCACTCGAGCCTGTCCTCTCTTCTGTGATTAGGGGATTCTTGGCATTCGGCCGAAGCCCTGAGTGGCTCAGCTCGCTTCGATTGCTCCACCCACTTCCCATGGGCTTCCCTCCGAACCGAGGGGCTTTTTCTCAACTTTTATTTGGCTTCAAATTGGTCATCAGATACCAGTATTTCGCAGGACTCCGTCCGTTTCATACCAGTTTTTTGTATTGCCTCTGGGAAGATAAGCGAGACGCAACCTTCCCAGGGCACAATTCACAGAAAAAAAGTAGTCCAGAAGCCGTCAAAGTTGATAGATTGCTCAAAGGTCAAATATCTATATTATTCTCAAATTCTGTTCTTGTTTCTTAGTGTAAATCCGTCTTGAATCTTATGCGCGAAACAAGCAAACTGCACGAGGATCGCGTCAGTAGAACTCGTTAACACGGAACGCGGCGGGTACGGGCGTGAATAGTCGACACCATTTCGGCGTCCCTGCTGTGCTAATAAGCTGTATACTAAAAGTATTTCGATGAACAATGAGAACGTTCATAAACAGACAGCTGCCCGAGGCTGGGTTTTCCGCCTTCACAACGAGGATCGCGCTCGTCAGGCGGCACCATTTCGGCGTTAGCCTGCTATGACGACGTGTTCCCTCGTTATTTCAACATTTCTATTGATGACTCATCTTCTTGTTTGGAATGAGACACAGCAGGATGGAAAAATTTAATTCCGACTTCCGACTTCCGGATTCTCAAAATCGCACTTTCGCCCAGCTCTGTTAGAGATAACCGAAGGCAGAGGATCCACTGCTACTGGATCCACCGGAATCATAGGTCAAACAGGAGCCACCTGCCTCAACGAAACCTCCAACTCCTCGTCCTCTGAATCCGTCGTGTTATTGGGCTTCTTCTCGGTCGCTCATCGTCGCTTCGGACACTACGGAGCCGCGTCCGAGCTGATCTACCATGACGACTCGAATTCCTCGTCGTCGTTCCTTCGCTTTTGTGGTTTTCCAATTTTCGGTTTTCTTGCTGTGTGTGAGATTGAATTGGACCGTAACAGATGGTCCAAGAGCTTCCTCTTGATACCTATTTCAAAATCACCGGTCTTTGTTTTCCCAAAAATGTGTCCCTCCGCATTTTGAGTCATCGCCCGCATCGGAAGATGATTTCGAAATAGAGGCGACACGGTGTTTTGCTGTCTTGCCGGAGAAACCGCCCTCCAAACTCCCTCGATCCCTCGCTGAGGGGCGGAGTCACAAAACCAACGGAAAGAGGCGGGGCGTGCGTCGCGATCCAGTAAGCGCCTCATTCTTTCAACCCCGCAGTTTTTCGGCTGGTCGAATCAACTTCTCCTGTGCGCACCTGTTTCGTCGCAGCGTACCCTTTTCTCTGCGTCCTTCGACAGTCCTTTCCTCCTATCCGGGGTTACATACTACACACACTCGGGCAAGAAGGGAAGATCATTCACAATTTCATTTACAATTTCTATTCTCCCCATTTTTGCGCTCTAACTCGTCTGATGACTCGCCTTTTTCCGGACAGAAAATCAAAACAATTCAATTTTCGGTGAATTTTTATGAATTTGGTATGAAATTGAAGAGAAAAAACTAGGAGTGCAGTAGTAAACTACGTTATTCTCAAAATCTGTTCCCGTTTCTTTTTATGAATTCATCATCTTTTTGCGAAAAACACGCAAAGCACACGAGGAACGTGTAAAGGAATCGCTTGCACGGAAAGCGACGAGTGCGGGCAGCATGGTGGTTCGCTCTTCTCCCGAACCATGTGTTCCGCACAGTCTACCCCGTCAATGGAAGCAGCGTGACCTTTTCACCCCTCGGTCTTCCTCTCGTTCTCTCCTCGTCCACGCATTCACTTCTCCCAAACCATACCACTCGGCTGCGCACACTGTCTATTTCACTCGAGTGTGTCCACTCCTCTGTGATCAGTCGACACCATTTCGGCGTTCCTGCTATGCTCATAAGCGGGTTGCCTCGGTATTTCATTGCTGTCTTGCCGGAGAGACCACCCTCCAAACTCCCTCGATCCCTCGCTGAGGGGCCGAGTCACAAAACCAACGGAAAAAGGCGGGGCGTGCGTCGAGACCCGGTATAAATAGCCCACAAGAGAGGGGAACCACACACTCCAGCTCCATCCACACCCCACTCTCCACCAAACATCGAACACTTGCGACGACGAAATAGCTGCTCTGGTTTGGCGACAAGCTCTGTGGGTTTGGGGTTTTCTTTTTTTGGCCTTTTTTAAAAAAGATTGGATGAGTCACTCGATTCTTGTTTGTTTGGCTATCGTTGCAGCTGCACCCCTCGTCCCACCTCTCCCTCTCCTCATCCACGCATTCCCTTCTCTCAAACCATATGCCCCCTCCACCGCTCCGTCGGGCACACTGTCCGTTTCATTCGAGTGCGTCCTGTCTCCTGTGTCAGGCGGCACCATTTCGGCGTCCTTGTTATTTCAACATTTCTATTGATGACTCATCTTCTTGTTTGGAATGAGACACATCAGGATGGAAAGAGCTAAGTTTGGAGACCCCTGAGCTGGTTTTGAAAACTGCTATTAGACCTCGTCAGCCGAGGAAAAGCAGCTCGAAGTTTCATGCTTTTCGCTTGTTTGCGAGCAGGGCGCTAATAAACTTTCGCGGACCTCATTATTCCAACGGTAGGATGGCCCATTGGTCGTGGGTTTATCTATTAGTTAACGGGGCCATGATCGCCTCTAACACAATGTTTTACTTTTTTCATTTCTTCGCCGGCGCGGAGAAATGAATCAGAGAAAGAAATTTTCGAATTTTTTTCAAATAGTGATTTCTTCTGATAAAAGCCACTTCTCACCATTTTCGAAGAATTAGACTTCCGTACAGTCAAAAAACATCACACGAAAATCAACCATCAGGCCCAAGATCAGAATCAAAATTTAGGTAAAAACTTTTTTTTATTTTCGAGAGCTAACTTTTCCGGTGCAAAAGTCGATCATGACCGGATATCACTTGTAGATAAACCCACTGCCTATAGGCCATCCCACCGTGAGGATTAAAATAAGGATCGCGCGCTGCCGGCAATCGGCTAGAAAGCCTGAAACTTCTTGCCACTCTTTCTCAGCTCACGGAGCCCAGTAACAGGTTTCGAAAACTGATTTGAAGGTCTCGAACCCACCTCTTTCCATCCCATAAGGTATCTTTCCAAAAAATATACTTGAGTACGAACAGTTCCCTTGTTAGTTCTCCGTAATAATGCGTCACTTGGGGTGCCGGCCACCACAATGACAGTGCTCCAACAACAATCGACTTTGTGAAGGATCCATGATAAACGTAGTTTCAATTGACATCTCATTTGAATCGCCACGTGTGCGCCAACACACGCGGCTGGTTCACCCAGATGACTCCGCCCCGCGAATAGTATAGAAAGGATGATCTACTTCTCTTTCTCATTCTCATCCATCCTGTTTCCACTTGCCGAAATCATTCCCGCGTCCCCTCCCCCCCCCTCATCGCGTTCTAAGACGCATTTTTATCAACCTTGACAATTGATTCTCGCTCTCTCAATTCATCTCAAATCCCAGAATGTCAGTGCAAAAATTACATTTTTTCAGAGGTGACAGCTCTCAACTGGGTGTTCAAACCAAGCTGGCAGACAAGTCGGCTATTTGATTTTTTCTTAATTCTCCGTGAGTTTTTATACCTATTAAGTCCAAAAAAATTCCAAAAAAGTCCGACGAGTACTGTCGGTGTATCAGTGAAATCCAACCAAAATTTACCAATTTGCTAATTTTTTTTCGAAACTTTGTTACAAGAGGTTGCCTATTAGATTCGTGTTGGTCTCGCCACGACTCTTGTCTGCGTCTCTCGTGGAATACATGAGACAGACACGATAGTCGTGGCGAGACCAACACGAATCCAGCGGAGCGCGTTTGCGCAGGTTCCAAGAATTATGAAATTGGTAATACCTACCGAAAAGTTTTTTTAAAGAGAAAACGTGTCATAAAGATCACTAAATCGCAAGAGAGTAATTCTTATTATCAAATACATTTTTCAACATTTTCAAAAGTATTCGAGTAGGACATCAGAAACCCAACTGATCTACTGAAGAAAAAAGTATTCGACAATGAAATGACAGTTTTGGCGAAGTGGTCTTCAAAACACGTGTTCACTGTAATGTTCAGCACTACCAGTATTAGCCTTGACATGACCATCTGAAATTTCAGCCTAATTTCAGTTTCAAAATGCAAAAATATATGATAGCATGTTTCCGAATTTCTCTGGCTGTGACATATCCAAACCCCAGCTCAAACACACCATTATAACCCGAGTTATGGTCCATTATGTCTAGGAACACAAACGTTTCACCGCAATTCAGCGGATTAAACAAAGCGAATTTTCAAATTTACAAAATAATCAATTTTTTCAGAAAAGCCGCCTGATATGGCAGCTCCAAATGCTTCCCCCCTGAATTTCCAATCGATGTGAGTTGTAGTTTTACACAAAAAACTAATCTTATCGAATTATTTTTTCAGTTAATTGAGTTTCTTCTCAATTTTGATAAAAATGCAGTTAGCTCTTGGAAGATTCATCTTCATAACTGCCTTCGTGCCGTAAGTGTTCTCAACATCCCTGCCTCCTAATCAAGTTCCATTTCCAGCGAGAAGATCTACGAGAACATCGGCACCATCGAAAGAGTGGGATGTGGACGTCAATGCGTCGATCGTCTAACCGCCTACATTCCCACGTGGCACGTGCTCTCTCATGCGGTAACATTTCATTTCTCCACTCTTTCTATCCCAATTTCTTGCTGTTCAGGACTTCAAGAAGCTCGTCGCGCACTCGGAGGTCAAGAAGCAGTTGAGGGACGAGGCGGCGAACGAGCAGAAGAGGAAGATCGGCCATTACTTGGCCAGAGTGAGTGGATTACCAAAATGGCATTCAGTAAATGTGAATGGTTTCAGCTCAACGCCTACAACCTCTCCGTTCTTGTGGAGGACCAGAGGAGAAAATCGAGTACGATGTGAGCATCGGATGGTTTCGAAGTCTGAAATACTTTGCTTTATAGATCGTCACCGACAATGTAATGAGTTTGAAGAAAACAGCTACTCAAACTTGCACCGGAATCACCGATCACTTGAAGAAGTCGAGAGAGAGAGAGGAGAAGGAGAACCGACGACGCGTGGACAAGTGGAAGACGTTGTTCGCGTGAGTGTTCGATCAGTTTACTAGATCACTTTTAGTTTTGTCTGACTCTATTTGAAAAAAAAATCAGTTTCCAAGTTGGACTTCCTTGTATTAGGTCGCCTGAAATCCCAATTCTCCTCATTCGATCTTCTCTTTTATTCTCATTTTTCTCACTTTGCAGACAGTCTCTCAGAATGGCTCGGACCATCAAGCCAAAGGACATCCAGATGCACAAATAAAATAAATTTTAAAAAAATTTATAATTTCAAGAATAAAAAAATTAATTGAATATTCTCAAGTGTTTTTTAAAGTTATCATGATAATGTGTTTGATACACATCTTATATCTTTTCCATGCATACTTTTTCCTATTCTCTGCTAATCATCAATTCAGAAAGAAAGGGATGGAACGAACTTATCAGCGACTGCAGCATGTTAACTTCGAAATAACGGCGAGTTCTCTATTTTTGCCAAGTTCTGTCCCTCACAATGTCTCTTTCAGATAACTCAAACATCAACACAACGAAAAAGTGATCATTGATTGTCAATCCGAAGTGAGTTGTTTTTTTCAAAGTCGGGTGGGCTAATTTTTGAGAAATTAATTTAGTTTTCACTCAAACACAAAACGAAACTTGATCGAGATACGGTCCACGAAAATGGAAACCGCGACAATACTTTCAGCCAACCCTATAGACGCTCATTTTCGAATTTTAGACAATAATTTGAGAGAGGAAAAATCATGAAAAATTCAAATTTGAAAATCGATACCTTCTAGAAATGTTTATTGATATTTCTTCGACAAATTCAGTGTTACCATTGTATAATTTTTCTCACTTTTTCCAGAATCAGTCGCCATATTTATTCTTCATCTTTCCAGTCGGAATCGGAATGGTTTCGAAGAAAGGTATTGGGGAAAGTGTCGCTTTCCCCAACAAGACAACTTGATTTTCAAATCCTTTTATTCCTTTCTCTATACCCGTTTTTGGAATTTTCCTGTTCTCTTACCATTATAGTGTCGACATTTCAATTTAAACTTGGTGGTGGGCAGAACAAAGTTGTCCGAACCCTCTCTTTGGCTTTTGCCCACTGCTGTTCCTAGCCTCTCTTGCTCATCACATTATTTTCTTCATTTTGAGGTAGATTTCGAGTGATTGCATTGCGATTAGACCTGAAATCTCACATTTTCTTCGTAATTGCATTCAGTGAGCGCCTTTTTTTCTATCTTCTTTTTCCGAAGTATATTGGAATTTTCAAACTTTCGACCCTGCCCCTTCTCCTCACCGTTTCTTATTCTCATCTCTCTCATCATTTTCGTTTTCGAATTTCTTTCCCACCGCAACTTCTACTTTCTCTCCGTCGTCCTCTTGCTCTTTCTATCTAATTATGATTATTTTCCAGATAACACCATCAACTTGGACAATGGACCTACAGCTTGCTCGAAAGTGAGCTCGAAATGTGAGTGTTTATTTTTGATTTTTCATAAAACAAGTCGTGAATTTCCAGTAAGTTCCTATCACTAGGTGATCTTGGTAAAAAATGATAGCAATTACCCTTTGAGTCACCATCGATTATTTGGAATCAATCTTGTTGAAAAATGTCAAAATTGAAAAAAAAAAAACATTTTTTATCCGTTTTTTCGCAAAATTTGCCCACTACTGCAAGTTGAACTGATGAAACGAATTTTCGAAAACAAAAAATATATATTTTTCAGAAAAGCCGCCTGATATGGCAGCTCCAATAGATTCTCCCCTGAATTTCCAATCGATGTGAGTTTTAGATTTTTTTTCAAATCAAATTCAATGAATGGTTTTCGTATCAGCCTTGACATGACCATCTGAAATTTCAGCCTGATTTCAGTTTCAAAAATCCACTAAAATTTCGTAAAAAATAGCAAATACCCCTTGAGTCATCATCGACTTTCTGGAATTGATTTTGCTGAAAAATGTCAAAAAATTTTAAAAAAAACTTTGAGCTGGTTTTTAGCTAAATTTTGCCCACTACTGCAAGTTACAAATTAAACTGATGAAACAAATTTCCGAATTCAGAAGAAAATTATCAATTTTTCAGGAAAGCCGCCTGATCTGGCAGCTCCAACAGATTTCCACTGAATTCCCAACCGATGTGAGTTGTAGATTTTTTAAAAATTAAATCCAATTAAAATTTTTCCAGTTAGGTAACAAGAGAGACAGATTCGACGGTCGATCAAACTTGCCGGAAAAAGAGGCATTTTGATCAGGTGAGTAAGCAACAGAATTGAGTTCTCTCTCAATACTCAATTTCCAATAAGGTTGTTATGATAATGTTAATGAAACGTACTTTCAGATCTTCACGAAGACTTCCGTCGTCAATGCGGATCGTCGTCCAAGACGCATTCCTCACCGAAAAAAAAAATCCGCAAAGATGAAGAAGAGCAAGGTGTACAAGGACACCAACTACGGTATGATTCAATGGCTCCCATAAGAGAACCAAATTTCGTTTTATTCCAGAAACCCGCTCCTGCCTGTGGAACGTCCACGGGTCCGTGTACGAAGGGCCGCAGCAATTGTAGAATGCCTTCGAACTCTTCAAGACAGTGTGCTGCCGCAACATGATGGACAGCACAAGAACTTGTGAGTTACTTATTGAGAAATGTAGAAAACTTTTTCACTGAATTTTAGCGAGACGCTGGAGACTGGAAAAGGAGGCGAGAAGAGAGAAGGTGTGGAAGGACAGAGTCGAGGAGCTGAAGAAGGACGGCAAATCGATATGGGCGCTGTGGTCACGGAAGAAGAAGAAGAAGAAGAAAAAAGTGAGCGACAAAAATGGTTTTCCGTTCGAAATAATGCGTTCTCCGTTCGACTTGAGAAAATCGGGGTTTTCGGGTAGAAATTACGAAATGTCAAAAATCGCCAGAGGGCTTAAGCTTCAGGCCTGCGCCATTAAGGATGAGGTACAGACACGTTTTCGATTAACACAAAAAAAATTTAAAAAAAAAACGTCACCGAAAATAAAAACATACGCTTTTTTCTTTTCGCCCAAAACCTCAAAATCTTTTCATTTTCAACATTTTTTGAATCGCGGTCAAAATTTCAAGAAAATTTCACAACGTGTCGAAAAGATACGCAAGTTTCAAAATAATCCTGGCATAATTACTTCAAAATCGATCCAATTTTTGGAAAAATGAGTTATCACTGATCAGATTCAACTTTCTATTTTTCTGAAACCCTCACTGGCTGAAGTACATATGTTGAGAAGGCCAAAAATAAACTATAATCTCAGTTGATCACTTTCAGTTTTGTCTGACTCAATGTGAAAAAAATCAATTTTCAAGTTGGACTTCGTTGAATAAGGTCGCCTGAAATCCTTATTCTCCTCATTCGATCTTCTCTTTTATTCTCATTTCTCTCACTTTGCAGACAGTCTCTCAGAATGGCCCGTACCATCAAACCGAAGGACATGAAGCTGCAAAAATGAAAAATTTTAAAAAAATTTATAATTTCAAGAATAAAAAATTAATTGAATAGTCTCAAGTGTTTTTTTTAAAGTTATCATGATAATGTGTTTGATACACATCTAATATCTTTTCCATTCATACTTTTTCCTATTCTCTGCTAATCATCAATTCAGAAAGAAAGACATGGGATGAACTTATCAGCGACCGCAGAATGCAAACTTCGAAATAACGGCAAGTTCTCTATTCTTGCCAATTTCCGTCCCCCACAATGTTTCTTTCAGGTGGCTCAAACATCAACACAACGAAAAAGTGATCATTGATTGTCAATCCGAAGTGAGTTGTTTATTTCAAAATCGGGTGTGCTAATTTTTGAGTAATTCAATCAAACACAAAACGAAACTTGAGATACGGTCCACGAAAATGAAAACCGCGACAATACTTTCAGGCAACCCTGTAGAAGCTCATTTTCAAATGTTAGAAAATGTTTCGGGAGAGGAAAAATCATGAAAAATTCAAATTTGAAAATCGATACCTTCTAGAAATGTTTCGTTCATTGAAATTTCTTCGACAAATTGAGTGTTACCATTGTATAATTTTTCTCACTTTTTTCGAGAATCAGTCACAAGAAATATTCTTCATCATTCCAGTCGGAATCGGAATGGTTTCGAAGAAAGATAATGGAGAAAGCGTCGCTTTGTCCAACAAGACAACTTGATTTTCAAATCCTTTGATTCCTTTCTCTACACCCCTTTTTGGAATTTTCCTGTTCTCCTACCATTATAGTGTCCGTATTTCAATTTGAAATTGATGGTGCTCAGAACATGGATGTCCGAACCCTCTCTTGTCCTTTTTTCGCCTTTTCCCACTGCTGTTCCTTACCTCTCTCGATCATCTCCATCGTAATTGCATTCAGTGATCGGTTTCTCTTCTATATTCTTTTCCCAAAGTTCATAGGAAATTTCAAACTTTCGACCCTGCCCCTTCTCCTTACCGTGTCTCATTCTCATTCTCATCTCTCTCCTCATTTTCGTTTTCGAATTTCTTTCCCACCGCAACTTCTACTTTCTCTCCGTCATCCTCTTGCTCTTTCTATCTAATTATGATTATTTTCCAGATAACACCATCAACTTGGATAATGGACCTACAACTTGCTCGAAAGTGAGCTCGAAATGTGAGTGTTTATTTTTGATTTTTCATAAAACCAGCCGCAGAAGTGAGCTTTTTCCGATTTCCCTTAATCTCCAGTAAAGTCCTACCACTAGGAGATCTCCGTAAAAAACGATAGCAAAATCCCCTTGAGTCGACTTTCTGGAATTGATTTTGCTGAAAAATGTCAAAAATTCGAAAAAAAATTTTTGAGCCGGTTTTTAGCTAATTTTTGCCCACTTCTACAAGTTAAACTGATGAAACGAAAATTCGAATTCAAATAAAAGATCAATTTTTTCAGATTAGCCGCCTGATCTGGCAGCTCCAACTGATTCATCCTGAATTCCCAACCGATGTAAGTTGTAGATTTTTTAAAAATTAAATTCAATTAATATTTTTCGTATTAGCCTTGACATGACCATTTGAAATTTCAGTCTAATTTCAGTTTCAAAAATGCAAAAAAATATAATACCATGTTTCCAAATTTCTCTGGCTGTGACATATCCAAAACCCAGCTCAAACACACCATTATAACCCGAGTTATGGTCCATTATGTCTAGGAACACAAACGTTTCACCGCAATTCAGCGGATTAAACGAAGCGAATTTTCAAATGTACAAAATAATCAATTTTTCAGAAAAGCCGCCTGATATGGCAGCTCCAACTGATACCCGCTGAATTTCCAATTGATGTGAGTTGTAGTTTCACACAAAAGACTAATCGTATTAAATTTTTTTCCAGTTAATTGAACTTCTTGTCAATTTTGGTAACAATGCAGTTAGCTAATGGAAGATTAATCTTGCCGGAAAAATAGGCATTTTAAGCAGGTGAGTAAGCTACAGAATTTAACCCTCTCACAATACTCATTTTTCTATTGAAAACTGGGACTGGCTCTCTCTCCCTCCCAATTCCCTTCATCGTCTTCTCTCATGTACCCCATCTTTCAGAACTCCAACGAAACCAACATCACAGTCACTGCCGTCATGCCGTAAGAAGAAGATCGAGAATGGAGTGAGCACCTGATAGTTTCGAAAATTAAAATACTTTGTTTTATAGATCGTCATCGACTGCTTGATGAGTTTGAAGGAAAAAGCTACTCAAAATTGCACCGAATCCTGGATTCCTAGGTGAGGGAAAACACTGCAATTGTCTCTCTCTTCTTATTCATAGTTCCCTGATGAAGGGTGAATGTGCTCATTAGAAACTGCGTCATTTCAAAGTTTCCAGTACCTTTTTGTCCATTTCCTCTTGATCATTAACTCTGGAATCTTCAGATATTGAGACCAGGGAAGATAGGCGAGTCGAGTCGACACAACCTTCCCAGAGGCACAATTAAGAGGGAAAATACACAAAAAACAGTCCAAAAGCCGTAAAAGTTGACGGATCGCTTAGAAAATTTACATGCACCTTGCGGTCAATACTTCTGACCTCTGTGCCAAAAATGGGCTAAAACGGTCCAGTAGCGGCTGAGAAACGGCTCTGGACAAACAAACGGACAGACAGACAGACACACATCCTTTGTCAATTAGTAATAGTAAAGACTAGAGAAGTCGTTGGTGAGTACTGTATATACATATGTACATACATCGGTTGCCACGTCAAAAAGCAAGGATCACAGGGATAGATAGATACTGCTACATTTATTCTAGGTTACCACGTCACCAAGGAGTTCCTGATGAGTTAGTTCTCAGCGTACTTACTACTCAAGTGTTCATAGATCCCAACCAAACACCACTAGCTGGTATTACTGGTGCCACGTCACCAAGGCAGTTCCTAGTGTGCATCCATCGATACCCTCTCCCTGACCAACCTCTTTCTCTATCTCTGCGTCTTCTTCCAGCTCGAAGTGCTCAACACGTGGCCATCGCTTCGCCTCCAAGCCGACTTTCTGCCGTGCGTCGAGAGCCATCACGCAACTGCCACCAAGGTACCGAGTAGATCACTGATAATAATCAATTATCAATTAATCGTTTGCAGAAACAACGAGTCACAGAAGAGGAGATGTGCGCCGAGAGAAACATCATACTGGTCGCGTTGAACTACGTTTGGAATATCAGTAAGTGGCTGGGGGAAATGGGAAAAGAAGGTGCTAGAATGCACGAGAGAGACAGAAAACAACAAGAGACTGATGAGAGTGGCCCCCGAGTGCCTCTGGGAAAATCGCGTGCCGCCCGCCGTTGTAGACCAAATTTGGTGGCGGTTATTGATTTATTGGGTGTCTAGTCTGGTCTAGGAATGAATGAAAAAGAGGATATCTCTTCCAGAACCGCCCACTCCGCAGCCGTCGACCGAAAAAATCGTCGTGTTCCTCGTCTACGCCGTCCATTATTTCATTCCATTGCTCCCGAAGACCATCTTCCAGTCGATTCGCCAACTCCTCGAACTTCACCTTCCCGATCGTTCGCACTCAGATGAGCGCCAGTAGTAAAGGAATTTTGGATTCCTGTAGATTTTCTTAAAAGATAATTCGAAGAGCATTTTCGATACTAGTGATACTGTAATTCAGAATAACACTTCATTCGTTTTTCCTGGTTCCCTCCGAAGCTCGTTATAAACTGCGTCATTTCAAAGTTTCCAGTACCTTTTTGTCCATTTCCTCTTGATCATTAACTCTGGAATCTTCAGATATTGAGACCAGGCCAATCGAGGCGGCTAACGCCGCAGTTTTTCCCGTCCCCTTTCACCCAACTTACCTCTGGGAAGATAGGCGAGTCGAGTCGACAGAACCTTCCCAGAGGCACAACTAAGAGGGAAAATACACAAAAAACAGTCCAGAAGCCGTCAAAGTTGACAGATCGCTTAGAAAATTTACGTGCACCTTGCGGTCAATACTTCTGACCTCTATGCCAGAAATGTATCAAAACGGTTCAGTAGGGGCTGAGAAACGGCTGCGGACAAAGAAACCCACAGACAGACAGACAGACATCCTTTGCCTTTTAGTATAAGAAAGATAGTGTGTGTTGCGCCGAGACGGAGACATCCAACACAAGGAACAATAGCCCTCATTCATTCTTTCATCTTCGCAGATCAAGATGACACGCACGAAGACAGAGCCAACAGTCGGCTACGCCTACATCCGCGAGAGAGTCCCACTCGCCACCAAGGCTGCCCGCAAGTCGGTCCCACGAGTCGGACGAGTCATGAAGCCACAACGCTACCGTCACGGATCCGTCGCCCACCGAGAAATCATCCGTCACCCCGGAGCTCAATATTCCGAAGGGGCCGTTCGAGCGTCTCGTTCGTGAGCTTTCTCAGGAGCTCATGATTGAACTTTCGCTTCCAGCGGCGAGCGAGTCACAATCACCCCAAAGGACTTCCAAATGGCAATCCGAAGATCCTGCTTGTGAACGAACGGAGCTCCTAATTTTTTAAACATGTTGCTGTTAATAACTGTTAATTATGTTAATTACCATAATAAATCAAATATAAACCTTAACCTTGTGAGTTTTTGTGAATATTGACGAAGAAGAGACGCTCCGGAGTTACACTTCCGCTCGATGTCATAGCTGCCTCGCATGTTCTCCAAGACTTACGACCGCCGCGAATGCTATTCTCCTGCTTCACCGGATATCACGTGGCCTAGTGCCCTAGATGCGGCACCATGGATGAACACTCTCAAGCTAGGATGTTCGTAAGATCTTCAATCAGTACTCAACTACTCGCCTCTACCGGAGGACTTGACTGCACACTCGGAACTACTCCAGCCGTTTCCGTAGATCAACACCCCGGGCCTTCGAGGGAGCTCTCCAGGGATCCGGGGAACTATCCAAGCGCCCCAGGGCCTGCTCGTTTGTCTCTGAATAAAATCTTGTGTGTACCCCAGAGTGGTCCAGAGAGCTTACACTTTATCAGGAAAAGCTTCTCAACAAATGCGACGAAATGTGAGCCGAAAGCCAAGTCAAGAGTTAGCTGTTGCGGTTGCTCAAATTTGCAGTCGAGGATCATATTTGGCATGACTTTTTTTGAACTGGCATATAATCAAATCCATCATAATTTCCGGAGGGTCGCTGTAGAACAGAGTAACTTTAACAGATCAGAGCGGATAGTTTCTCGTAAATTTAATTAGGTAACATTTCTAATTATCCGGGTCTGTTCTCAAATGTGTATTTTTGAAGCGGAAGCTTGAACTTCGGAACATGAGGTTTTATGGAGAGTTTCCTCCTCCGTGTAGCTTATTTCGAAGTTGGAGACATTTGTATTGAAACAATAAGTTTATTTTAGATAACATTGCATTCCATTTTTCAAAGTTTATCAAAAATTAAATTTGCACTTTTATCAATTCCTTGAGTCTTCAAAAACAGCTATCTTGAAATCGAACTTGTCGACGTCAGCGTCGTCAGCATCGTCAGCGTAAGCGTCGTCGTCGTCGTCGTCGTTGTCGTCGTCGTCGTTGTCAGCGTCGAACGCTGCCATGTCAAGCTTCGTGTCCACGGTAATTCCGGCAGTCCTGCCATTTTTGCTGGTAAGAATGTAAGCTTCTCCGGGCTCGAAAAAGAGTCTGCAAAAAAAAAACTGAAGTTAGAACAAAATTCTGTATTCACTCACTGGCCATCTATCAATACCTCGCTTTCTTCGTCGTCAATCGGGAAATCAAACATGAATTTCATCAAATCTTCTGCGGTAACTATGGAGCACTTCAAGCGACTCATGACCACCTTCCAGCCATTCTTGGCATAATTTAATGATGTCGTGTTCTGTGACTGCCGAAATGTCAATGGTGGCGCGCGCTACGTTCATACTCAGCAGATGCGTTCTGTTGAACCATAACGCATCTGTCAGATAGAGGGAGAAAACGTTGATGACGACGTCGACTTCGATACCAACGTCGATTTCGAGATCAACGTCGACTTCGATCTGAGCTTCCGGCATTTCAATTAGAACATGCACATCCCTTCTGACAAACAAAAAAATCTTTGCAAGAGTATTCCGGAGACCTCGCATTGTCTTATGAACACCTCGTGACCGAATCCGAGGAAGCTCGAACGAAGGGTCTAGATCAAGATTTCGATGTCACGCTTCATCGAATTGGCAGTCGACAGTGATCGGAATTATTTTTTTCAACTGGCAAACAAATAAATCAACCATCTTTTCCGGAGGGTCGTTGTAGAAAACAGTGACCGGGTTTCCGTCCACTTTCATCGTGCTGAAACAGAGTGAAATCGAGACTAGTCGAACTCTAGTACTAGTACTTACCTCCAAAAGAAGTGTATACCATCAGAAACATGCCACGTAGGCGAATTGCCATCTGGATTGTACTTGGAAGTAGGGTAGACTATCCACACTTCCTTCTCCTCCTCCTTTTCGGGGTCACAACACTCGTTTCGTGCTTCTTCCTTGCCGATGAAAATTTCGCAATAATGGGAGGGGTAATGGCATTTTGCCAGATCGTTGAACAGTTTTCTATTTGTGAGCGATAAAAAAACCTGAAATTGACGGTTTTCGAAGGTAGGCAATAATGGAAACTCACAAAGTTTCCTTTTTCATCTTTCGGAAAATTCCCTCACGTGGTAGCAGTGGAATTTTGCGCAATGGGAACGCATTCGTTTCCTCGAGCTCCATTCTCTAGAGAAATCTGAGTAAAATTTGATAATTAAATCGTGAAGAAGTGGAAGAATGAAGCAAAATTCAAAAAAACAGAGAAAAACAGTGATTGGAGAACTCTTTCGTGCAAAGAACAAGACGGAAATTAAGAAAACGATAATACACAGCAGAAAGACACGCACACAGGCTTGTACGAGGGGAAAGAGAGGACACCTGGTGATCTAGCGATCGACGAGAACGATTAGGAAGACACATAGAAGCTATTTCTCAATTATATTAGGAATTGTTCCATGTTTTTGAAGTTCCTAGTGTCCACTACAGAGGCTTAACGAAGTGAGATCATCCGGAAGAGCCACCGCTTGATAATCTTGCTGAACAGGGCAATTGTTACATTCAGATATGTTTTACATGGTTCTTTGCTGTTTTTCTTTCTTGAATAGCTCGACCGGCACAGTTTTTCCAATGAGAAGCAGCTGGGGGTGATCACAGTGATGTTCACATGATCACAACCTTGAATGAAAAGGAAGTTTGGAGTCGAACTACATCCAGAGTTTGAGCAATTAGCAGAGAAAGAGATGAAACATGTATAAGCCAACAATTGGGACAGACTCCCGAAAATAAGAACATTTTGGGCCAGCAGTCTTTATTGGTTTTGGTTAAAATGCATTCACATAAACTGCCTAGGGGGCCTGTTTAATTTACAAAGAACGACATATGGGAACGAGTAGTTGGGGGTGTAAAAAAGAGTACATTTCAAGAAGTTTAGTCCTATGTGACAAAAAAAACCACTAACATTGGAACTGGGAGTTTGGTGATTGGTAATTAAACTACAAAATTATTCTCTCGGGAAAACAGATTTTAGGTAATCTTTGATGAGTTGTTCAGGGGTCTCGCCGTGCTCTTTGGCGCTGCGCGCTTCCATGTCTTCCAAGAAATACGCGTCCCAAGTGAAGACTTGACTCTCATGAGATGCGAGAAGGGTGGCGCCTTGCAGCAAGTATTCGTCGATAGAACCACTAAAACGTTCGCGAAGACCGTTGAAGTAGTCTCTCTGGTGTCTCGGCAATTCGTCATAGGTGTCCACGACTCGAACAACGTTTTCTTGGAATTCCTGGAGCATTACACGCTCAAGATTTGTCAAATATCCTGAAAATTATCAGTTCGGAAATTTAAACGTATTGGTGTTTTCTCACGATTCTGGGAATCAGAGCGACCCGTTCGAATCAATTGATGATCACTTGCGTAAGCATTAGCGCGCGCAAGTCTTTCTTTCTCTTCTTCACTGGTAATTGGTGGTGGTGGTGGTGATTGGATTCCGGCGGGCACGTTCAGATGTGGCAGCTCAGCAATTCCAGCTTTCACTTCACTGAGAAGCGAAGTTGCGTTGCTCAACTGTGTTCCACACACGGAAAGATCCGCATTGGTGGGATTGTAGATACTTCCAGCTTTCTGAGCATTTTCGGCACCACTCTTCATGCATTGTTTGGTTTTGTTCAAAGAATCACACATATTTTTAATCATTTGTTGCATATTTTTCACTCCGGCGATAGATTCGTCGAGCTTTCTTCCGCTCTCTTCAAGCACTTCCGACGACGGCAGTCTAGCAAAAAAATCACGGAGGACACTGTCCGAATCACTGAAATATCGTTGGTTTTTGGGGAAAGAAAGGACGACTTACAATAAAGCCTGTTCCGAACCACGATTGATAGCGTTGTTGTTCTCGCGAGCAGCTGGCATAACGTTGCCATCGGCGACGTTGTGCGGAAGACGCGGGACATCTCCTACACGTCGGATTTTCACCGGCGGCTGGATTTCAGCATTAACCGGCGCGGCGGCTGAAACTTCGACGCCTCCAGCTGGATCGACAACTTGAACTTCGTCGTGTGTGTTCTCGTCCCCAGGTTGGTTAATGGCTGACTGCTGGATTTCAGCAACGGTTCCAACTGGAGCGGCTGCTGGGACTTCCACTGGTGCGACAACTGGGGCGACAACTTGGTCTTCGGCTGGAGCTGCAGCTGCGACCTCGGCGCGGTCAATTGGACCTCTATAAATGAGGGGTGCCGGTCCTACTTCCATAAACTCTTTGAACGCTGATTCCCACGACTTTTTGATATCTTCGCCCAACGGTGTCGATTTCTCTTCAGCATTGACTCCAACTGAAGCGGCGGCTGGGACTCCCGCTGGGGCGACAATTGAGTCTTCCATTGGTGGGACTTCGCCTGGAGCAGCAGCTAGGACTTCTGGGACGTCGACTGCGACAACTGGGACTTCGACTGAAGCGGCAGCTGGGACTCCCACTGGGGTGACAACTGAGTCTTCCATTGGTGGGACTTCGACTGGAGCAGCAGCTAGGACTTCGACTGCGACAACTGGGACTTCGACTGAAGCGGCAGCTGGAACTCCCACTGGGGCGACAACTGAGTCTTCCATTGGTGCGACAACTGGGTCCTCCATTGGTTCGACAACTGGGACTCCAACTGAAGCAGCAGCTGGAACTCCCACTGGAGGGACAACTGAGTCTTCCATTGGTGGGACTTCGCCTGGAGCAGCAGCTAGGACTTCGACTGCGACAACTGGGACTTCGACTGAAGCGGCAGCTGGGACTCCCACTGGGGTGACAACTGAGTCTTCCATTGGTGGGACTTCGACTGGAGCAGCAGCTGAAACTTCGACGCGATCAGATGGTCCTCCATCTTTGCCCAATGGTGTCGATTTCTTTTCAGGCATGTTGAAACAAATACGAATTTGCAGGAAAGGTCACTGGTAAAATCGATTAGATAGGGTCGATTTACTGAAAACGAATGTTTGATACGTGAGGCAACAGTGTCTGGGAAGAGAAGAATGATGGGAGAGATGAAGAGAAGAGAAAATGGAAGAAGAACAGCAAAAAAAAGAGAACGACTGTTCTGGGAGAACGAAAGACGAACAAATGAATGAATGAATGGAAGGGATACTGCAACAACACCCGTGGCCACGTCAGCACACGACCTTACGCGCGATGTGTCTCGCACTCTCCATGTTTTCCACACACTCTCCCTCCACGCGCGATGTGTCTCACGCCCTCTTGCTGGGTCAGTCTCTCGCCGGAGGGTGGTGCAATATCGATTGAGAAGGCGCATTGGCTGAAGAGCTCTAAATTGAAGTGATTCAGACTTTTAAAGCTAAGTGAGAATACTGATGATTGTGAATATCGAGTGAAATCATTTCAACTTTTTGAGCAATCACGAATACGTCAGTACAACCACCGGAAGAGTGATTGCAGGCTTATTTCAGGTCTAATCGAATGTTGCAATGGGAAACATCAATGTGACAAGTCACAGTTTCCCGTTTAGAGACCGGCTGATCGGATCATATTGAAAACTTTCGCGCCTGTTCGGACACCACAAAATCGACCGGTTCATTTTTCAACATGAAGCTAACGGATCAATCTCCAACGAGTACACTTCTACACACCATTTGCATCAGTTAGCCAGATTCCAGCGTCCCAGGGTGTCCTAGGTGCGCTGAAATCTGTTGATCTCTTTCGCCACGGAGAGGCCTGATACGTGAAAGAGGGGAGGGGGAGTGTTCAGTTCAGTTAAGTATTATACAATTCTTACAGTTCGGTCCAAAGTCCAGTTCAGTCCAATACGCACACTGTACAGTCCAAGTCCACGACATGTACAATGTCACAGATCAAGGCAAAACAGTCCAGGCTTTGCCGAGATTGTCCAAGTACAAGTCTAGTTTCAGTCCAGTCAGTCAGTCCAAACGAGTGGGGCCCCACTCAATATCCTTGTCGTCTTGCTCTTTGTCGTCTTGCTCCGCTTCGTCTTCTTCTCTTCCTGATTCTCGTGTTCCTGATTCTTTTTGTTTTGCTTCTTGTCTTCCTGATTCTTGTCATCTTGATTCTTGTTTTCCTGGTTCTGCTCGTCCTGATCCTTTTTGTCCTGATCTTCCTCGCCTTGATCCTTGTCCTTTCGACCCTGTAACTGTCTGCAAGAAAAAAGAAAACGTACTTGAGTCCGTCGTCAGCGTCTCCTTTGATCCCGTACCAGTCTGTTCTGTAGGTGCAATAGTGCGTGCATGTGTGTGTGCTTTGCTGTGGCCACGGACTTTTGAGAGAGTGACTTCGAATCCATTCTCCAGAAGGGGAGGAGAACCCCTCAGAAAAACAGATCAGAAGTCGGAGGAATAAGAAAGAGTTGGAGAAGGAGGAGGAAGAGTGTCTTCGAATCAATTCTCCAGAAGGGGAGGAGAATCCTTCAGGAAAACAGATCAGAAGTTGGAGGAAGAGAAAGAGTTGGAGGAGGAAAAATGACTTTGAAGCATATCCCCAGTCCAAGGTTGATCAGGCCTTCTTCCAGAAGCAAGGGTCAGAAATCAGAGAGAGAGTTGGAGGTGCAGGGAAGGAGTTGGAAATGGAAAGAGAATGATTCTTCACCAAATCATCAGTCGGAGGCTGAGCGGGCCTTCTTCCAAAGAAATGTTTCCGAAATCGGAGAAAGTGGGAGGTGCAGGGAAGGAGTTGGAAATGGAAAGAGAATGATTCTTCACAAAATCATCAGTCGGAGGCTGAGCGGGCCTTCTTCCAAAGAAATGTTTCCGAAATCGGAGAAAGTGGGAGGTGCAGGGAACGAGTTGGAAATGGAAAGAGAATGATTCTTCACAAAATCATCAGTCGGAGGCTGAGCGGGCCTTCTTCCAAAGAAATGTTTCCGAAATCGGAGAAAGTGGGAGGTGCAGGGAACGAGTTGGAAATGGAAAGAGAATGATTCTTCACAAAATCATCAGTCGGAGGCTGAGCGGGCCTTCTTCCAAAGAAATGTTTCCGAAATCGGAGAAAGTGGGAGGTGCAGGGAACGAGTTGGAAATGGAAAGAGAATGATTCTTCACAAAATCATCAGTCGGAGGCTGAGCGGGCCTTCTTCCAAAGAAATGTTTCCGAAATCGGAGAAAGTGGGAGGTGCAGGGAACGAGTTGGAAATGGAAAGAGAATGATTCTTCACAAAATCATCAGTCGGAGGCTGAGCGGGCCTTCTTCCAAAGAAATGTTTCCGAAATCGGAGAAAGTGGGAGGTGCAGGGAAGGAGTTGGAAATGGAAAGAGAATGATTCTTCACCAAATCATCAGTCGGAGGCTGAGCGGGCCTTCTTCCAAAGAAATGTTTCCGAAATCGGAGAGAGTTGGAGGTGCAGGGAAGGAGTTGGAAATGGAAAGAGAATGATTCTTCACCAAATCATCAGTCGGAGGCTGAGCGGGCCTTCTTCCAAAGAAATGTTTCCGAAATCGGAGAAAGTGGGAGGTGCAGGGAAGGAGTTGGAAATGGAAAGAGAATGATTCTTCACAAAATCATCAGTCGGAGGCTGAGCGGGCCTTTTTCCAGAAGCAAGGGTCAGAAATCAGAGAGAGAGTTGGAGGTGCAGGGAAGGAGTTGGAAATGGAAAGAGAATGATTCTTCACCAAATCATCAGTCGGAGGCTGAGCGGGCCTTCTTCCAAAGAAATGTTTCCGAAATCGGAGAAAGTGGGAGGTGCAGGGAAGGAGTTGGAAATGGAAAGAGAATGATTCTTCACAAAATCATCAGTCGGAGGCTGAGCGGGCCTTCTTCCAAAGAAATGTTTCCGAAATCGGAGAAAGTGGGAGGTGCAGGGAAGGAGTTGGAAATGGAAAGAGAATGATTCTTCACAAAATCATCAGTCGGAGGCTGAGCGGGCCTTTTTCCAGAAGCAAGGGTCAGAAATCAGAGAGAGAGTTGGAGGTGCAGGGAAGGAGTTGGAAATGGAAAGAGAATGATTCTTCACCAAATCATCAGTTGGAGGCTGAGCGGGCCTTCTTCCAAAGAAATGTTTCCGAAATCGGAGAAAGTGGGAGGTGCAGGGAAGGAGTTGGAAATGGAAAGAGAATGATTCTTCACCAAATCATCAGTCGGAGGCTGAGCGGGCCTTCTTCCAAAGAAATGTTTCCGGAATCGGAGAGAGTTGGAGGTGCAGGGAAGGAGTTGGAAATGGAAAGAGAATGATTCTTCACCAAATCATCAGTCGGAGGCTGAGCGGGCCTTCTTCCAAAGAAATGTTTCCGAAATCGGAGAAAGTGGGAGGTGCAGGGAAGGAGTTGGAAATGGAAAGAGAATGATTCTTCACAAAATCATCAGTCGGAGGCTGAGCGGGCCTTCTTCCAAAGAAATGTTTCCGAAATCGGAGAAAGTGGGAGGTGCAGGGAAGGAGTTGGAAATGGAAAGAGAATGATTCTTCACAAAATCATCAGTCGGAGGCTGAGCGGGCCTTTTTCCAGAAGCAAGGGTCAGAAATCAGAGAGAGAGTTGGAGGTGCAGGGAAGGAGTTGGAAATGGAAAGAGAATGATTCTTCACCAAATCATCAGTTGGAGGCTGAGCGGGCCTTCTTCCAAAGAAATGTTTCCGAAATCGGAGAAAGTGGGAGGTGCAGGGAAGGAGTTGGAAATGGAAAGAGAATGATTCTTCACCAAATCATCAGTCGGAGGCTGAGCGGGCCTTCTTCCAAAGAAATGTTTCCGAAATCGGAGAAAGTGGGAGGTGCAGGGAAGGAGTTGGAAATGGAAAGAGAATGATTCTTCACCAAATCATCAGTCGGAGGCTGAGCGGGCCTTCTTCCAAAGAAATGTTTCCGAAATCGGAGAAAGTGGGAGGTGCAGGGAAGGAGTTGGAAATGGAAAGAGAATGATTCTTCACCAAATCATCAGTCGGAGGCTGAGCGGGCCTTCTTCCAAAGAAATGTTTCCGAAATCGGAGAGAGTTGGAAGTGCAGGGAAGGAGTTGGAAATGGAAAGAGAATGATTCTTCACAAAATCATCAGTCGGAGGCTGAGCGGGCCTTCTTCCAAAGAAATGTTTCCGAAATCGGAGAGAGTTGGAGGTGCAGGGAAGGAGTTGGAAATGGAAAGAGAATGATTCTTCACCAAATCATCAGTCGGAGGCTGAGCGGGCCTTCTTCCGAAGAAATGTTTCCAAAATCGGAGAGAGTTGGAGGTGCAGGGAAGGAGTTGGAAATGGAAAGAGAATGATTCTTCACAAAATCATCAGTCGGAGGCTGAGCGGGCCTTCTTCCGAAGAAATGTTTCCGAAATCGGAGAAAGTGGGAGGTGCAGGGAAGGAGTTGGAAATGGAAAGAGAATGATTCTTCACAAAATCATCAGTCGGAGGCTGAGCGGGCCTTCTTCCAAAGAAATGTTTCCGAAATCGGAGAAAGTGGGAGGTGCAGGGAAGGAGTTGGAAATGGAAAGAGAATGATTCTTCACCAAATCATCAGTCGGAGGCTGAGCGGGCCTTCTTCCAAAGAAATGTTTCCGAAATCGGAGAGAGTTGGAGGTGCAGGGAAGGAGTTGGAAATGGAAAGAGAATGATTCTTCACAAAATCATCAGTCGGAGGCTGAGCGGGCCTTCTTCCAAAGAAATGTTTCCGAAATCGGAGAAAGTGGGAGGTGCAGGGAAGGAGTTGGAAATGGAAAGAGAATGATTCTTCACCAAATCATCAGTCGGAGGCTGAGCGGGCCTTCTTCCAAAGAAATGTTTCCGAAATCGGAGAGAGTTGGAGGTGCAGGGAAGGAGTTGGAAATGGAAAGAGAATGATTCTTCACAAAATCATCAGTCGGAGGCTGAGCGGGCCTTCTTCCAAAGAAATGTTTCCAAAATCGGAGAGAGTTGGAGGTGCAGGGAAGGAGTTGGAAATGGAAAGAGAATGATTCTTCACAAAATCGTCAGTCGGAGGCTGAGCGGGCCTTCTTCCGAAGAAATGTTTCCAAAATCGGAGAGAGTTGGAGGTGCAGGGAAGGAGTTGGAAATGGAAAGAGAATGATTCTTCACAAAATCATCAGTCGGAGGCTGAGCGGGCCTTCTTCCGAAGAAATGTTTCCGAAATCGGAGAGAGTTGGAGGTGCAGGGAAGGAGTTGGAAATGGAAAGAGAATGATTCTTCACCAAATCATCAGTCGGAGGCTGAGCGGGCCTTCTTCCAAAGAAATGTTTCCGAAATCGGAGAGAGTTGGAGGTGCAGGGAAGGAGTTGGAAATGGAAAGAGAATGATTCTTCACCAAATCGTCAGTCGAAGGCTGAGCGGGCCTTCTTCCGAAGAAATGTTTCCAAAATCGGAGAGAGTTGGAGGTGCAGGGAAGGAGTTGGAAATGGAAAGAGAATGATTCTTCACAAAATCGTCAGTTGAAGGCTGAGCGGGCCTTCTTCCAAAGAAATGTTTCCGAAATCGGAGAAAGTGGGAGGTGCAGGGAAGGAGTTGGAAATGGAAAGAGAATGATTCTTCACCAAATCATCAGTCGGAGGCTGAGCGGGCCTTCTTCCGAAGAAATGTTTCCGAAATCGGAGAGAGTTGGAAGTGCAGGGAAGGAGTTGGAAACGGAAAGAGAATGATTCTTCACCAAATCTTCAGTTGAAGGCTGAGCGGGCCTTCTTCCGAAGAAATGTTTCCGAAATCGAAGAGAGTTGGAAGTGCAGGGAAGGAGTTGGAAACGGAAAGAGAATGATTCTTCACCAAATCGTCAGTTGAAGGCTGAGCGGGCGTTCATCTGAAGAAATGTTTCCGAAATCGGAGAGAGTTGGAAGTGCAGGGAAGGAGTTGGAAATGGAAAGAGAATGATTCTTCACCAAATCGTCAGTTGAAGGCTGAGTGGGCCTTCTTCCGAAGAAATGTTTCCGAAATCGGAGAGAGTTGGAAGTGCAGGGAAGGAGTTGGAAACGGAAAGAGAATGATTCTTCACCAAATCTTCAGTTGAAGGCTGAGCGGGCGTTCATCTGAAGAAATGTTTCCGAAATCGGAGAGAGTTGGAAGTGCAGGGAAGGAGTTGGAAATGGAAAGAGAATGATTCTTCACCAAATCGTCAGTTGAAGGCTGAGCGGGCGTTCATCTGAAGAAATGTTTCCGAAATCGGAGAGAGTTGGAAGTGCAGGGAAGGAGTTGGAAATGGAAAGAGAATGATTCTTCACCAAATCATCAGTCGGAGGCTGAGCGGGCCTTCTTCCGAAGAAATGTTTCCGAAATCGGAGAGAGTTGGAAGTGCAGGGAAGGAGTTGGAAACGGAAAGAGAATGATTCTTCACCAAATCGTCAGTTGAAGGCTGAGCGGGCCTTCTCCCGAAGAAATGTTTCCGAAATCGGAGAGACTGGAGAACGACTGGAGAACAGCCGTTATGAATAGTGAAGATGCGGAGCTTGTGGGTGATGTTGTGGGCGGGAACTTCACAATACATGTGGCGAACATGGATAATTGAGTGGCAGGTGGCAGAGATACTTATGTGATGCAATTTCGGAGAAGCAAAGAATTTCACACTCAATTATTGGAAATAAACCGAGACTTTTATCAGTGCAAGGTTATCAGGAAGTTATCAGTTGTGAAAGCATCGGGATAAGAGTTCAGTCTTACAGAATATGGCAGACGTTTCGAAAAATATTCAATTGTGAAAGAGAAATCTTCAAAATTATTTTATAATATTACATATTTCAAAAACCTTGGAACCTGCGCAAACGCGCTCCGCTAGATTTTGTTGGTCTCGGCACGGCTCTTGTCTGCGTCTATACACGAGACAGGGACAATAGTAGTGGCGAGACCAACGAAATCTAGCGGAGCGCGCTTGCGCAGGTTCCAAGATTTTTGAAATATGTAATACGACGTTTCAAAAAAATCGTGTTCAAAATTTGCACACATTGACCCGAAAGATTCAAAGCCGATGCGTGGAACAGGTTTTCAAAAGACGTTTCTAGGTGAACTCATGTCAGCCAATCGGACCTGCGTGCGGCACAGTTGCAAAATTTCGCGCGGAGTTTGCAAACTCGGCAATTGGTAAAAGTCTGTTTCAGTTTAAAAATTACACCCCATTCATTAATTTTTATTGAAAAAAACAACTCTAAAACTGAGTGCGAACGCGAAATTGGTTGATTCTTGCTAACAAGGGAAGAATTTTTGCACGCAGTATTGGAATTTTCTATAAATTTGCAAGGGCATACTTTCGCATAGTGGCTATCGATCCCGCATAGTGGCTACCTGCGCAAACTTCTAGTTTTCGAGATATTTCGATTTGAAAGTTGCTCAAAATCCAGTGTTGGGGGAGGTGGTGGAACCATTGAAAACAGTGGCCAATGGCAATGTCGGCACCGTTCACCTAAGCGCACCCGGAGAGTCCTGGAAAGTGTGGTTCGGTGGCCGAGTGGCGAAGAGGCGTTGGTTGGGTGCCGATGGTTGTGGGCTCGATTCTTTTTCTGGCCATTATTTTTTGTTCTTCATCGACAGCAAGATATTGTCGGAAAAACCAAAGTCCAGAAAAAATTTCAAAAAAAATTTTTTTTCGAAAGTTTTTTTAATAAGTTTGTGATGGTTCCGAGTTACGAGAAAACTTATTTTCATAACTCTCGAACATTTATCCGTGGTTAGAGACAAAATTATGTGAATCAGATAATTTTTTGGGATCATCTCTTTTTTGAAAAGTTTCTCCTTCGAAACTTAAAAAATGAATTTACTTTTTTTTCGGAATTTTATAAAAAGAGGCTCCCAAAATGCGAGAACGAGAGCTTCAAGAATTATGAAAATAAGTTTTCTCGTAACTCGGAACCATCACAAACTTACGAAAAAACTTTCGAAAAAAAAAAATTTTTTTTGAAATTTTTTCTGGACTTTGGTTTTTCCGACAATATCTTGCTGTCGATGAAGAACAAAAAATAATGGCCAGAAAAAGAATCGAGCCCACAACCATCGGCACCCAACCCACGCCTCTTCGCCACTCGGCCACCGAACCACACTTTCCAGGACTCTCCGGGTGCGCTTAGGTGAACGGTGCCGACATTGCCATTGGCCACTGTTTTCAATGGTTCCACTACCTCCCCCAACACTGGATTTTGAGCAACTTTCAAATCGAAATATCTCGAAAACTAGAAGTTTGCGCAGGTAGCCACTATGCGGAATCGATAGCCACTATGCGAAAGTATGCCCTTGCAAATTTATAGAAAATTCCAATACTGCGTGCAAAAATACTTCCCTTGTAAGGGTGCATCGGCATCGCGGCCGTACCGGCCGGCCATGGCTTTTTTAAAAAATAGGCCGGCCTTTTTCTGCGGCAGGCCTATTTTACAGCCTTGCCACAGACAGACAGACAGACAGACACACATCCTTTGCCTTTTAGTATAAGAAAGATAGTGTGTAATGCGTCGAAACGGAGACATCCAACTCAAGGAACAATAGCCCCCGCCCATAATCGCACCTGTCGACGTGCTCACCTGCAATTGGAGGCGGGGTCTAACTAGTACACTTCGGAAGAGCCACTATATAGACTGGAATGGTCATTCTCATCATTTCTACCATCCCCCATTGTCCTCCTCATTTGTTCTCTTCTCGTTCTTTTCCCTCATTCATTCTTTCATCTTCGCAGATCAAGATGACACGTACGAAGACAGAGGCAACAATTGCCTACGCCTACATCCGCGAGAGAGTCCCACTCGCCACCAAGGCTGCCCGCAAGTCGACCCCACGTGTCGGAGGAGTCATGAAGCCACAACGTCACCTTCCCGGATCCGTCGCCCGCCGAGAAATCATCCGTCACCCCGGAGCTCCATATTCCGAAGGTGCCGTTCGAGCGTCTCGTTCGAGAGCTTGCTCAGGATCTCACGAATGAAAGTTGCTGCCAGTCGACCCCACGACAGGCGCGTCATAATCTCCCCAAAGGACGTCCAAATGGCCATCCGAAGAGCCTGCGATTGAACGAACAGAGCTCCTAATTTGCTAACAATTTTGCTGTTAATTACTGTTAATTCTGTTAATTACTTACTTACTTACTTCCTTTGTTAATTACCACAATAAATCAAATATAAACCTTAACCTTGCGAGTTTTCGTGAATATTGACGAAGAAAAGACGCTCCGGAGTTACACTTCCGCTCGATGCCACAGCTGCCTCGCATACTTGTTCTCCAAGACTTACGGCCGACGCGAATGCTACTCTCCACGTGGCCCCCGACACCCTGCTTCACCGGATATCACGTGGCCTAGTGCCCTGGACGCGGCACCCTGGATGAACACTCTCAAGCTAGGATGTTCGGAGGATTTTCAATCAGTACTCAACTACTCGCCTCTATCGGAAAACTCGACTGCACACTCGGAACAACTCCAGCCGTTTCCGTAGATCGGCACCCCGGGCCTTCGACGGAGTTCTCCAGCTCCTCTCGGGATCCGGGGAACTATCCAAGCGCCCCAGGGCCTGCTCGTTTATCCCTTAATAAAATCTTGTGTGTACTTGTTCCTCTTACACAATAGCCTCCCGGAGGTCTCTGACTGGATTGCAGTTGCCATCAGAGGGCTCATCACCCTTTGGAACTGATCCGCAACAACGAGATTGCTCCGGAAATCACAAGAAGAAAGAGCGCCGGTTGGGCAGCGTTCCGGCAGTTGAAGGCCATCTTCGATGAATGCGACAACACTGAGATCTCTTCGATTCAACCGTTCTTCCCGCAATCACATGCGGAACACAGACGTGGGCGTTCACTAAGAAGTCGGCAGAACAACTGAGAGTCGCACATGCAGCAATGGAAAGGGCGCTCGTCGGGATAACACTGAAAGAGCAACGAGAGAAGAACCTCCATCGTCGACTTTCTAAGGTGCGGGACCCACTGGTGCACATTGCAAAGCAGAAGCACGGCTGGGCAGGACACGTGGCACGACGAAGGGATGGAAGATGGTATTATGTGACAGCGATTATCTCAACTCCCACTGAACCGATTTTGCCTATTTTTGGCACATGGGACCGCATTATCAGAAAGAGTGACCGCATGATGCACGTCAATTTTTTAAGCTATCGGTTGAGTTTTACGCCTTCTGGATGGCTTCTTGCGGTTTTTACAATGCTCGCACGACTGCGCTGCGGCAGGTGGCCGTTTGCTATCCCTCGAGGTGTCAGCGCGCGATCCGTGGTGTTGTGGTAACGCACACGCCTCTTGATCCGAGCAGTGCGAGCTTCGAGACTACTACAGGCTCAAACTTTTTTGCACGCATTTTCGCCATCTGAGGATATGAATCTTCATCGTAGGAAAGTCAACAACTTTTTTGGAAATAAAACAGTGTAAAGAAGAAGTAATTTAGACCAATTAGACCAATGAGACCAATCGACGTACAGTTCCCGCAGGGCTGGGGGATTCGGGCCGAAGGCCAAGAATCCCCTAGTCTCATTGACATATATAGCTCACCTGTGTTCCTCGTAAATTTCCCCCCTCTCGCAAGTGGCCTGGCCGTGCGTCTAGATAACAATCTCTGCCTCCCGACGGGCCGTCTATCGTCTCGTTGCTCGCATGCGACGACCAAATCGCGTCTGCGTCTCTCTTGCACCGCCCATCTCTCGGCTCTCTGCTTCCGAAGATAGACCCTGCGTCTCTTCAGCCACTCACACTCCATCGCATCGACCACAAGATAGACATTGCGTCTCTTCACCTGAACATCATCTCTCGCCGATTGCTATCGCCTCCTTCGCTCACCGGCAGCGGGGACAACACACCCGCTCATTCTTTCCTTTTCCGAGTCCCCCGATGGGTTGACTGGTTTCTCTCCTCGGAGAGAACCGATTTCTCACTGAAATCCCCTTTTCCCTTCTATTAGAGCACTGATATGGACTCTACCCTCAGTCTCTGATTTCCCCCCGAATTCCCATAAGAACCCTGATCTGGGCTCTCCCCTTTTATTCCCCCTGAATTTCCAATCGATTACTGGTAACAGTGGAGAATGATAAAGTGAGTTTTCATTCGAAATTCAGACATTTCTCCAATTTCCCCATTTTCAGCGTCATCGTCTTTTCGAGAAGATCATCGAGGACGTCGCGGAAAAATAGCGACTTCCCGATAAAAAAGTGAGTGTTTTTTTTAACTGAAGAAACCAGGACGGGGAGACACAAACTCAGAGAATTTTCAATCCGTCGACCCTGTGACGCAGTGGTGCGGGCTTTCTTTTTGGGGATTCGGGCCGAAGACCAAGAATATCCTAGTCCAATAAGGTTAAACTCAGAGAATTTTCGGTTCGATCCTTTCTCCAAGTTCGTGGTCACTCCGTGACAAATGTTTTTTTCTTAAAAATGAAGATACTAGTTCGACGCGGTAACAGGCCGCGAAGCGGCCTGAAGCAGGGAGCATCAGCTACCGCCGCAGCGTTAGCTGCGGAGGTAACATTAGCTCTTTGAGCCCCGCAGTGCTAGGGGATTTCGGCCGAAGGCCAAGAATCCCCTATCCAGTATCAGAAGCTGTACATATGAAATTTTATAGCAAAATCAGAGCACTTTGGGTTAAACCTGTTGTTGACGTGGCAATGCCAAATGCCGTGAGATAGATAAACCTGATCTTCGAAGCAGTAATAGAAGTTTCATTACAGATCCATCTGAAGTGTTCGCAACCGTCCGACGAGACCCCCAAGTGATATTGGCAGTTCTCGAACAACGACAGCCATCGACGTGCGGATTTTTCATTATGAGCACGTTTAAAAACTCATTTCGAGTTACGGTCGACGGCAGGTGCATCGCCGAAATCCCACGCGATGGGAATCTCGAAGTGACGCTGGTTTTTATTGAGTGGAAGAGTGAGTTTTTTGAATTGTCACAAAAGCGCCGGAGAGCTCTGCCGGAGAATCATATCTCGAAATCGAAAAGCGATATCAAAAAGTTGTCAACTGCAAATTTGTAGATCCAAACTAGGACTAGAAGTTTGCTGTTGACAACTTTCTGATATCTCTTATCAAACTCGAGATATATCGGTTTTCCGACAGAGCTCTCTAAATCACTCGAACAAACGTTTTCGACGAGAAAATAAAAAGAAAATTCCAGAAGAACAATACGAAGAATGGGAAGATTTGAGGGTGGGCACTCACATGGAACAACTGCTAGCCACTTGCAGCAATATCTTCGGCCCGCGACACTGGAATATGCTTCATCGAGGCCAACTACGAATCAGAATGGTACCATCAAACCGGAAGATATCCAAATGCAAAAATGAAATAATTTAAAAAAAATGTATAATTTCAAGAATAAAAAAATTAATTAAATATTCTCCAGTGTTTCTTTGATTGTCATGATAATGTGTTTGATACACATCTTTTATCTTTTCCATCAAATTTCATTTAAACATAACTCCTTCTTTTCAATAATCATTTTTAAAACACTGCTATTTTTCTAATTTGACAAGAGAGATAATTGAGATAATTTCAAACAAATTTGATCGACAGCGTCTTCGCTGTTCTTCTCGTTTTAGAAAAATTCGTTTGTGTTTTAGAAAAAGCAATCATTTTTCTTATAAATTTCTTCCGCTCACTTGGAAGAGAAATCCAAAACTAGTCCCCCGTGGGTCTCTTACCAATGGGGCGGAATCAGCCTTGCTGATTGGTTGCAGTGGTCATGTAGCGTGTTAACCGAATGTTCTCCTCCTCTTCCAAGAGAGCGAAAACAACTTTAAGAAATTCAGTAAAAAAGTACAGGGTGGCTGAAAAGTATTGTCGCGGGTTTCCAGCGGGGTGTTTTTTGCCAACGTGCTCTAATATTCTTGTTCTTTTGTCAAAAAGTAATGGGTTTAACACCGAACTCTCATTGAAACAGTTGCTCATTTGAAAAAGCACATACTCCACGGAATAACCCCAAAATTCTCAGGATCTGAATTTGCTCGGCTACAGTGATTAGGCAGTTCTTGAGAGGGATGGCTATGCTCGCCCTCACAAAACTCTGGAGTCGCTGGAGATCTCCATCGTGAAGGCGTGAGGTGTCAAAGTGCAAAATGGCTGCGAGCTAGAGGGTGCAAAAAAGGGAGAGAAACTTCGTGTCTGCGTGCCCTCAAAAAGAAGTCATTTTGAGCTCAAAATATTGAAACTTGGTCGAGATACGGTCCCCGAAAATGAAAACTGTGACAATACTTCCAGACAACCTTGCAGAAGCTTATTTTCAAATATTAGAGAATATTTCGAAAAATTAAGACGTGTGAAAAGTTCAAATTTAAACAGTAGTTCATTAGTTCAATTCCATCGCGGTCGGTCACGTGCCGGCCGTCCACGTCGTCTATTTCGTCCATATCCAACACCCCCTTTGCTGCGAATGAAGCTGGGGCGATGACCGTTGGTGGTTGCTGGATCGTTCGTTGTCACTCGTTGTCTCGCGGCCGTGCCAGGATCGTAGCGCACTGGTGGTAGGCGGACACGCATACTTCGTCGGGGGTCGAGGGGAGCGGAAGTTGCGTCCTCCGCGTGCAACCGCGAGTTGGTGATGGTGATATCAGGATTGCGTGGCGCCATCCGGATCGGGTGGCGGTCGTCGCTTCTCAGTACTGCTCGCGAACTTGTTTCCAGTTGATCCCCGGTGCAGCTGGAACGACTTCATGAAAGATGCCCGATCTGGCTGCTGATCCTTCAAGCATCGGGAGTTGCGAAGGTTCTGAGCTTCCCAGCAGAGATTCGAACATCGCGTCGGTCCATATGTCCTCGGGGCTGGCAACCTCATGCCGTTCCCGCAGCTGGTTTCCATGGCGACGGTGGATGTGCGAACCTACCTGCACCTGATCCATAACGGTCCCAATTCGATTACGAACAACTCCAGATTTCCAACTCCAGCTGTTCCCGCTGTGCACCTTCGTGTACACGTCTTCGTCGATCTCGAATGTGCGAGCTCTGGCCCCATTGCGCCGATCAAAGTAGTCCTTCATCCGTTGCTGATATGACGTCAGCTCGGTGCCTGTAGTCGGAACGCGAGGGCGGAGTATAGCCGGCCGTCCACGTCGTCCATTTCGTCCATATCCAACACTAACTTTTTTTGCAGAATGAGTCACAAGAATTATTCTTCATCGTTCCCGTCGGAATCCGAATGATTTTGGAGAAAGCGTCGCTTTAAGACAACCTTATTTTCAGAATCTTCTGTTTCTTTGGAATACCAATCACTTTGACTTCTTTCTCTACACACCCCCTTTTTGTGTTTTCCTTTTCTCTTCTCATTATACTGCCAGTCGGAGTACTGCCGGGCGGAGGGTCTCTGGTCCGATAACGCGGTTGTCGAGAAGGAGACAACCTCAAATTTCTGTCAAGCGATGCCTAAATTTGAACCAATACCCCTTCAACGGACCTACTGGCGCTGTCTGGCTCCAATCATTAGTCTTCACCGTGCAGATAAGAGTCCGTCTATTGACACATCGTTCTGGGAGTGCTGGGCAATGTCGGATTCGTTCACAGGCAGCTCTCTGGCTTGATCTTCCAAATAATCTGACTCGTCCCATCCGACCTTGGCTATGATAACCTCGTCATCTTCTGGTACCGCTTGTACCATCCTTTAGAGCCAATCGGCGTTTGCGAATTTCGACGTGGGGACACACCTTATGTGGAAATCGTAAGCCATCAGCTCCGTGGCCCATCGCACCATGCGATTTTGCGAATGTACCGGCAGATCACGGTGCGGCCCAAAGATGGCCACCAGGAGTTTGAGGTCGGTGTTTAAGACGAATTTCCGACCAAAGATGAATTTGTGAGCCTTTTTCACAACGTACACTATCCCCAATCCCTCGCGCTCGATCTGACTGTATCGAGACTCCGTTTCCGTCAATGAGCGTGCATAATGGGCGATAGATGTCTGCTCTCCGGCGGAATTTACATGGGCCAACACTCCTCCAATGCCGTAAGAGCTCGCATCGGCACTCAAGATTAGCGGCCAATCCGCGTGGTAGTGTGAGAGTGTCGTCTTCTGCGCTACCGCCTCCTTGAGTCCTTCAAACGCTTTCTGCTCCGCGGCGGTCCACCTCCATTCGCAATCTTTTTTCATCAGGCGGTCCAACGGTGCTCGCATATTTGTCAACCTGTCTATGAAGCGACTGTAAAAACTTATCCCGCCTAAGAACGCGGCCAACTGCTTTTGATCTCGCGGCGCCGTCATCTGCCGAATTGCCTTGATTCGTTCGGGGTCTGCGTGCCTCCCTTTTTCCGAAATCATGAATCCCAAGAATCGGATCGAGCGTTTCGCGAAGGCGCACTTTTCTAAGTTTACGTGGAAACCATATTCGCGGATTCGCTCGAACAACTTGTGTAAAACACCGCCTCGTGTTCCGCCATGGTCAGCCCATTCGGCGTACGTCACCTTGGAGATCACTCCGAGCTTCTGGAGCCGATATAGCTCTTTACTCACATTGACATGCGCCCCATACGGCACCGGGCGCGGTCGTTTGAACACTGGCTGCGCCTCTGGGTTCGTGCGGAATTTGGCCAATTCTTTGGTGCAGGTTCCCAACGTCGGGCTGAAAACTGAAGGAAATGACGTTTTCAGTCGGTCCCCAGTAGTCGATGACGCCACCACATCTACTGCATTTGCGGCCATGAAGTCGACCCGCTTTTCGATTTTCATTGCTGTACCACTTGCGCATGCCACTCTCGCGCCTGACCTCTGCAACCTGGGACACCCGATTCGTTTCCAATCATCGGTACTCAGCAACGTGACTTGCGCCCCCGTGTCTAACATGAACTTAACCGGTCGACCTTCGACTACGATGTTGATAAATCGTTTCGTATCCTTCTCCGGTTCCGCCAAGTGCGTCGCTTCCACCATTTCCAACATACGTATGTGCTCCTCTCCATCATGAGCATCGATGTCCTCCTCTCCTGACCCTAACTCCATTGTGTGCACTCGCCGGTTCCGCCTGGATCTACACGCCGAGGCGCCCACAGTTGAAGCACTTGATCGTTTCCAATGAAGGGGACGTTCTGGCAGTCCTTCGTGCTGACTCCACGGTATCTTCTGGATCCGGCTTCTGTAACGAATCTGGAACTTCCACTTTATTGCCCTTTTTATCCCCATAACGTCGGCGCGGTTGCTGCGGTTGCTGCCGGGGCCCCCGCTCGTCTACCTGCTCTATTTCGAGACTCTTGTGAGCCGGTTGCACCCATAGCAGTTGGGCGTCCTTTCGCAGCTGCAGCACGCGCAGCCATTCCTCCTATACTTCCGTGAGCGTCGTTGCCACATTCCCTTCAGTGCGGTTCTCGACGAACTGCATCAGTAGTACCTCACTTTCTCATCTTCCTGTGCGTCTAGTCCTCGGATGGACAGGTAGATGTGCCAGTCGTCTGTGGTCATGTCTGTAAACTTGGCGTCCTGCACCAGCTCGATTATCTTATTCGTAAAGTCGATTGGCTCACTGAACTGGCCCGAGGATCTACTCACTTGCCACGCGGCTTGTCTCATTATCATCAAGCTCCGCTTGACCGTGAAGAGTCGTAGCAGTTTGGCCACGGTCTCCTCGAAGTCGCACCCGAAGATGTCGTTGCCTCGGAATCCCGGAATCGCGTGTGAGAGGCTTGGTCCAGGCTGTCGATTAACAGTCGGTTTCGCTATTTTTCCGTCAGTTCGCCTCCGTCCTCCATAAATATCAGTTGGTATCTTTTGTACCATTGGTCAAACGGCAGTCGCTGATCCATGGTGAACGTGTACTTGGGGATCCGCTTGCTCAGCGTCGCCAGAAGGCGCGGATTCCCCCAACGGACAGACGACCCGCCCGCCGTGGCCCTCGGTGTGGTGGGCTCGCCTTGCTGGCTTCGTTGGAGCTCCCAATACTCCTCCCGGAGCGCCTTGTTCTCTCTGCTTAATTCCTCCATACTCGACATCTGCAGTGCCAGTGTCTCTTGCATCGCCTGGAGCACCGCCGTCAACTCCCTGGTAGCATGCGTTCGGTTGCCATTTTCTTCAGTCATCCCGATCGCCAATGTTATGTCGTAGACGTACGGGAGGAATACTTTATTGTATCGCGGGAAGAACGAGTAAACTATGGAATCGAGAGCTTATATAGGCTTTCCGACAGGTACACACTTATGCCAGTTCAGTAGTTCAGTAGTTCAGTAGTTCAATTCCATCGCGGTCGGTCACGTGCCGGCCGTCCACGTCGTCCATTTCGTCCATATCCAACACTAACTTTTTTTGCAGAATGAGTCACAAGAATTATTCTTCATCGATCCCGTCGGAATCCGAATGATTTTGGAGAAAGCGTCGCTTTCAGACAACCTTATTTTCAGAATCTTCTGTTTTAATGCCAATCACTTTGACTTCTTTCTCTACACCCCCTTTTGTGTTTTCCTTTTCTCTTCTCATTATACTGTCTACATTCAAATTTAATGTTAGTGGTGAGCAGAGCAAAGACGTCCGAACCCTCTCTTTAGCCTTTGCCCACTGCTGTTCCTAGCCTCTCTTGCTCATCACATTATTTTCTTCATTTTGAGGTAGATTTCGAGCGAGTGTTTAATTGCGATTATACCTGAAATCTCACATTTCCATTCCAATTACTATTCGTGATAGGTTCTTTCCTATATTTAATTTCGATAATTTTTCGAAGTTTATTGGAAATTTCAAATTTTCGCCCCTCTTCTTTTCTTCTTCTTCTTCCGGCGCCGTTCCAATAATGACAAACTGCACTCTTCCTTCCGCTCATGGATTCTGTCCTCCCACACCTTCTCTCTTCTCGCCTCCTTTTCCATTCTCCAACGTCTTTCTGAAATGCAATGAATAAGTTTTCTAGATTTCTTAATAAGTTACTCACAAGTTCTCGTGCTGTCCATCATGTCGCGGCAGCAGACCGATTTGAAGAGTTCGGAGGCGTTGGACCACTGCTGCGGCACCTTCGTACACGGACCCGTGGACGTTCCACAGGCAGGAACGGGTTTCTGGAATAAAACGAAAACTGGTTCTCCCATGGGAGCCATTGAATCATACTGTAGTTGGTGTCCTGGTACACCTTACACTGTCGCCTTCTTCATCATTGCGGCTTGCGGCTGCTTCACCTTTAACGCTGCTGCGCGCGCGGCTTTTCTTGCGTCGATGAGATCCTTGTCCTGACGAATTGATATTTTTTTGAATTCGAACATTTGCTTTATCAGTTTAACTTGCAGTAGTCGGCAAATATTATTAGGGTGTCTCATAATTTCGTGAACACTGAATTTGAATTCAAATTTTTTATGCTTACTGCACAATTGAGACTGATGTTGTGGTTTATTCTAAAGTAGTTTACTTGTGTTTTGTTTACATATAATAGTTTAGTTTCTGTCGTTCTTCTTTCGAGAATAACGGTTATTGCAAGATGGATGACAAGATTCACCTCCGTCTCACTTTGAGAGACCACTTTCGTTCCGGGCACTCGATGAGTCAATCGGTGAAGCTCATGGAGGATCAGTTTGGCCCTTCAATGCTCTCTCGTGGCTGAGTGTTCAAATGGTGGTGTCGCTTCAAAAAGAGAGATTTTGAACTCGAGGATAAACCCCACTGCGGACGCCCTATGTCTACGGATCGGGTCCCTATTCTCGCCCCTGGAGAACGAGCCGGAATCTTCTGTACGCGGACTACAGAAGGCTACTGGAGTCCCATGTACATCCGTACATCGATCTCTGATTCGTGCTGATAAGGTGTCGAAACGCCCTCATACCATTTCTCATCAATTGAGCCCGGCGCAGCTTCAGAAGCGCATTGACAGTTGCGACAAAAATGTCCAAAACTCGGAAACGAGAAAGATGATCTTCCGACTATTCTATCAAGATGAGAAGTGGGTATACTTCTCCAACCCTGCCCACAATCCGATTTGGTGCAGTGTCGGAGACCCCGTGCCCACTCGCTCGAAGCGAGACATTCACCCGAAGAAGCTTCGGCTGTCGTTCCGGTTCTCTCGGTACGGTTTTGTGCACTATCACATTCTTCCGGAGAACACAACCATCACCGCCCAGACCCTCGCTGTGGAACTGCAAGAGATGAAGTCAGCTGCTCTTCTCCTCTCTCCGAGACTCGCCAAACCACGTCTCCTGTGGGACAACGCGAGACCGCCAAGGCGAAAGCGACCTAGGCTGCTCTCGATCGTCACGGAATCGATTCGCTCTCATACCCATCGTACTCACCGGTCATCAGTCCCTTTGATTACCACATCTTCCGGTCGCTCCAGCATCACTTCGATGGGAAGCACCTTAAGACAAGGACAGATGTCGTTGGCGAAATTGACGCCTGGAACAGGCTTGATCGGAAATGACCTATCGGAAATTTTTTTCCGAAAAAAAAACTCCGAAAAAAAGTCGGTTTTTTTCCGAGTTGAAATTTCCGAAAAAAAAGTCGGTAATTTTCGGAAATTTCGGAAATTCCGAAAATGAGCCAAAACTGGGTCACACTGTTTAAAATATTTCAACTTGTTCGCTTTTTCAGTCCTTCAAGTCGGAAAAACCACCGAATCAACACAATTTTGTTGAAATAATCATTCGGAAATAGTTTTTCACTTCTCGCAGCTAACTTTTTTCTGTTGAGAAAATGAGGTTTTCTGTAATTTTCGGAACAATTTCCGAAAATCTAGTCGGAAAAAAAGTTCCGACGGAAATAATTTCCGAAAATGGTCGGAAATTTTCGGAAATTTCGGTAGTTCCGTTTCCGGTTCCGACCAAGCCTGGCCTGGATCGCCTCGAAGAAGACCGCCTTCTGGAAGGCTGGCGACGACAGTCTGCCCGAGCGATAGAGGAAGGTCATTGCTATTCATGGACAATATATCATTGATTGATGTTTGATCAATCTTGAATTATTAATAAAAAATCGAAAAAAATGAAAGTGTTCACGAAATTATGGGACACCCTAATATCTCGATCAAGTTTCAATATTTTGAGCTCAAAATGACTTCTTTTTGAGGGCACGCAGACACGAAGTTGAGTCACGAGTCTGGCCGACGGGCCGTCTATCGTCTTGTTGTTGGCATTCGACAGCCGATCCGCGTCTGCGTCTCTCTTTCGCCATCCATCTCTCAGCTCTCTGCTTCCCAAGATAGACCCTGCGTCTCTTCAGCCACTCACACTCCATCTCATCGAAAACAACATAGTCATTGCGTCTCTTCGCCAGAACATCAGCTGATTGCCCCTCGCCTCCCTCGCTCATCGGCAGCGGGGACAACACACACGCTCATTCTTAACTTTTCCGAGTCCCCAGACGGGTTGACTGGTTTCTCTCCTCGGAGAGAACCGATTTCCCACCGAAATCCCCCTTCCCCTTCTATTGGAGCACTGATATGGGCTCTTAGTCTCTGATTTCCCCCCGAATTCCCATAAGAACCCTGATCTGGGCTCTCCCCTTTTATTCCCCCCCTGAATTTCCAATCGATTACTGGTAACAGTGGAGAATGATAAAGTGAGTTTTCATTCGAAATTCAGACATTTCTCCAATTTCCCCATTTTCAGCTTCATTGTCTTTTTGAGAAGGACGTCGAGGATCTCGCGGAAAAATAGCGACTTCCCGATGGAAAAGTGAGTGTTTCTTTTTTCAAGAAAATTGCCCAACCGCGACCTCTTACAGCTTTCGAAGAGTCAATGTTGGAAAGGCATAGTCTAATCGAGAGAAAAACCAGCAGTTCGAAACAACGTGGAATGGCTTGTTTAAGTAATTAAAAACCTGGATTTCTCGTAGAGCATGTATTTTTCAGATTCTGATGAGAGTACTGGATCAGCCGTCTATCTGACAGCCATGGGATCCGTAACTATCGTGAAACGCAGGATGATTCTGACGATGGTAATATTTTCATAAACTGAGCTATTCACAAAAGGCTTGTTGTACAGACATTCTCAACGTGGCTTCTTCAAAAGCGTCGACTACCCAAATCCTATCTCCAAACTCAATCGGCAGGCAACAAGAGCCACATTACATTCCACCTGGCTCTGTAATGATGACTTCATTTCTGGAAGACAAGGGAACTTTCAAAATGCGACAACAGAGAGCTCAGAGCCATAGTAAGAGATCGAGCTTCTAAAAATCTAAAAACTTCTTAATTTTTCAGTAGATCAAGCGATTGCTGAGAGTGAATCGGCCGGCGTTCCAGAATCTGTCAATCTCAATCAACAATAGAGATGCCTATCAGAATTGTGCCGGGTGATCTGGAAATCAGTGTTTCCCAACACAGCCGTCTTTATGAAGATTCCGAAGCCGACCAGCTTCTCCACATTACTGTGAGTTCAAAATTCCACTGAAAACTGCTCTGATAGCGAAAATTGTTTCTACTTCTTTCCGCTTTAATTACATCTTATCTTTCCAGACAACAGTTCTCCGCAATACAATCGATTACCAAGTCCCATTTACGACGACTTCAACAAAAATAGTCTGCCGAGCCCGACGTTCGATTGGCAAGATGCCACCGAGCATAACTCGTCTACGAGAAACGGTATGTTTTCTAAATTGTTATCGCATTCGCATCATATTTATTTCAGACTTATCGTCACCAACCTATGATTCGGACTCTGTAATTATAGATGACAGGGGTGCTGGAAGAAAGAGTGCATGCTATGAAAGGCAGGTGGAGTCGAGATCTTCGCAAGACCATGGTTATATGAGCTTCGGAACCTATCGTGACGGTGAGATTGTTAATTGAGCTCCATCAAAACCTAACTTATCATTATTTCAGGTTGGTGGAGTGCAGTGGAGGACTCATCGAGGCGGAATCAGCAAAGTATCTCGTCCAAGTTGTGTGCGGATTGATCTGCCATACCAGACCGTTTGTGCCAACAGATTGCAGTGAGTAATTCCGGTTTGTTTTCTTTGCGAACACATTTTTTCAGACAACTTATCACGTGTCCCATTCTATTTGCGAAAAAACATCCCCGAGTACTACGAAGAACACCAACTGATCGGTCAAACCATCAACGAATATTGAATTACTCAATTTTACAATACATGTTGAAAAAGCACATTCTCATCATTTTCACAATAAATACCCATGTTTTTTTCCAATTTTTTCCCCTCCTTTTTGATTTTTTAGCCATGTCTTTTGCTGCCACCCTTTACAAACTGAGTGTCACCAAGGGTGACCGCATGATGCACGTCAATTTTCTAAGCGATCGGTTGAGTTTTACGCATTCTGGATGGCTTCTTGCGGTTTTTACAACGCTCGCACGACTGCGCTGCGTCAGGTGGCCGTTTGCTATCCCGCAAGGTGTCGTACGCACGCGTAGATGAGGCCAGCGCGCGATCCGTGGTGTTGTGGAAACGCACACGCCTCTTGATCCGAGCAGTGCGGATCCGAGCAACTTTTTTGCATGCATTTTCGTCAGCGGAGGATATGAATCTCCATCGTAGGAAAGGTCAACAATTTTTTTGGAAATGAAAACAGTGTGAAGAAGAAGTAATTTAGACCAATTAGACCAATGAGACCAATCGATGTACCGTTTAACGATAGAAAACACCAATGATTATGGAGCACTGCGAAGTAGCCTCCGAGGACCCCATCAACGTGTGAGCAATGAGCGAAGCGAGCTGAGCCGCGCGGGGTTGAGGGATTTGGGCCGGAATTGGGGGATTTGGCCCCCCCCCCCCCCCCCCTCTCGGAAGTGGTCTGGCCATGAGTCACGAGTTTGTTCGACGGCCCGTCTATCGTCCCGTTGCTGGCATGCGACGACCAAATCGCGTCTGCGTCTCTCTTGCACCGTCCATCTCTCGGCTCTCTGCTTCCCAATATAGATCCTGCGTCTCTTCAGCCACTCACACTCCATCTCATCGACCACAACATAGACCCTGCGTCTCTACGCCAAAACACCAACTCTCGCCGATTGTCCTCGCCTCCCTCGCTCACCGGCAGCGGGGACAACACACACGCTCATTCTTTCCTTTTCCGAGTCCCCAGACGGGTTGACTGGTTTATCTCCTCGGAGAGAACCGATTTCCCACCGAAATCCCCCTTCCCCTTCTATTAGAGCACTGATCTGGGCTCTCCCCTTTTATTCCCCCTTGAATTTCCAATCGATTACTGGTAACAGTGGAGAATGATAAAGTGCGTTTTCATTCGAAATTCAGACATTTCTCAAATTTCCCATTTTCAGCTTCATTGTCTTTTTTGAGAAGATCATCGAGGACGTCGCGGAAAAATAGCGACTTCCCGATGGAAAAGTGAGTGTTTTTTTAATTGAAAAAACCAGGACGGGGAGACTCAAACTCAGAGAATTTTCGACACGTATTTTCAGTTCTTAACGAAGACAATCGTCGTCAGGATGAAGATGCAGCAACGTTGAAGGCAAAGCAGCCGCAAGCCGCAAAGATGAAGAAGAGCAAGGTGTACAAGGACACCAACTACGGTATGATTCAATGGCTCCCATGAGAGAACCAAATTTCGTTTTATTCCAGAAACCCGTTCCTGCCTGTGGAACGTCCACGGGTCCGTGTACGAAGGGCCGCAGCAGTTGTCGAACGCCTTCGCACTCTTCAAGACGGTGTGCTGCCGCGAGATGATGGACAGCACGAGAACTTGTGAGTAACTTATTGAGAAATCTAGAAAACTTATTCACTAAATTTCAGCGAGACGCTGGAGACTAGAAAAGGAGGCGAGAAGAGAACAAATGTGGAAGGACAGGGTCGAGGAGCTGAAGGAGGAGTGCAATTCGAGACGGGCGCAGTGGTCACGGAAGAAGAAGAAAAGAAGAAGAGGTGAGCGACAAAAACAGTTCTCCGTTTGGATTCATGTGCTCTTCGTTCGACTTGAGAAAATCGGGGATTTCGGGTAGAAATGACGAAACTTCGAAAATCGGCACAACATGACTGTCGACCGGGTCAGCGTGATCCGTCGAGCCCGGTGCAGTAGTAGCGCGTTTTCTTTTTGGGGATTCGGGCCGACTAGGGGATTCTTGGCCTTGGGCCCGAATCACCTAGCACTGCGGGGCTCAGGGAGCTGACGCTTCCTACGCTACGGCGGTAGCTGATGCTCCTTGCTTCAGGCCACTTTGCGGCCTGTTACCACGTCCAATGAGTATCTTTATTTTTAAGAAACTAGGACAAAAAGCAGATCTGGTCAAAGGAAACGATATATCCTTGGCGGTTAACTAAGTATGAGATTCTCACGTGGAATTGAAACAAAAAAAATTTGTCACGGAGTGACCACGAACTTGGGACTCAAAAAACGAAAAGAAAGCGCGCTACCACTGCACCACGGGGCCGACGGATTGCACTAAACTGGTCGACAGTCATCTCCTTGATGTTTCGCAACTGAGAAGATCGAGTGGATGCAACTTTCCCAGTGGCGAATTGTTGAGGAAAAACGTCAGAAAAGGACGCAAAAAGCCCTCCAGAAGCGGTCAAACTTGACCGAACGCGCTAAAAATTGACGTGCATCGTGCGGTCTCCCTTTCTGACCCATGTGCCAAAAATGGGCAAAATCGGTTCAGTGGGAATTGAGATAATCACTGCGACATACATACTCACGGAATTTTGTTTTTTGACATGCCACCTCCGCGATATAATAGAGGCAGAAGGCCAAGAATCCCTAGTCAATCTCGAGATAAAATAATTCTCCGGCTAAGCTCTCCTCGGTTTCGGGGTCGCTTCGAATCGTGAGCAAAATCGCTCTTTGTGACACTTCGAAGAAGAAATTTGCAACAAAAAAGCCATTTTCAATTGTCAATCTTCAATTATCCATTCTTCCAGTCAACTCGGCGATGACAACGTTGAATCGTTCGTGAATCTCCGTGACGCCGTCGACGTCATCAGACACGATGGGAAGTTCGGAACGATTCACGTCTCCGCGCCCGACAATGGCATACGTACCCTACATTTCCGGGTGTGGTAGAAGGAAGATCTGAAGTGGACAGCCAAAAAGGACACGTCGAAACTGCAACAAATGCTGGAGCACCATGGACTAATTGCGTACTGTGGAGAAGGTGATTGAGGATCTGATGAGGGAAAGGCAATTGTGTGTGGAGAACATCGAAACGAGCGAATTGGAGATGGACAAGATTCGGGAATGTCTCCGAGAAATACGCGATTGATCAGTCTGAAAATCCCCCAAACTTCTATTGTACTATTTTCTATGATACACTATCTAAATAGCCAAATGAATCAATCTGTCAATAGACTGTGTGTGTACAAATTGGCGTTGACGGGGAGGAACTTTGCTTTTTATCGGTGTTTTTATATTTTCCAATTGCAAAACAACAATTCTAGGCTTCTCGGTTTCTTTAGAACAACGAGAACTTTGAAGTGTTATGTTTCAATTTGATTTCATAAGGCTTTTTGTAACAACCCACGATGGTTTTTCCGGCCGCCGATATAGAAAAAATAAGCATGATTTTGACCAGGGAAGTGTTTTTACACAAAGGTCTGGAATTGTCCACAAAAAGTGAGTTTTTTTTTGAAATTTCGAATGCTTCAATTTCAAAAGTTGAATTCTAAAGTTGTTTACGTTTTCTGTAGAAAACCGAACACAATTATTTTAAGAACAAAGACCAACTGCCATCTGTCGACGTCTACCCGTCTGCTGATACGATAAGAGATGACAGTCGATCATCGATGGATGCCATTGTGATGGGTGAGTAGAGCTATCAAATCAACTGACAACTCGCTAGTTATCAGTGCCATTAAAACATTATCAGCTGATGAATTGATCTTCTTGATAAGGTGGATGTTTTTCTAGTTGTTTACTTTTTAATTGGGTGTGTGCTTGAGGAGTTACGCTTCTTATCTCTAGTTATTAGTTGGCCAAACCACCCGTGCTAAGTAAGAAATGACAAGCACGTGTCCACCCGACGTTCCCGTTGAAAACTTGATAGAGGTGTCTTATAAGTTCGAAACCGATGCACGAACGAAACGACAGGCTCGGTCCGAGAGCTTTTAAAAATTTAGTTGCTATTTCAAAGATTAGTTTGTTTATCCATATCATATACTCTCGTCTTCCAGATCTCGGCTACTTTCCCGGACAAACGCAAGAAAGTCATCGAGACCGTCGCCACGTCTCGTCGTCCACCTGGCTATCGAGGCCGTTCCGTCTCGCGTGTCGGTTCCGTCTTCCGCAGTGTCACCGTTATTCGGAATCCGATGCCCGTCGTCGTCTCGCCGCTAAACGGACTGCTCCGTACAGACACGTGCAGCCGGCGCGCTCGGACTTCTGGTACTATGTGAAGAACGAGAACCCGCACATCGACTGGATGCAGCGGTTCAGGAGCAGAACTTGTCGCGAAAGGAGTCGGTGGCGTACACGCTGGGAGTGGTGTCGACAGTGTGCGTCTAGCTTCCCGCTGTTGTCTCTGGCCGATGTCGAGGAGGGAGCCGTCGAGATCAATAAGGACTTCCACCACATCTCAAGCTACATTGCCGTCGCCGACTCGGAGCAGGACAACTTCGTCGACGAGATCGAGTACAACGGATTCCGGATCATCAGCGACCTCTTCAACGACGTCACCAACAAGATCGCTGCGCTGACGTGCCACCCATCGATCAAACCGCATTCAAATAATAAAGTTGATTATAACTGAAAACACGTCTTTCAATGAGTTTTCGAAAAATTGTTCCTAGAATTTGAATCTGGAACCGGATGAGCTAAATAGAAAATATAAAAAACTTTGGGTAAAAACACTCGATGGATCCGATTGGGAGGCAAATTTACTTTGCTATGGTTCACAGGTTGGTCGGGTCGCTGTGCGGTTCTATTAGAGAAAACACGGTAATTATAATTTTGATTATTTAAAGTAGTCAACGTGTACTTTGACTGAAATGGCACATAGAGACTCAATCCAAACGAGAAAAATCACATCTCAAAGTAGACAAATTGTTCTGGAAATACCGTTTTCAATAGAATAAAGTGCTACCCCAAAACGTCGTCGCAGATTTATTATATCTCGAGATTCATCAGAGAAATGAAAAAGTTGTCAACAGCAAACTTGTGAAACATGATTAGAACTACAAGTTTGCTGTTGACGACTTTTTCAACAGCAAACGTTTTCGGATTTTCAAAACTATTGTTCAACTTCTAATAGTTCTCAATTCCCGTTGAAAATGTTCTCACCTTTGACGTTTCGCACGTTTCCCTGTCACAACGTTTTCGTTGGTAAATTCGAACTGTACGCATCCGATAACTGCCGTCCGAGTGTCTCTGACCATCTGTCCCCCGAACAAAGAACATTCGACACAGGGGAAAGGGGTGAACACATCGAGCGAGTCTCCTCGCATTCCTTTCACTGTACGCGTCTCTCTGCTTACCATAGGGAGGCAACACTCTCTCTCTCTCTCGACCTGCCCCCCCCCGCCCGGTGCGCTAAGAGTAATTACCCCTCTCTCACGCACACTATTTCTTCTTTTCTGTTACTGTCTGCGTTGTGTCTCTCGTAGGCAGCTGCCGCACCCACCCATCCATTCATTCTCCCCTCCCCGAGTGTCAGCTCCCACCCATCGTATCTCACGTTAGATACCGACCCTCCTGTCACTTGTAATACGATCTTATACGCTATCTCCACCTCCTAATCTCCACAGCTGTCGTAAATTCCTTTGTCTTGCTCAGGACATCTCCTCCTCCATCTACGTTGCTAGCCCCGCCCCGCCACCAGACACCACTATATAAACAGTCCCTCCGCTCTCATTTCCATTCATTCTCCCCTCCCCGAGTCCCCTGAGATGGGTTGACTGTTTCTCTCCTCGGAGAGAACCGATTTCTCACTGAAATCCCCCTTTCCCCTTCTATTAGAGCCCTGATATGGGCTCTTCCCTTACCCGATTTATCACTGAATCGCCAACCCCTTTAGAGTCCTGATCTGGACTCTACCCCTACTGATTCGACCTGAATTCCCACTTTATTACCGGTAACACTGGATTTGATTGTTTGAAAAGTGAGTTTTTTTCTAAGTTTCGAATACATTAATTTCAAAAGTTAAATACTAGCAATTTCTATGTTTTCTGTGAGAAACCGAACACAATTATTTTCAGAACCAACCACCAACTGTCGACGTCTCCCCGTCTGCTGATGCGATAAGGATGCGATAAGATCGATGGACGCCGTTGTGACGGGTGAGTAGAGCTATCAAATCAACTGACAACTCGCTAGTTATCAGTTCTGTTAAAACGTTATCAGCTGAATAATTGATCTTTCTTATAAGGCAGGCATTTTTCTAGTTGATTTGAATTGGATTTGTGGTTAAAGAGTAGCATTCCTTATCTCCAGTGATTAGAAATGACAAGCACGTGTCCACCCGACGTTCCTGTTGAAAACTTGCTAGAGGTGTCTTATTATTTTGAAACCGATGCACGAAGCCACAGTCTCGGCCCGAGAGCTCTTTCTGTCCATCACTGTCCCCCACTTCTGCCCCCTCCCTTAAATCGCGTTGGTCCGGGCATGCGCGTTTGGAGGCGTGGCTTGTCTGCCCCCTCGCAAAAAACTGTCCAGAAGTCGTCAACCTCAACCGATCGCTTAGAAAATTGGCGTGCATCATGCGGTCACCCTTTCTGACCCCTGGGCCAAAAATGGGAAAAACCGGTTCAGTGGGAGTTGAGATAATCGCTGCGACATACACACTCACGGAAATTTTTTTTGACATTCCACGCCCACAAACGCGCTCGCTCGGGCGATCGCGATATAATAGAGGAGGCAGACTAGGGGATTCTTGGCCTTCGGCCCGAATCCCCTAGCCCTGCGGGGCTTTAGGCCGCTTCGCGGCCTGCTCTGAAAAAGGGGTTACTGTAGGGTTACTGTAGCTATAGTAATCCCTTTTTATCTTTTTTGATTTCTTCTTCAAAGCCGTGTTCCATTATGATTTCCCCCTATCCGCCCAGTGAATCATATCTGGAGATCTGTTATTTTTCTTCTATTGGAACCTTCTTTGTCTGTAGACTTGTTACTGTTTTCTGTTTCATTGGGTAACCACAAAGGTGCACGCAACGCGACCGCATCGCACCTAATCCACTGTCGCAATCGAGAGTCGTCTCTGCGTCTCCCTACCCTTCGTTCATGATCAAGAATTTTGAATGTTTTTTTCAGATCGACAATGAGCAGGAGGAGCAGGAGGAGCAGGAGGAGCAGGAAATGGACGATGGTGAAGATCGAGACCCAACTGAGCCATCTACGAGTGGTCCACCAAGACGGACGCGATATGAAGAGCCGGAAGATGCATACTCGGAAGAGTATCAATTCGAGGAGTCAAGTCGACAATCTTCGAAACAGGGAATCAGAAGAACAAGAGAATCCGGAAGAAGAAACCGTGAAGGGAATGAAATGCGACGACATTCGTCTAGAATCTCGTTGGTGAAGAGACACCATCCGATGGAATCCTTTGATGCTTCAAAACACGAACGACGTCAACCGGAGAATCATATTGCGGATTTCTACGACTATCCCGGACCTCAAATGCTCTCCGAGCCGTCTACGTCTCGGCCAAGGAAACGTACAAAGCGACAAGAGGAAGCAGACGATTGGCTGGATTTGGATCCGAGAACCCGGTCTGCAGGCGGAACTTCGGAGAGAAGAAGCCGTCGAGACGTCATCGGGAACTCTGGAGTGTCTCGGAAACCAGAAGAAATGCGATCGGTGAGTTCTTTGGAACCTCACTCATCTTACTCACTTTCATTGTTTCAGGTTTCCCGTGCAATCTCAACGAAGATACATCGTCCATTGGAGTCTCCAAATGCTTCAAAACCCGAACGACGCCAACGCCAGCAACCGAGAGACCAGCATCACGAGAGAAAGTGGTGAGTATTTGAACTTTTGAGAAACTCTCGAGTGAGGAAAAGAGAAGAGGTCTTTAGAGACAAAATGCGGACTGTCACGTGCCGTTTGCCACTCGGATTGTCTTTAAAACAGTCCACTTTTCAAACCAGCAGCTACGTGTAAGAGTTGTCCAGCCCAGAATTGCGTTTTGAAATTCCGCCTCCTGACACCTGTTTCTAGTCGAGGAGTGTCCATAAGACAATGTGTGTGTGTGAGTGTAAGATAGCTCTGAACACCTGTGGCCGTGTTGCGTAATTGGCCGTAGCTGCGGGGTTTCTTCCTGTCACTCCTCGCGCTGCTTTCCTCGAGACGTGATCCCTCCTTCCCATTCCCCCTCTTCTCACACACACAACTCACACGGTGAAAGATATAAAGGGGCCGATTCCGATTGCCATCTTTCCCAACGTTTTTTTCTCCAATTTTCAAAGGAAATCCTGTGGCCGTGTCCTAAAGCGACACTTCGCCACCAGATAGTTCGCCAGCGTGGCATGTCAACACTAGGACGTTTCGACACCAGAACAGTTCGGCAACGTGACTCTTTTTCGCTTAATTACCTGGTTTTCCAGTGTTAAAAACACTGTTTCACGTGACAAACTGTTCTAGTGGCGAATTGTCCCGTCGGCGTAATTGAATTAATTACGATTATTGTCACGGTAGCCAACTAGTCTCGGACTGTCTTAGTGACGGAAAATCCAATTTTGACGAATTTTGAAAGTCCTATCTTTAAAAAATGTATTGGGACGCCTTCATATATGTATACATAAATATTTTTGAAAAACCTGTAGAGATTATGCATTATTGACTCGGTAGAAGTGGAAAAAACCTCTTAGAAATCAAAATACTTTAAATCAAATAATAGTTCTCTCGTGTTTCAGATCCCGAACATGTCTAAGGGGATCCTCCTCCGCATGTGAAAAATGTCAACAAATATTGGGAAATTGTGCACTGGCTGAGGACGTGGATACCGATTCTTCTCGAGACGAACAAGAGAAACAATGAGATGCTGAAGCAGATGGCTCAAGGGAACAACGGAGGCGGCGAAATGGGAGTACGACCTGAGACCGACCCGACCGACGAGACCGGCTCACTTGGAAAGAATATTGGGAAATTGTTGGATCCCGCGATTGAACCAATGAAATGTCTAAATTGTTAAAATGTTGATTTTTCTCCAAATAAATTAAATATCCACCTGAACCTTGTGAATTTTTGTGAATGTTGACCAAGGTCACTCCATCCTCCGAACAGCGAGAGAATGAGAAATCGCGTAGAGACACAGAGAAAAGGATTGTCTCAGTGTGAAAAACAAAGCTGTCTGTCCGCCTGCCACACACTGTCTCATCCCCCGAGCCATATGGTACAGGACGTGACACATCCTAAAAGGTATTTACGTTTTTCAGTGGACGGATTCATCTGATTTTCGATTAATAGAAATCTCTCCAGACTCGCCTATATTTCGATCATTTGATAAATTGATGAGTCATTGATAATTAAAACATCACATCACAATCACGAAAACGTCAAGCAGAAGCAGATGGATGAGTACGGGAATCTCTTCAAAAGTCTGCACTCGTAATCAACCATATAGCCACATCTTATCAAGGAAGGATCAGATGCGTATTACCACCGTTTCATCTCAATCGCTTCCACTCTAACAACTCCTTCTTCTCGGTGACAAATGACAACAAGTTCCGGATCAATGACGCCGAGGAAACATTGACGTGAGGATTCTGGACCTCCAGATGACATCTTTCTTTATTATACTAAAAGAGAAAGGATGTGTGTCTGTCTGTCTGTGTGTTTCTTTGTCCACAGCCGTTTCTCAGCCGCTACTGGACCGTTTTAGCCCATTTTTGGCACAGAGGTCAGAGGTATTGACAGCTTCTTTTTATTCTAGCAGTTAAATTTTCTCGAATTGGACTTTTTTGCCTAAAGTTCCGTGTTTCCTTTTATTGTGAATTCAAGAAATGTGTGTTTCAAATTGACTGTTCATTTCGCTGGAAAACGCGTTCCAATGAGAGGAGCTGACAGGGAAGAGAAACATGTTCTGCTGGCCTAGAAACCTCCGTGAGAGAATGCGCTGCCACCAGACACGCCAGACGAGCGAGACACGATACGAGGGACGAGGCGGAGGTTTCTAGGCCAGCTAAACATGTTTCTCTTCCCGTTCAGATCCTCTCACTGGAGCGTTTGTTTCGGCGAATTCAACGGACAATACCGAAAAACTCACAACCGTCAGCTGCCGAGTTGAAATCGTAAATATAAAACGTACACTTTGTTATTGCACATAAAAAACTTTCCCTGTTGAGAGCATCGCTCTGTTTACAAAAGAGCGGCACCTGGCACGCAGCTGCCAAGTAGACCCTCCTCCAATTAAGTTAGAACTCTCGGCTCTCTCTCTATATATATTTCTCTTCTTCTATGTTCGTCTGCGTTGTTCCTCTTCTAGGCAGCTGCCGCATCGACCCGTTCATTCATTTCCCTTTCCCCCCGAGTCGCCTGACATGGCTGACTATTCCCTCCCCAGAGCCCTGACCTGGACTCTTCCCTCATAACTGATTCCCCCCTGAATTCCTCCCTATCAAGCCCTGATCTGGGCTTTTATTTGATTTCCCCTGAATTTCTACTATGATTACTGGTGACAATGGAGATATGATTTATAAGTGAGTGTTTTTTTCAATAATATTGTAACTGCGCAAACGCGCTCCACTGGACTCTGCTTGTCTCCCCATGACTCTCGTCTCTGTCTCGTGTACTTCACGAAGAGAAGCGACAAAAAAACGTTTCAGTTGATGTCGAAACGAGTCAGAAATAACGTGCCCATCAAAATCTGCAAGTTCAGCAACGAGCCATCGAGACAACTGAGTTTCCAAGCATCGAAGCGTAAGTCAAGGATTTTGCCATTCAATTTCGAAGACGATCAAAATATTTCAGGGAGTTCAAAATTGACGTCATCCGAAAATGCAACAATCGCCGCATGGATGAAAAGAATGAGCAAATCGTCGAACTTTTGGAAGAGGTTAGTGGGTATAAAAGATTATTTGAACTATACTATGTTTCAGTTGGAAGTCTACAAAGAGTGTGTGGCCGAAACGAAGAAAGCAGTCGACGGGTTGAAGGTGGCCTGACATGTCAAGAAAGCGGGACCAATGTGCGGAATCTGCTACTTTCGCTACAACGACGACCTGGTTCCAGTGATGTTCCGTGAGTTGCAGAATCACCAAAATCAACAATTCCAAGGGGATATTTTCAGCATGCGGTCACTCATTATGTCTCGAGGGTGCGAGCACAATGATAGCTCAGAACGTGAGAAATGGACGTCTCGCGTGTCCATACTGCCGTTCCGAGATGCGTCCTCCACAGAGAGCCGAGCAACTTCCGAAGAACTTTGCCCTTCTCGAGTGCGTCATCGAATCAAAACAAGCTCCCCGTCAGATCAGCTGTTTGTTTTTTCTAATTATATTTCTCTGAAAAGATGTTTTATTTTGAACTGCTAGATGAAGTTGTTAAAAAGTGAAAAACTCCTAACCGTCGAAAACTAGTTGGACTTTCAGACACAGTCGGCGCGAGAAATTAACCAATTGATTGTGGGATATACGTCAGCGTGTTCTTTGCCTGAACTGGCACATAAAAACACATTCCAAACAGTAAAAGTCTACTCTCACAGTCGACAAATTGCTCTGAAAATACCGTGTTTGCTATACTTGATCATGTTTGCTGTTGACAACTTTCTCATTCTCCTACTTAATTTCGTATTATAATGATTTGCCGACAGCGTTTGGAGTGCCGCTGTATACGAGCAAAAACGGTATTTCCAGAGCAATTTGTCGACTGTGGGAGTAGACTGGCACATAAAAACACATTCCAAACAGTGATACTGTACACGCATAAAAAGAACACGCTGACTACTCTGAATACTTTGAATAACTGAAATTATAATTAACGAGTTTCCTCTGATAGAACTGCACCCCAAACGCTGTCGCAGAACCATAACATCTCGAGACTCATAAGAGATTTGAAAAAGTTGTCAACTGCAAACTTGTAGTTCTTATTATATCTCGAGATTGATAAGAGATATCAAAAAGTTGTCAACAGAACACTTGTAGATGATAACTGAGACTGTAAGTTTGCTGTTGATAACTTTTCGATATCTCTTATCAATCTCGAGTTATTGTCATTCTGCCGGAGCACTTCTCTCGGTTGTACGGCCATCTTGATGGCATCCGATAGTTTTTCCATTTTTCCAAACTTTGTAACTCATAATGACCAAGCAAGCGAAGAGGACTCTGCGGGAGAACAGTTTTATCTCGAGATTGATAAGAGATATCAAAAAGTTGTCAACAGAACACTTGTAGATGATAACTGAGACTACAACTGTTCTGTTGATAACTTTTCGATATCTCTTATCAATCTCCAGTAATCTCGAGATAAAACTGTTCTGCCGCAGAGTCCTCTTCGGTTGCTTGGTCATTATGAGTTGCAAAGTTTGGAAAAATGGAGAAACTATCGGATGCCATCAAAATGGCCGTGCAACCGAGAGAAGTGCTCCGGCAGAATGATAATAACTCGAGATTGATAAGAGATATCGAAATGTTATCAACAGAACAGTTGTAGTCTCAGTTATCATCTACAAGTGTTCTGTTGACAACTTTTCGATATCTCTTATCAATCTCGAGATAAAACTGTTCTGCCGCAGAGTCCTCTTCGGTTGCTTGGTCATTATGAGTTGCAAAGTTTGGAAAAATGGAAAAACTATCGGATGCTATCAAAATGGCCGTGCAACCAAGAGAAGTGCTCCGGAAGAATGATAATAACTCGAGATTGATAAGAGATATCGAAATGTTATCAACAGCAAACTTACAGTCTCAGTTATCATCTACAAGTGTTCTGTTGACAACTTTTCGATATCTCTTATCAATCTCGAGATAAAACTGTTCTCCCGCAGAGTCCTCTTCGGTTGCTTGGTCATTATGAGTTGCAAAGTTTGGAAAAATGGAGAAACTATCGGATGCCATCAAAATGGCCGTGCAACCGAGAGAAGTGCTCCGGCAGAATGATAATAACTCGAGATTGATAAGAGATATCGAAATGTTATCAACAGAACAGTTGTAGTCTCAGTTATCATCTACAAGTGTTCTGTTGACAACTTTTTGATATCTCTTATCAATCTCGAGATAAAACTGTTCTCCCGCAGAGTCCTCTTCGGTTGCTTGGTCATTATGAGTTGCAAAGTTTGGAAAAATGGAAAAACTATCGGATGCCATCAAAATAGCCGTGCAACTGAGAGAAGTGCTCCGGCAGAATGACAATAACTCAAGATTGATAAGAGATATCGAATTGTTATCAACAGAACAGTTGTAGTCTCAGTTATCATCTACAAGTGTTCTGTTGACAACTTTTTGATATCTCTTATCAATCTCGAGATAAAACTGTTCTCCCGCAGAGTCCTCTTCGGTTGCTTGGTCATTATGAGTTGTAAAGTTTGGAAAAATGGAGAAACTATCGGATGCCATCAAAATAGCCGTGCAACCGAGAGAAGTGCTCCGGCAGAAAGATAATAACTCGAGATTGATAAGAGATATCGAATTGTTATCAACAGAACAGTTGTTGTCTCAGTTATCATCTACAAGTGTTCTGTTGACAACTTTTCGATATCTCTTATCAATCTCGAGATAAAACTGTTCTCCCGCAGAGTCCTCTTCGGTTGCTTGGTCATTATGAGTTGTAAAGTTTGGAAAAATGGAGAAACTATCGGATGCCATCAAAATAGCCGTGCAACCGAGAGAAGTGCTCCGGCAGAAAGATAATAACTCGAGATTGATAAGAGATATCGAATTGTTATCAACAGAACAGTTGTAGTCTCAGTTATCATCTACAAGTGTTCTGTTGACAACTTTTCGATATCTCTTATCAATCTCGAGATAAAACTGTTCTGCCGCAGAGTCCTCTTCGGTTGCTTGGTCATTATGAGTTGTAAAGTTTGGAAAAATGGAGAAACTATCGGATGCCATCAAAATAGCCGTGCAACCGAGAGAAGTGCTCCGGCAGAAGGATGACAACTCGAGATTGATAAGAGATATCGAAAAGTTATCAACAGAACAGTTGTAGTCTCAGTTATCATCTACAAGTGTTCTGTTGACAACTTTTTGATATCTCTTATCAATCTCGAGATAAAACTGTTCTCCCGCAGAGTCCTCTTTGGTTGCTTGGTCATCATGAGTTGCAAAGTTTGGAAAAATGGAGAAACTATCGGATGCCATCAAAATGGCCGTGCAACCGAGAGAAGTGCTCCGGCAGAATGATAATAACTCGAGATTGATAAGAGATATCGAAAAGTTATCAACAGAACAGTTGTAGTCTCAGTTATCATCTACAAGTGTTCTGTTGACAACTTTTTGATATCTCTTATCAATCTCGAGATAAAACTGTTCTGCCGCAGAGTCCTCTTCGGTTGCTTGGTCATTATGAGTTGCAAAGTTTGGAAAAATGGAGAAACTATCGGATGCCATCAAAATGGCCGTGCAACCGAGAGAAGTGCTCCGGCAGAATGATAATAACTCGAGATTGATAAGAGATATCGAAAAGTTATCAACAGAACAGTTGTAGTCTCAGTTATCATCTACAAGTGTTCTGTTGACAACTTTTTGATATCTCTTATCAATCTCGAGATAAAACTGTTCTCCCGCAGAGTCCTCTTTGGTTGGAGCACTTCTCTCGGTTGCACGGCTATTTTGATGGCATCCGATAGTTTTTCCATTTTTCCAAACTCTGCAACTCATGATGACCAAGCAACCGAAGAGGACTCTGCGGCAGAACAGTTTTATCTCGAGATTGATAAGAGATATCGAAAAGTTGTCTACAGAACACTTGTAGATGATAACTGAAACTACAACTGTTCTGTTGATAACATTTCGATATCTCTTATCAATCTCGAGTTGTCATCCTTCTGCCGGAGCACTTCTCTCGGTTGCACGGCCATTTTGATGGCATCCGATAGTTTCTCCATTTTTCCAAACGTTGCAACTCATAATGACCAAGCAACCGAAGAGGACTCTGCGGGAGAACAGTTTTATCTCGAGATTGATAAGAGATATCAAAAAGTTGTCAACAGAACACTTGTAGATGATAACTGAGACTACAACTGTTCTGTTGATAACTTTTCGATATCTCTTATCAATCTCGAGATATTGTCATTCTGCCGGAGCACTTCTCTCGGTTGCACGGCCATTCTTATGACATCCGATAGTTTTTCCATTTTCTCAAACTTTGTAACTCATAATGACCAAGCAACCGAAGAGGACTCTGCGGGAGAACAGTTTTATTTCGAGATTGATAAGAGATATCAAAAAGTTGTCAACAGAACACTTGTAGATGATAACTGAGACTACAACTGTTCTGTTGATAACTTTTCGATATCTCTTATCGATCTCGAGATATTGTCATTCTGCCGGAGCACTTCTCTCGGTTGCACGGCCATTCTTATGACATCCGATAGTTTTTCCATTTTCTCAAACTTTGTAACTCATAATGACCAAGCAACCGAAGAGGACTCTGCGGGAGAACAGTTTTATCTCGAGATTGATAAGAGATATCAAAAAGTTGTCAACAGAACACTTGTGGATGATAACTGAGACTACAACTGTTCCGTTGATAACTTTTCGATATCTCTTATCAATCTCGAGTTGTTATCATTCTGCCGGAGCACTTTTCTTGGTTGCACGGCCATTTTTATGACATCCGATAGTTTTTCCATTTTTCCAAACTTTGCAACTCATAATGACCAAGCAACCGAAGAGGACTCTGCGGGAGAACAGTTTTATCTCGAGATTGATGAGAGATATCAAAAAGTTGTCAACAGAACACTTGTAGATGATAACTGAGACTACAACTGTTCTGTTGATAACTTTTCGATATCTCTTATCAATCTCGAGATATTGTCATTCTGCCGGAGCACTTCTCTCGGTTGCACGGCCATTCTTATGACATCCGATAGTTTTTCCATTTTCTCAAACTTTGTAACTCATAATGACCAAGCAACCGAAGAGGACTCTGCGGGAGAACAGTTTTATTTCGAGATTGATAAGAGATATCAAAAAGTTGTCAACAGAACACTTGTAGATGATAACTGAGACTACAACTGTTCTGTTGATAACTTTTCGATATCTCTTATAAATCTCGAGGTATTGTCATTCTGCCGGAGCACTTCTCTCGGTTGCACGGCCATTCTTATGACATCCGATAGTTTTTCCATTTTTCCAAACTTTGCAACTCATAATGACCAAGCAACCGAAGAGGACTCTGCGGGAGAACAGTTTTATTTCGAGATTGATAAGAGATATCAAAAAGTTGTCAACAGAACACTTGTAGATGATAACTGAGACTACAACTGTTCTGTTGATAACTTTTCGATATCTCTTATCAATCTCGAGGTATTGTCATTCTGCCGGAGCACTTCTCTCGGTTGCACGGCCATTCTTATGACATCCGATAGTTTTTCCATTTTCTCAAACTTTGTAACTCATAATGACCAAGCAACCGAAGAGGACTCTGCGGGAGAACAGTTTTATTTCGAGATTGATAAGAGATATCAAAAAGTTGTCAACAGAACACTTGTAGATGATAACTGAGACTACAACTGTTCTGTTGATAACTTTTCGATATCTCTTATCAATCTCGAGATATTGTCATTCTGCCGGAGCACTTCTCTCGGTTGCACGGCCATTCTTATGACATCCGATAGTTTTTCCATTTTCTCAAACTTTGTAACTCATAATGACCAAGCAACCGAAGAGGACTCTGCGGGAGAACAGTTTTATTTCGAGATTGATAAGAGATATCAAAAAGTTGTCAACAGAACACTTGTAGATGATAACTGAGACTACAACTGTTCTGTTGATAACTTTTCGATATCTCTTATCAATCTCGAGATATTGTCATTCTGCCGGAGCACTTCTCTCGGTTGCACGGCCATTTTTATGACATCCGATAGTTTTTCCATTTTCTCAAACTTTGCAACTCATAATGACCAAGCAACCGAAGAGGACTCTGCGGGAGAACAGTTTTATTTCGAGATTGATAAGAGATATCAAAAAGTTGTCAACAGAACACTTGTAGATGATAACTGAGACTACAACTGTTCTGTTGATAACTTTTCGATATCTCTTATCAATCTCGAGGTATTGTCATTCTGCCGGAGCACTTCTCTCGGTTGCACGGCCATTCTTATGACATCCGATAGTTTTTCCATTTTCTCAAACTTTGTAACTCATAATGACCAAGCAACCGAAGAGGACTCTGCGGGAGAACAGTTTTATTTCGAGATTGATAAGAGATATCAAAAAGTTGTCAACAGAACACTTGTAGATGATAACTGAGACTACAACTGTTCTGTTGATAACTTTTCGATATCTCTTATCAATCTCGAGATATTGTCATTCTGCCGGAGCACTTCTCTCGGTTGCACGGCCATTCTTATGACATCCGATAGTTTTTCCATTTTCTCAAACTTTGTAACTCATAATGACCAAGCAACCGAAGAGGACTCTGCGGGAGAACAGTTTTATTTCGAGATTGATAAGAGATATCAAAAAGTTGTCAACAGAACACTTGTAGATGATAACTGAGACTACAACTGTTCTGTTGATAACTTTTCGATATCTCTTATCAATCTCGAGATATTGTCATTCTGCCGGAGCACTTCTCTCGGTTGCACGGCCATTCTTATGACATCCGATAGTTTTTCCATTTTTCCAAACTTTGCAACTCATAATGACCAAGCAACCGAAGAGGACTCTGCGGGAGAACAGTTTTATCTCGAGATTGATGAGAGATATCAAAAAGTTGTCAACAGAACACTTGTAGATGATAACTGAGACTACAACTGTTCTGTTGATAACTTTTCGATATCTCTTATCAATCTCGAGTTGTTATCATTCTGCCGGAGCACTTCTCTCGGTTGCACGGCCATTTTTATGACATCCGATAGTTTTTCCATTTTTCCAAACTTTGCAACTCATAATGACCAAGCAACCGAAGAGGACTCTGCGGGAGAACAGTTTTATTTCGAGATTGATAAGAGATATCAAAAAGTTGTCAACAGAACACTTGTAGATGATAACTGAGACTACAACTGTTCTGTTGATAACTTTTCGATATCTCTTATCAATCTCGAGTTGTTATCATTCTGCCGGAGCACTTTTCTTGGTTGCACGGCCATTTTTATGACATCCGATAGTTTTTCCATTTTTCCAAACTTTGCAACTCATAATGCCCAAGCAACCGAAGAGGACTCTGCGGGAGAACAGTTTTATCTCGAGATTGATAAGAGATATCAAAAAGTTGTCAACAGAACACTTGTAGATGATAACTGAGACTACAACTGTTCTGTTGATAACTTTTCGATATCTCTTATCAATCTCGAGTTGTTATCATTCTGCCGGAGCACTTCTCTCGGTTGCACGGCCATTTTTATGACATCCGATAGTTTTTCCATTTTTCCAAACTTTGCAACTCATAATGACCAGGCAACCGAAGAGGACTCTGCGGGAGAACAGTTTTATCTCGAGATTGATAAGAGATATCAAAAAGTTGTCAACAGAACACTTGTAGATGATAACTGAGACTACAACTGTTCTGTTGATAACTTTTCGATATCTCTTATCAATCTCGAGATATTTTCATTCTGCCGGAGCACTTTTCTTGGTTGCACGGCCATTTTTATGACATCCGATAGTTTTTCCATTTTTCCAAACTTTGTAACTCATAATGACCAAGCAACCGAAGAGGACTCTGCGGGAGAACAGTTTTATCTCGAGATTGATAAGAGATATCAAAAAGTTGTCAACAGAACACTTGTAGATGATAACTGAGACTACAACTGTTCTGTTGATAACTTTTCGATATCTCTTATCAATCTCGAGTTGTTATCATTCTGCCGGAGCACTTCTCTCGGTTGCACGGCCATTTTTATGACATCCGATAGTTTTTCCATTTTTCCAAACTTTGTAACTCATAATGACCAAGCAACCGAAGAGGACTCTGCGGGAGAACAGTTTTATCTCGAGATTGATAAGAGATATCAAAAAGTTGTCAACAGAACACTTGTAGATGATAACTGAGACTACAACTGTTCTGTTGATAACTTTTCGATATCTCTTATCAATCTCGAGTTGTTATCATTCTGCCGGAGCACTTCTCTCGGTTGCACGGCCATTTTTATGACATCCGATAGTTTTTCCATTTTTCCAAACTTTGTAACTCATAATGACCAAGCAACCGAAGAGGACTCTGCGGGAGAACAGTTTTATTTCGAGATTGATAAGAGATATCAAAAAGTTGTCAACAGAACACTTGTAGATGATAACTGAGACTACAACTGTTCTGTTGATAACTTTTCGATATCTCTTATCAATCTCGAGTTGTTATCATTCTGCCGGAGCACTTTTCTTGGTTGCACGGCCATTTTTATGACATCCGATAGTTTTTCCATTTTTCCAAACTTTGCAACTCATAATGCCCAAGCAACCGAAGAGGACTCTGCGGGAGAACAGTTTTATCTCGAGATTGATAAGAGATATCAAAAAGTTGTCAACAGAACACTTGTAGATGATAACTGAGACTACAACTGTTCTGTTGATAACTTTTCGATATCTCTTATCAATCTCGAGTTGTTATCATTCTGCCGGAGCACTTCTCTCGGTTGCACGGCCATTTTTATGACATCCGATAGTTTTTCCATTTTTCCAAACTTTGCAACTCATAATGACCAGGCAACCGAAGAGGACTCTGCGGGAGAACAGTTTTATCTCGAGATTGATAAGAGATATCAAAAAGTTGTCAACAGAACACTTGTAGATGATAACTGAGACTACAACTGTTCTGTTGATAACTTTTCGATATCTCTTATCAATCTCGAGATATTTTCATTCTGCCGGAGCACTTTTCTTGGTTGCACGGCCATTTTTATGACATCCGATAGTTTTTCCATTTTTCCAAACTTTGTAACTCATAATGACCAAGCAACCGAAGAGGACTCTGCGGGAGAACAGTTTTATCTCGAGATTGATAAGAGATATCAAAAAGTTGTCAACAGAACACTTGTAGATGATAACTGAGACTACAACTGTTCTGTTGATAACTTTTCGATATCTCTTATCAATCTCGAGTTGTTATCATTCTGCCGGAGCACTTCTCTCGGTTGCACGGCCATTTTTATGACATCCGATAGTTTTTCCATTTTTCCAAACTTTGTAACTCATAATGACCAAGCAACCGAAGAGGACTCTGCGGGAGAACAGTTTTATCTCGAGATTGATAAGAGATATCAAAAAGTTGTCAACAGAACACTTGTAGATGATAACTGAGACTACAACTGTTCTGTTGATAACTTTTCGATATCTCTTATCAATCTCGAGATATTGTCATTCTGCCGGAGCACTTCTCTCGGTTGCACGGCCATTCTTATGACATCCGATAGTTTTTCCATTTTTCCAAACTTTGCAACTCATAATGACCAAGCAACCGAAGAGGACTCTGCGGGAGAACAGTTTTATCTCGAGATTGATGAGAGATATCAAAAAGTTGTCAACAGAACACTTGTAGATGATAACTGAGACTACAACTGTTCTGTTGATAACTTTTCGATATCTCTTATAAATCTCGAGGTATTGTCATTCTGCCGGACCACTTCTCTCGGTTGCACGGCCATTCTTATGACATCCGATAGTTTTTCCATTTTCTCAAACTTTGTAACTCATAATGACCAAGCAACCGAAGAGGACTCTGCGGGAGAACAGTTTTATCTCGAGATTGATAAGAGATATCAAAAAGTTGTCAACAGAACACTTGTGGATGATAACTGAGACTACAACTGTTCCGTTGATAACTTTTCGATATCTCTTATCAATCTCGAGTTGTTATCATTCTGCCGGAGCACTTCTCTCGGTTGCACGGCCATTTTTATGACATCCGATAGTTTTTCCATTTTTCCAAACTTTGCAACTCATAATGACCAGGCAACCGAAGAGGACTCTGCGGGAGAACAGTTTTATCTCGAGATTGATAAGAGATATCAAAAAGTTGTCAACAGAACACTTGTAGATGATAACTGAGACTACAACTGTTCTGTTGATAACTTTTCGATATCTCTTATCAATCTCGAGTTGTTATCATTCTGCCGGAGCACTTCTCTCGGTTGCACGGCCATTTTTATGACATCCGATAGTTTTTCCATTTTTCCAAACTTTGTAACTCATAATGACCAAGCAACCGAAGAGGACTCTGCGGGAGAACAGTTTTATCTCGAGATTGATAAGAGATATCAAAAAGTTGTCAACAGAACACTTGTAGATGATAACTGAGACTACAACTGTTCTGTTGATAACTTTTCGATATCTCTTATCAATCTCGAGTTGTTATCATTCTGCCGGAGCACTTCTCTCGGTTGCACGGCCATTTTTATGACATCCGATAGTTTTTCCATTTTTCCAAACTTTGTAACTCATAATGACCAAGCAACCGAAGAGGACTCTGCGGGAGAACAGTTTTATCTCGAGATTGATAAGAGATATCAAAAAGTTGTCAACAGAACACTTGTAGATGATAACTGAGACTACAACTGTTCTGTTGATAACTTTTCGATATCTCTTATCAATCTCGAGATATTGTCATTCTGCCGGAGCACTTCTCTCGGTTGCACGGCCATTCTTATGACATCCGATAGTTTTTCCATTTTTCCAAACTTTGCAACTCATAATGACCAAGCAACCGAAGAGGACTCTGCGGGAGAACAGTTTTATCTCGAGATTGATGAGAGATATCAAAAAGTTGTCAACAGAACACTTGTAGATGATAACTGAGACTACAACTGTTCTGTTGATAACTTTTCGATATCTCTTATAAATCTCGAGGTATTGTCATTCTGCCGGACCACTTCTCTCGGTTGCACGGCCATTCTTATGACATCCGATAGTTTTTCCATTTTCTCAAACTTTGTAACTCATAATGACCAAGCAACCGAAGAGGACTCTGCGGGAGAACAGTTTTATCTCGAGATTGATAAGAGATATCAAAAAGTTGTCAACAGAACACTTGTGGATGATAACTGAGACTACAACTGTTCCGTTGATAACTTTTCGATATCTCTTATCAATCTCGAGTTGTTATCATTCTGCCGGAGCACTTCTCTCGGTTGCACGGCCATTTTTATGACATCCGATAGTTTTTCCATTTTTCCAAACTTTGCAACTCATAATGACCAAGCAACCGAAGAGGACTCTGCGGGAGAACAGTTTTATCTCGAGATTGATGAGAGATATCAAAAAGTTGTCAACAGAACACTTGTAGATGATAACTGAGACTACAACTGTTCTGTTGATAACTTTTCGATATCTCTTATCAATCTCGAGATATTGTCATTCTGCCGGAGCACTTCTCTCGGTTGCACGGCCATTCTTATGACATCCGATAGTTTTTCCATTTTTCCAAACTTTGCAACTCATAATGACCAAGCAACCGAAGAGGACTCTGCGGGAGAACAGTTTTATCTCGAGATTGATGAGAGATATCAAAAAGTTGTCAACAGAACACTTGTAGATGATAACTGAGACTACAACTGTTCTGTTGATAACTTTTCGATATCTCTTATAAATCTCGAGGTATTGTCATTCTGCCGGACCACTTCTCTCGGTTGCACGGCCATTCTTATGACATCCGATAGTTTTTCCATTTTTCCAAACTTTGCAACTCATAATGACCAAGCAACCGAAGAGGACTCTGCGGGAGAACAGTTTTATCTCGAGATTGATAAGAGATATCAAAAAGTTGTCAACAGAACACTTGTGGATGATAACTGAGACTACAACTGTTCTGTTGATAACTTTTCGATATCTCTTATAAATCTCGAGGTATTGTCATTCTGCCGGACCACTTCTCTCGGTTGCACGGCCATTCTTATGACATCCGATAGTTTTTCCATTTTCTCAAACTTTGTAACTCATAATGACCAAGCAACCGAAGAGGACTCTGCGGGAGAACAGTTTTATCTCGAGATTGATAAGAGATATCAAAAAGTTGTCAACAGAACACTTGTGGATGATAACTGAGACTACAACTGTTCCGTTGATAACTTTTCGATATCTCTTATCAATCTCGAGTTGTTATCATTCTGCCGGAGCACTTCTCTCGGTTGCACGGCCATTTTTATGACATCCGATAGTTTTTCCATTTTTCCAAACTTTGCAACTCATAATGACCAAGCAACCGAAGAGGACTCTGCGGGAGAACAGTTTTATCTCGAGATTGATGAGAGATATCAAAAAGTTGTCAACAGAACACTTGTAGATGATAACTGAGACTACAACTGTTCTGTTGATAACTTTTCGATATCTCTTATCAATCTCGAGTTGTTATCATTCTGCCGGAGCACTTCTCTCGGTTGCACGGCCATTTTTATGACATCCGATAGTTTTTCCATTTTTCCAAACTTTGCAACTCATAATGACCAAGCAACCGAAGAGGACTCTGCGGGAGAACAGTTTTATTTCGAGATTGATAAGAGATATCAAAAAGTTGTCAACAGAACACTTGTAGATGATAACTGAGACTACAACTGTTCTGTTGATAACTTTTCGATATCTCTTATCAATCTCGAGTTGTTATCATTCTGCCGGAGCACTTTTCTTGGTTGCACGGCCATTTTTATGACATCCGATAGTTTTTCCATTTTTCCAAACTTTGCAACTCATAATGCCCAAGCAACCGAAGAGGACTCTGCGGGAGAACAGTTTTATCTCGAGATTGATAAGAGATATCAAAAAGTTGTCAACAGAACACTTGTAGATGATAACTGAGACTACAACTGTTCTGTTGATAACTTTTCGATATCTCTTATCAATCTCGAGTTGTTATCATTCTGCCGGAGCACTTCTCTCGGTTGCACGGCCATTTTTATGACATCCGATAGTTTTTCCATTTTTCCAAACTTTGTAACTCATAATGACCAAGCAACCGAAGAGGACTCTGCGGGAGAACAGTTTTATCTCGAGATTGATAAGAGATATCAAAAAGTTGTCAACAGAACACTTGTAGATGATAACTGAGACTACAACTGTTCTGTTGATAACTTTTCGATATCTCTTATCAATCTCGAGATATTGTCATTCTGCCGGACCACTTCTCTCGGTTGCACGGCCATTCTTATGACATCCGATAGTTTTTCCATTTTTCCAAACTTTGCAACTCATAATGACCAAGCAACCGAAGAGGACTCTGCGGGAGAACAGTTTTATCTCGAGATTGATAAGAGATATCAAAAAGTTGTCAACAGAACACTTGTGGATGATAACTGAGACTACAACTGTTCCGTTGATAACTTTTCGATATCTCTTATCAATCTCGAGTTGTTATCATTCTGCCGGAGCACTTCTCTCGGTTGCACGGCCATTTTTATGACATCCGATAGTTTTTCCATTTTTCCAAACTTTGCAACTCATAATGACCAAGCAACCGAAGAGGACTCTGCGGGAGAACAGTTTTATCTCGAGATTGATGAGAGATATCAAAAAGTTGTCAACAGAACACTTGTAGATGATAACTGAGACTACAACTGTTCTGTTGATAACTTTTCGATATCTCTTATCAATCTCGAGGTATTGTCATTCTGCCGGAGCACTTCTCTCGGTTGCACGGCCATTCTTATGACATCCGATAGTTTTTCCATTTTCTCAAACTTTGTAACTCATAATGACCAAGCAACCGAAGAGGACTCTGCGGGAGAACAATTTTATCTCGAGATTGATAAGAGATATCAAAAAGTTGTCAACAGAACACTTGTGGATGATAACTGAGACTACAACTGTTCTGTTGATAACTTTTCGATATCTCTTATAAATCTCGAGGTATTGTCATTCTGCCGGAGCACTTCTCTCGGTTGCACGGCCATTCTTATGACATCCGATAGTTTTTTCCATTTTCTCTAACTTTGTAACTCATAATGACCAAGCAACCGAAGAGGACTCTGCGGGAGAACAGTTTTATCTCGAGATTGATGAGAGATATCAAAAAGTTGTCAACAGAACACTTGTAGATGATAACTGAGACTACAACTGTTCTGTTGATAACTTTTCGATATCTCTTATCAATCTCGAGATATTATCATTCTGCCGGAGCACTTCTCTCGGTTGCACGGCCATTCTTATGACATCCGATAGTTTTTCCATTTTTCCAAACTTTGCAACTCATAATGACCAAGCAACCGGAGAGGACTCTGCGGGAGAACAGTTTTATCTCGAGATTGATAAGAGATATCAAAAAGTTGTCAACAGAACATTTGTAGATGATAACTGAGACTGTAAGTTTGCTGTTGATAAATTTTCGATATCTCTTATCAATCTCGAGTTATTATCATTCTGCCGGTGCACTTCTCTTGGTTGCACGGCCATTTTTATGACATCTGATAGTTTTCCATTTTTCCAAACTTTGCAACTCATGATGACCAAGCAACCGAAGAGAACTCTGCGGGAGAACAGTTTTATCTCGAGATTGATAAGAGATATCAAAAAGTTGTCAACAGAACACTTGTAGATGATAACTGAGACTACAACTGTTCTGTTGATAACTTTTCGATATCTCTTATAAATCTCGAGGTATTGTCATTCTGCCGGAGCACTTCTCTCGGTTGCACGGCCATTCTTATGACATCTGATAGTTTTCCATTTTTCCAAACTTTGTAACTCATAATGACCAAGCAACCGAAGAGGACTCTGCGGGAGAACAGTTTTATCTCGAGATTGATAAGAGATATCAAAAAGTTGTCAACAGAACACTTGTAGATGATAACTGAGACTACAACTGTTCTGTTGATAACTTTTCGATATCTCTTATCAATCTCGAGATATTGTCATTCTGCCGGACCACTTCTCTCGGTTGCACGGCCATTCTTATGACATCCGATAGTTTTTCCATTTTTCCAAACTTTGCAACTCATAATGACCAAGCAACCGAAGAGGACTCTGCGGGAGAACAGTTTTATCTCGAGATTGATAAGAGATATCAAAAAGTTGTCAACAGAACACTTGTGGATGATAACTGAGACTACAACTGTTCCGTTGATAACTTTTCGATATCTCTTATCAATCTCGAGTTGTTATCATTCTGCCGGAGCACTTCTCTCGGTTGCACGGCCATTTTTATGACATCCGATAGTTTTTCCATTTTTCCAAACTTTGCAACTCATAATGACCAAGCAACCGAAGAGGACTCTGCGGGAGAACAGTTTTATCTCGAGATTGATGAGAGATATCAAAAAGTTGTCAACAGAACACTTGTAGATGATAACTGAGACTACAACTGTTCTGTTGATAACTTTTCGATATCTCTTATCAATCTCGAGGTATTGTCATTCTGCCGGAGCACTTCTCTCGGTTGCACGGCCATTCTTATGACATCCGATAGTTTTTCCATTTTCTCAAACTTTGTAACTCATAATGACCAAGCAACCGAAGAGGACTCTGCGGGAGAACAATTTTATCTCGAGATTGATAAGAGATATCAAAAAGTTGTCAACAGAACACTTGTGGATGATAACTGAGACTACAACTGTTCTGTTGATAACTTTTCGATATCTCTTATAAATCTCGAGGTATTGTCATTCTGCCGGAGCACTTCTCTCGGTTGCACGGCCATTCTTATGACATCCGATAGTTTTTTCCATTTTCTCTAACTTTGTAACTCATAATGACCAAGCAACCGAAGAGGACTCTGCGGGAGAACAGTTTTATCTCGAGATTGATGAGAGATATCAAAAAGTTGTCAACAGAACACTTGTAGATGATAACTGAGACTACAACTGTTCTGTTGATAACTTTTCGATATCTCTTATCAATCTCGAGATATTATCATTCTGCCGGAGCACTTCTCTCGGTTGCACGGCCATTCTTATGACATCCGATAGTTTTTCCATTTTTCCAAACTTTGCAACTCATAATGACCAAGCAACCGGAGAGGACTCTGCGGGAGAACAGTTTTATCTCGAGATTGATAAGAGATATCAAAAAGTTGTCAACAGAACATTTGTAGATGATAACTGAGACTGTAAGTTTGCTGTTGATAAATTTTCGATATCTCTTATCAATCTCGAGTTATTATCATTCTGCCGGTGCACTTCTCTTGGTTGCACGGCCATTTTTATGACATCTGATAGTTTTCCATTTTTCCAAACTTTGCAACTCATGATGACCAAGCAACCGAAGAGAACTCTGCGGGAGAACAGTTTTATCTCGAGATTGATAAGAGATATCAAAAAGTTGTCAACAGAACACTTGTAGATGATAACTGAGACTACAACTGTTCTGTTGATAACTTTTCGATATCTCTTATAAATCTCGAGGTATTGTCATTCTGCCGGAGCACTTCTCTCGGTTGCACGGCCATTCTTATGACATCTGATAGTTTTCCATTTTTCCAAACTTTGCAATTCATAATGAACAAGCAACCGAAGAGGACTCTGCGGGAGAACAGTTTTATCTCGAAATTGATAAGAGATATCAAAAAGTTGTCAACAGAACACTTGTAGATGATAACTGAGACTACAACTGTTCTGTTGATAACTTTTCGATATCTCTTATAAATCTCGAGGTATTGTCATTCTGCCGGAGCACTTCTCTCGGTTGCACGGCCATTCTTATGACATCTGATAGTTTTCCATTTTTCCAAACTTTGCAATTCATAATGAACAAGCAACCGAAGAGGACTCTGCGGGAGAACAGTTTTATCTCGAGATTGATAAGAGATATCAAAAAGTTGTCAACAGAACACTTGTAGATGATAACTGAGACTACAACTGTTCTGTTGATAACTTTTCGATATCTCTTATCAATCTCGAGTTGTTATCATTCTGCCGGAGCACTTCTCTCGGTTGCACGGCCATTTTTATGACATCCGATAGTTTTTCCATTTTTCCAAACTTTGCAACTCATAATGACCAAGCAACCGAAGAGGACTCTGCGGGAGAACAGTTTTATCTCGAGATTGATAAGAGATATCAAAAAGTTGTCAACAGAACACTTGTAGATGATAACTGAGACTACAACTGTTCTGTTGATAACTTTTCGATATCTCTTATCAATCTCGAGTTGTTATCATTCTGCCGGAGCACTTCTCTCGGTTGCACGGCCATTTTTATGACATCCGATAGTTTTTCCATTTTTCCAAACTTTGCAACTCATAATGACCAAGCAACCGAAGAGGACTCTGCGGGAGAACAGTTTTATCTCGAGATTGATAAGAGATATCAAAAAGTTGTCAACAGAACACTTGTAGATGATAACTGAGACTACAACTGTTCTGTTGATAACTTTTCGATATCTCTTATCGATCTCGAGATATTGTCATTCTGCCGGAGCACTTCTCTCGGTTGCACGGCCATTCTTATGACATCCGATAGTTTTTCCATTTTCTCAAACTTTGTAACTCATAATGACCAAGCAACCGAAGAGGACTCTGCGGGAGAACAGTTTTATCTCGAGATTGATAAGAGATATCAAAAAGTTGTCAACAGAACACTTGTGGATGATAACTGAGACTACAACTGTTCCGTTGATAACTTTTCGATATCTCTTATCAATCTCGAGTTGTTATCATTCTGCCGGAGCACTTCTCTCGGTTGCACGGCCATTTTTATGACATCCGATAGTTTTTCCATTTTTCCAAACTTTGCAACTCATAATGACCAAGCAACCGAAGAGGACTCTGCGGGAGAACAGTTTTATCTCGAGATTGATGAGAGATATCAAAAAGTTGTCAACAGAACACTTGTAGATGATAACTGAGACTACAACTGTTCTGTTGATAACTTTTCGATATCTCTTATCAATCTCGAGATATTGTCATTCTGCCGGAGCACTTCTCTCGGTTGCACGGCCATTCTTATGACATCCGATAGTTTTTCCATTTTCTCAAACTTTGTAACTCATAATGACCAAGCAACCGAAGAGGACTCTGCGGGAGAACAGTTTTATTTCGAGATTGATAAGAGATATCAAAAAGTTGTCAACAGAACACTTGTAGATGATAACTGAGACTACAACTGTTCTGTTGATAACTTTTCGATATCTCTTATCAATCTCGAGATATTGTCATTCTGCCGGAGCACTTCTCTCGGTTGCACGGCCATTCTTATGACATCCGATAGTTTTTCCATTTTCTCAAACTTTGTAACTCATAATGACCAAGCAACCGAAGAGGACTCTGCGGGAGAACAGTTTTATTTCGAGATTGATAAGAGATATCAAAAAGTTGTCAACAGAACACTTGTAGATGATAACTGAGACTACAACTGTTCTGTTGATAACTTTTCGATATCTCTTATAAATCTCGAGGTATTGTCATTCTGCCGGAGCACTTCTCTCGGTTGCACGGCCATTCTTATGACATCCGATAGTTTTTCCATTTTTCCAAACTTTGCAATTCATAATGAACAAGCAACCGAAGAGGACTCTGCGGGAGAACAGTTTTATCTCGAAATTGATAAGAGATATCAAAAAGTTGTCAACAGAACACTTGTAGATGATAACTGAGACTACAACTGTTCTGTTGATAACTTTTCGATATCTCTTATAAATCTCGAGGTATTGTCATTCTGCCGGAGCACTTCTCTCGGTTGCACGGCCATTTTTATGACATCCGATAGTTTTTCCATTTTTCCAAACTTTGCAACTTATAATGACCAAGCAACCGAAGAGGACTCTGCGGGAGAACAGTTTTATCTCGAGATTGATAAGAGATATCAAAAAGTTGTCAACAGAACACTTGTAGATGATAACTGAGACTACAACTGTTCTGTTGATAACTTTTCGATATCTCTTATCAATCTCGAGTTGTTATCATTCTGCCGGAGCACTTCTCTCGGTTGCACGGCCATTCTTATGACATCTGATAGTTTTCCATTTTTCCAAACTTTGCAATTCATAATGAACAAGCAACCGAAGAGGACTCTGCGGGAGAACAGTTTTATCTCGAGATTGATAAGAGATATCAAAAAGTTGTCAACAGAACACTTGTAGATGATAACTGAGACTACAACTGTTCTGTTGATAACTTTTCGATATCTCTTATCAATCTCGAGTTGTTATCATTCTGCCGGAGCACTTCTCTCGGTTGCACGGCCATTCTTATGACATCCGATAGTTTTTCCATTTTCTCAAACTTTGTAACTCATAATGACCAAGCAACCGAAGAGGACTCTGCGGGAGAACAGTTTTATTTCGAGATTGATGAGAGATATCAAAAAGTTGTCAACAGAACACTTGTAGATGATAACTGAGACTACAACTGTTCTGTTGATAACTTTTCGATATCTCTTATAAATCTCGAGGTATTGTCATTCTGCCGGAGCACTTCTCTCGGTTGCACGGCCATTTTTATGACATCCGATAGTTTTTCCATTTTCCAAACTTTGCAATTCATAATGAACAAGCAACCGAAGAGGACTCTGCGGGAGAACAGTTTTATCTCGAGATTGATGAGAGATATCAAAAAGTTGTCAACAGAACACTTGTAGATGATAACTGAGACTACAACTGTTCTGTTGATAACTTTTCGATATCTCTTATCAATCTCGAGGTATTGTCATTCTGCCGGAGCACTTCTCTCGGTTGCACGGCCATTCTTATGACATCCGATAGTTTTTCCATTTTCTCAAACTTTGCAACTCATAATGACCAAGCAACCGAAGAGGACTCTGCGGGAGAACAGTTTTATCTCGAGATTGATGAGAGATATCAAAAAGTTGTCAACAGAACACTTGTAGATGATAACTGAGACTACAACTGTTCTGTTGATAACTTTTCGATATCTCTTATCAATCTCGAGGTATTGTCATTCTGCCGGAGCACTTCTCTCGGTTGCACGGCCATTCTTATGACATCCGATAGTTTTTCCATTTTCTCAAACTTTGTAACTCATAATGACCAAGCAACCGAAGAGGACTCTGCGGGAGAACAATTTTATCTCGAGATTGATAAGAGATATCAAAAAGTTGTCAACAGAACACTTGTGGATGATAACTGAGACTACAACTGTTCTGTTGATAACTTTTCGATATCTCTTATAAATCTCGAGGTATTGTCATTCTGCCGGAGCACTTCTCTCGGTTGCACGGCCATTCTTATGACATCCGATAGTTTTTCCATTTTCTCAAACTTTGTAACTCATAATGACCAAGCAACCGAAGAGGACTCTGCGGGAGAACAGTTTTATCTCGAGATTGATAAGAGATATCAAAAAGTTGTCAACAGAACACTTGTAGATGATAACTGAGACTACAACTGTTCTGTTGATAACTTTTCGATATCTCTTATCAATCTCGAGATATTGTCATTCTGCCGGAGCACTTCTCTCGGTTGCACGGCCATTCTTATGACATCCGATAGTTTTTCCATTTTTCCAAACTTTGCAACTCATAATGACCAAGCAACCGAAGAGGACTCTGCGGGAGAACAGTTTTATCTCGAGATTGATGAGAGATATCAAAAAGTTGTCAACAGAACACTTGTAGATGATAACTGAGACTACAACTGTTCTGTTGATAACTTTTCGATATCTCTTATCAATCTCGAGATATTGTCATTCTGCCGGAGCACTTCTCTCGGTTGCACGGCCATTCTTATGACATCCGATAGTTTTTCCATTTTCTCAAACTTTGTAACTCATAATGACCAAGCAACCGAAGAGGACTCTGCGGGAGAACAGTTTTATCTCGAGATTGATAAGAGATATCAAAAAGTTGTCAACAGAACACTTGTAGATGATAACTGAGACTACAACTGTTCTGTTGATAACTTTTCGATATCTCTTATAAATCTCGAGGTATTGTCATTCTGCCGGAGCACTTCTCTCGGTTGCACGGCCATTCTTATGACATCCGATAGTTTTTCCATTTTCTCAAACTTTGTAACTCATAATGACCAAGCAACCGAAGAGGACTCTGCGGGAGAACAGTTTTATCTCGAGATTGATAAGAGATATCAAAAAGTTGTCAACAGAACACTTGTAGATGATAACTGAGACTACAACTGTTCTGTTGATAACTTTTCGATATCTCTTATCAATCTCGAGATATTGTCATTCTGCCGGAGCACTTCTCTCGGTTGCACGGCCATTCTTATGACATCCGATAGTTTTTCCATTTTTCCAAACTTTGCAACTCATAATGACCAAGCAACCGAAGAGGACTCTGCGGGAGAACAGTTTTATCTCGAGATTGATGAGAGATATCAAAAAGTTGTCAACAGAACACTTGTAGATGATAACTGAGACTACAACTGTTCTGTTGATAACTTTTCGATATCTCTTATCAATCTCGAGATATTGTCATTCTGCCGGAGCACTTCTCTCGGTTGCACGGCCATTCTTATGACATCCGATAGTTTTTCCATTTTCTCAAACTTTGTAACTCATAATGACCAAGCAACCGAAGAGGACTCTGCGGGAGAACAGTTTTATCTCGAGATTGATAAGAGATATCAAAAAGTTGTCAACAGAACACTTGTAGATGATAACTGAGACTACAACTGTTCTGTTGATAACTTTTCGATATCTCTTATAAATCTCGAGGTATTGTCATTCTGCCGGAGCACTTCTCTCGGTTGCAGGGCCATTCTTATGACATCCGATAGTTTTTCCATTTTCTCAAACTTTGTAACTCATAATGACCAAGCAACCGAAGAGGACTCTGCGGGAGAACAGTTTTATCTCGAGATTGATAAGAGATATCAAAAAGTTGTCAACAGAACACTTGTAGATGATAACTGAGACTACAACTGTTCTGTTGATAACTTTTCGATATCTCTTATCAATCTCGAGATATTGTCATTCTGCCGGAGCACTTCTCTCGGTTGCACGGCCATTCTTATGACATCCGATAGTTTTTCCATTTTTCCAAACTTTGCAACTCATAATGACCAAGCAACCGAAGAGGACTCTGCGGGAGAACAGTTTTATCTCGAGATTGATAAGAGATATCAAAAAGTTGTCAACAGAACACTTGTAGATGATAACTGAGACTACAACTGTTCTGTTGATAACTTTTCGATATCTCTTATCAATCTCGAGGTATTGTCATTCTGCCGGAGCACTTCTCTCGGTTGCAGGGCCATTCTTATGACATCCGATAGTTTTTCCATTTTCTCAAACTTTGTAACTCATAATGACCAAGCAACCGAAGAGGACTCTGCGGGAGAACAGTTTTATCTCGAGATTGATAAGAGATATCAAAAAGTTGTCAACAGAACACTTGTAGATGATAACTGAGACTACAACTGTTCTGTTGATAACTTTTCGATATCTCTTATCAATCTCGAGATATTGTCATTCTGCCGGAGCACTTCTCTCGGTTGCACGGCCATTCTTATGACATCCGATAGTTTTTCCATTTTCTCAAACTTTGTAACTCATAATGACCAAGCAACCGAAGAGGACTCTGCGGGAGAACAGTTTTATCTCGAGATTGATGAGAGATATCAAAAAGTTGTCAACAGAACACTTGTAGATGATAACTGAGACTACAACTGTTCTGTTGATAACTTTTCGATATCTCTTATAAATCTCGAGGTATTGTCATTCTGCCGGAGCACTTCTCTCGGTTGCACGGCCATTCTTATGACATCCGATAGTTTTTCCATTTTCTCAAACTTTGTAACTCATAATGACCAAGCAACCGAAGAGGACTCTGCGGGAGAACAGTTTTATCTCGAGATTGATAAGAGATATCAAAAAGTTGTCAACAGAACACTTGTAGATGATAACTGAGACTACAACTGTTCTGTTGATAACTTTTCGATATCTCTTATCAATCTCGAGATATTGTCATTCTGCCGGAGCACTTCTCTCGGTTGCACGGCCATTCTTATGACATCCGATAGTTTTTCCATTTTTCCAAACTTTGCAACTCATAATGACCAAGCAACCGAAGAGGACTCTGCGGGAGAACAGTTTTATCTCGAGATTGATGAGAGATATCAAAAAGTTGTCAACAGAACACTTGTGGATGATAACTGAGACTACAACTGTTCTGTTGATAACTTTTCGATATCTCTTATCAATCTCGAGATATTGTCATTCTGCCGGAGCACTTCTCTCGGTTGCACGGCCATTCTTATGACATCCGATAGTTTTTCCATTTTCTCAAACTTTGTAACTCATAATGACCAAGCAACCGAAGAGGACTCTGCGGGAGAACAGTTTTATCTCGAGATTGATAAGAGATATCAAAAAGTTGTCAACAGAACACTTGTAGATGATAACTGAGACTACAACTGTTCTGTTGATAACTTTTCGATATCTCTTATAAATCTCGAGGTATTGTCATTCTGCCGGAGCACTTCTCTCGGTTGCAGGGCCATTCTTATGACATCCGATAGTTTTTCCATTTTCTCAAACTTTGTAACTCATAATGACCAAGCAACCGAAGAGGACTCTGCGGGAGAACAGTTTTATCTCGAGATTGATAAGAGATATCAAAAAGTTGTCAACAGAACACTTGTAGATGATAACTGAGACTACAACTGTTCTGTTGATAACTTTTCGATATCTCTTATCAATCTCGAGATATTGTCATTCTGCCGGAGCACTTCTCTCGGTTGCACGGCCATTCTTATGACATCCGATAGTTTTTCCATTTTTCCAAACTTTGCAACTCATAATGACCAAGCAACCGAAGAGGACTCTGCGGGAGAACAGTTTTATCTCGAGATTGATAAGAGATATCAAAAAGTTGTCAACAGAACACTTGTAGATGATAACTGAGACTACAACTGTTCTGTTGATAACTTTTCGATATCTCTTATAAATCTCGAGGTATTGTCATTCTGCCGGAGCACTTCTCTCGGTTGCAGGGCCATTCTTATGACATCCGATAGTTTTTCCATTTTCTCAAACTTTGTAACTCATAATGACCAAGCAACCGAAGAGGACTCTGCGGGAGAACAGTTTTATCTCGAGATTGATAAGAGATATCAAAAAGTTGTCAACAGAACACTTGTAGATGATAACTGAGACTACAACTGTTCTGTTGATAACTTTTCGATATCTCTTATCAATCTCGAGATATTGTCATTCTGCCGGAGCACTTCTCTCGGTTGCAGGGCCATTCTTATGACATCCGATAGTTTTTCCATTTTCTCAAACTTTGTAACTCATAATGACCAAGCAACCGAAGAGGACTCTGCGGGAGAACAGTTTTATCTCGAGATTGATAAGAGATATCAAAAAGTTGTCAACAGAACACTTGTACAGTGCTCCACATAATGATACGACACCCCCAAATTTTCGAGAAACTCGAAAATGAAGGAAATTCGGAATTTGGTGTCTCTTGAGAAATTGAGCACATTTATTAGTAGTTTAAGTACAGAAACTTAGATTTCAGCTATAACGTCTGCAAAAAAAGAAAATTCAATTTTTTCGAAAAATGAAGAACAATTTTTCCACAAAATGATACGACACCCTAACAAAAACGTTGAGAAATGTGGAAAAAGAGCAACATTTTGAGTTCAATTGTTTACTGGACGTTCATTGATGTGAATAACATCAGAAGCTAGCGAATCCGTTGAGAAATAATGATTATCCAACTGTTTCTGACCCATTTGGAGCAAAGCGCCGATGATGGCTCTCTTGAGCACCGGAACACTGCCTAATCTTCTGATTCCGGCATGAATCGATGGAAACATGGATTCCCAACTGTTTTCGATGTATTTAATTAAAATTGGCGCACCGGTGACTCCAAAACATGAACTTCTCTGTCACTTATCCACTGGATCGTTCTACGAGAACAGAGAATTGGATCAAAATCTCGTTGGTAAGTCCGGTTTCTGGATTGGATTTGTCAGAACATTGACGTCCGGACACGTTTTATCACTTATCTTCAGTCAGAGATCATTGATTTTCTCTGAAACGCAGCCTAATTTAACTTGTCTCTGAGCGCAGATTGCTCGCTTAACCATCATTCCTCGGATCTTCAAGTTTTCATTCGAAATCATCTCCACGAAAATGAAATTGTGATTTGGGTGTGCCGATTGGCTATCCTAATAACTGAAAACATCTGTGGGGAGATAAATTGCGATATTCTCGTCGCGACTTCCAGGCTCGAGGAATGATGGTTCAGCGAGCGCTCTGCACTCAGAGACAAGTCGCTTTTTAGAGAAAATCAATGGTCTCTGACTGAAGATAAGTGATAAAACGTGTCCGGACGTCAATGATCTGACGAATCCGATTGAGAAATCGGACTTACCAACGAGATAGTGCTTCATTTCTCTGTTCACGTAGATCGATCCAGTGGATAAGTGACAGAGAAGTTCATGTTTTGGAGTCACCGGTGTGCCAATCTTTTATGAAATTCATCGAAAACAGTTGGGAATCCATGTTTCCATTGATTTATGCCGAAATCAGAATATCAGGTAGTGTTCCGGTGCTCAAGAGAGCCATCATCGACGATTTGCTCCAAATGACCCAGAAACAGTTGGATATTTATTATTTCTCAACGGATTCGCTAGGTTCTGACGTTTATTACATAAAAGAACGTCCAGTAAACAATTGAACTCAAAATGTTGCTCTTTTTCCACATTTCTCAACGTTTTTGTTAGGGTGTCGTATCATTTTGTGGAAAAATTTTTCCTCATTTTTCGAAAAATTTGAATTTTCTCTTTTTGCAGGCGTTATAGCTGAAATCTAAGTTTCTGTACTCACACTACTAATAAATGTGCTCAATTTCTCAAGAGACTCCAAACTCCGAATTTCCCTCATTTTCGAGTTTCTCGAAAATTTGGGGGTGTCGTATCATTATGTGGAGCACTGTAGATGATAACTGAGACTACAACTGTTCTGTTGATAACTTTTCGATATCTCTTATCAATCTCGAGATATTGTCATTCTGCCGGAGCACTTCTCTCGGTTGCACGGCCATTCTTATGACATCCGATAGTTTTTCCATTTTCTCAAACTTTGTAACTCATAATGACCAAGCAACCGAAGAGGACTCTGCGGGAGAACAGTTTTATCTCGAGATTGATAAGAGATATCAAAAAGTTGTCAACAGAACACTTGTAGATGATAACTGAGACTACAACTGTTCTGTTGATAACTTTTCGATATCTCTTATCAATCTCGAGGTATTGTCATTCTGCCGGAGCACTTCTCTCGGTTGCACGGCCATTCTTATGACATCCGATAGTTTTTCCATTTTCTCAAACTTTGTAACTCATAATGACCAAGCAACCGAAGAGGACTCTGCGGGAGAACAGTTTTATCTCGAGATTGATAAGAGATATCAAAAAGTTGTCAACAGAACACTTGTAGATGATAACTGAGACTACAACTGTTCTGTTGATAACTTTTCGATATCTCTTATCAATCTCGAGATATTGTCATTCTGCCGGAGCACTTCTCTCGGTTGCACGGCCATTCTTATGACATCCGATAGTTTTTCCATTTTTCCAAACTTTGCAACTCATAATGACCAAGCAACCGAAGAGGACTCTGCGGGAGAACAGTTTTATCTCGAGATTGATGAGAGATATCAAAAAGTTGTCAACAGAACACTTGTGGATGATAACTGAGACTACAACTGTTCTGTTGATAACTTTTCGATATCTCTTATCAATCTCGAGATATTGTCATTCTGCCGGAGCACTTCTCTCGGTTGCACGGCCATTCTTATGACATCCGATAGTTTTTCCATTTTCTCAAACTTTGTAACTCATAATGACCAAGCAACCGAAGAGGACTCTGCGGGAGAACAGTTTTATCTCGAGATTGATAAGAGATATCAAAAAGTTGTCAACAGAACACTTGTAGATGATAACTGAGACTACAACTGTTCTGTTGATAACTTTTCGATATCTCTTATAAATCTCGAGGTATTGTCATTCTGCCGGAGCACTTCTCTCGGTTGCAGGGCCATTCTTATGACATCCGATAGTTTTTCCATTTTCTCAAACTTTGTAACTCATAATGACCAAGCAACCGAAGAGGACTCTGCGGGAGAACAGTTTTATCTCGAGATTGATAAGAGATATCAAAAAGTTGTCAACAGAACACTTGTAGATGATAACTGAGACTACAACTGTTCTGTTGATAACTTTTCGATATCTCTTATCAATCTCGAGATATTGTCATTCTGCCGGAGCACTTCTCTCGGTTGCACGGCCATTCTTATGACATCCGATAGTTTTTCCATTTTTCCAAACTTTGCAACTCATAATGACCAAGCAACCGAAGAGGACTCTGCGGGAGAACAGTTTTATCTCGAGATTGATAAGAGATATCAAAAAGTTGTCAACAGAACACTTGTAGATGATAACTGAGACTACAACTGTTCTGTTGATAACTTTTCGATATCTCTTATCAATCTCGAGGTATTGTCATTCTGCCGGAGCACTTCTCTCGGTTGCAGGGCCATTCTTATGACATCCGATAGTTTTTCCATTTTCTCAAACTTTGTAACTCATAATGACCAAGCAACCGAAGAGGACTCTGCGGGAGAACAGTTTTATCTCGAGATTGATAAGAGATATCAAAAAGTTGTCAACAGAACACTTGTAGATGATAACTGAGACTACAACTGTTCTGTTGATAACTTTTCGATATCTCTTATCAATCTCGAGATATTGTCATTCTGCCGGAGCACTTCTCTCGGTTGCACGGCCATTCTTATGACATCCGATAGTTTTTCCATTTTTCCAAACTTTGCAACTCATAATGACCAAGCAACCGAAGAGGACTCTGCGGGAGAACAGTTTTATCTCGAGATTGATAAGAGATATCAAAAAGTTGTCAACAGAACACTTGTAGATGATAACTGAGACTACAACTGTTCTGTTGATAACTTTTCGATATCTCTTATCAATCTCGAGATATTGTCATTCTGCCGGAGCACTTCTCTCGGTTGCACGGCCATTCTTATGACATCCGATAGTTTTTCCATTTTTCCAAACTTTGCAACTCATAATGACCAAGCAACCGAAGAGGACTCTGCGGGAGAACAGTTTTATCTCGAGATTGATAAGAGATATCAAAAAGTTGTCAACAGAACACTTGTAGATGATAACTGAGACTACAACTGTTCTGTTGATAACTTTTCGATATCTCTTATCAATCTCGAGGTATTGTCATTCTGCCGGAGCACTTCTCTCGGTTGCAGGGCCATTCTTATGACATCCGATAGTTTTTCCATTTTCTCAAACTTTGTAACTCATAATGACCAAGCAACCGAAGAGGACTCTGCGGGAGAACAGTTTTATCTCGAGATTGATAAGAGATATCAAAAAGTTGTCAACAGAACACTTGTAGATGATAACTGAGACTACAACTGTTCTGTTGATAACTTTTCGATATCTCTTATCAATCTCGAGATATTGTCATTCTGCCGGAGCACTTCTCTCGGTTGCACGGCCATTCTTATGACATCCGATAGTTTTTCCATTTTTCCAAACTTTGCAATTCATAATGACCAAGCAACCGAAGAGGACTCTGCGGGAGAACAGTTTTATCTCGAGATTGATAAGAGATATCAAAAAGTTGTCAACAGAACACTTGTAGATGATAACTGAGACTACAACTGTTCTGTTGATAACTTTTCGATATCTCTTATAAATCTCGAGGTATTGTCATTCTGCCGGAGCACTTCTCTCGGTTGCAGGGCCATTCTTATGACATCCGATAGTTTTTCCATTTTCTCAAACTTTGTAACTCATAATGACCAAGCAACCGAAGAGGACTCTGCGGGAGAACAGTTTTATCTCGAGATTGATAAGAGATATCAAAAAGTTGTCAACAGAACACTTGTAGATGATAACTGAGACTACAACTGTTCTGTTGATAACTTTTCGATATCTCTTATCAATCTCGAGATATTGTCATTCTGCCGGAGCACTTCTCTCGGTTGCACGGCCATTCTTATGACATCCGATAGTTTTTCCATTTTTCCAAACTTTGCAACTCATAATGACCAAGCAACCGAAGAGGACTCTGCGGGAGAACAGTTTTATCTCGAGATTGATAAGAGATATCAAAAAGTTGTCAACAGAACACTTGTAGATGATAACTGAGACTACAACTGTTCTGTTGATAACTTTTCGATATCTCTTATCAATCTCGAGATATTGTCATTCTGCCGGAGCACTTCTCTCGGTTGCACGGCCATTCTTATGACATCCGATAGTTTTTCCATTTTCTCAAACTTTGTAACTCATAATGACCAAGCAACCGAAGAGGACTCTGCGGGAGAACAGTTTTATCTCGAGATTGATAAGAGATATCAAAAAGTTGTCAACAGAACACTTGTAGATGATAACTGAGACTACAACTGTTCTGTTGATAACTTTTCGATATCTCTTATCAATCTCGAGATATTGTCATTCTGCCGGAGCACTTCTCTCGGTTGCACGGCCATTCTTATGACATCCGATAGTTTTTCCATTTTTCCAAACTTTGCAACTCATAATGACCAAGCAACCGAAGAGGACTCTGCGGGAGAACAGTTTTATCTCGAGATTGATAAGAGATATCAAAAAGTTGTCAACAGAACACTTGTAGATGATAACTGAGACTACAACTGTTCTGTTGATAACTTTTCGATATCTCTTATCAATCTCGAGGTATTGTCATTCTGCCGGAGCACTTCTCTCGGTTGCAGGGCCATTCTTATGACATCCGATAGTTTTTCCATTTTCTCAAACTTTGTAACTCATAATGACCAAGCAACCGAAGAGGACTCTGCGGGAGAACAGTTTTATCTCGAGATTGATAAGAGATATCAAAAAGTTGTCAACAGAACACTTGTAGATGATAACTGAGACTACAACTGTTCTGTTGATAACTTTTCGATATCTCTTATCAATCTCGAGATATTGTCATTCTGCCGGAGCACTTCTCTCGGTTGCACGGCCATTCTTATGACATCCGATAGTTTTTCCATTTTCTCAAACTTTGTAACTCATAATGACCAAGCAACCGAAGAGGACTCTGCGGGAGAACAGTTTTATCTCGAGATTGATGAGAGATATCAAAAAGTTGTCAACAGAACACTTGTAGATGATAACTGAGACTACAACTGTTCTGTTGATAACTTTTCGATATCTCTTATAAATCTCGAGGTATTGTCATTCTGCCGGAGCACTTCTCTCGGTTGCACGGCCATTCTTATGACATCCGATAGTTTTTCCATTTTCTCAAACTTTGTAACTCATAATGACCAAGCAACCGAAGAGGACTCTGCGGGAGAACAGTTTTATCTCGAGATTGATAAGAGATATCAAAAAGTTGTCAACAGAACACTTGTAGATGATAACTGAGACTACAACTGTTCTGTTGATAACTTTTCGATATCTCTTATCAATCTCGAGATATTGTCATTCTGCCGGAGCACTTCTCTCGGTTGCACGGCCATTCTTATGACATCCGATAGTTTTTCCATTTTTCCAAACTTTGCAACTCATAATGACCAAGCAACCGAAGAGGACTCTGCGGGAGAACAGTTTTATCTCGAGATTGATGAGAGATATCAAAAAGTTGTCAACAGAACACTTGTGGATGATAACTGAGACTACAACTGTTCTGTTGATAACTTTTCGATATCTCTTATCAATCTCGAGATATTGTCATTCTGCCGGAGCACTTCTCTCGGTTGCACGGCCATTCTTATGACATCCGATAGTTTTTCCATTTTCTCAAACTTTGTAACTCATAATGACCAAGCAACCGAAGAGGACTCTGCGGGAGAACAGTTTTATCTCGAGATTGATAAGAGATATCAAAAAGTTGTCAACAGAACACTTGTAGATGATAACTGAGACTACAACTGTTCTGTTGATAACTTTTCGATATCTCTTATAAATCTCGAGGTATTGTCATTCTGCCGGAGCACTTCTCTCGGTTGCAGGGCCATTCTTATGACATCCGATAGTTTTTCCATTTTCTCAAACTTTGTAACTCATAATGACCAAGCAACCGAAGAGGACTCTGCGGGAGAACAGTTTTATCTCGAGATTGATAAGAGATATCAAAAAGTTGTCAACAGAACACTTGTAGATGATAACTGAGACTACAACTGTTCTGTTGATAACTTTTCGATATCTCTTATCAATCTCGAGATATTGTCATTCTGCCGGAGCACTTCTCTCGGTTGCACGGCCATTCTTATGACATCCGATAGTTTTTCCATTTTTCCAAACTTTGCAACTCATAATGACCAAGCAACCGAAGAGGACTCTGCGGGAGAACAGTTTTATCTCGAGATTGATAAGAGATATCAAAAAGTTGTCAACAGAACACTTGTAGATGATAACTGAGACTACAACTGTTCTGTTGATAACTTTTCGATATCTCTTATCAATCTCGAGGTATTGTCATTCTGCCGGAGCACTTCTCTCGGTTGCAGGGCCATTCTTATGACATCCGATAGTTTTTCCATTTTCTCAAACTTTGTAACTCATAATGACCAAGCAACCGAAGAGGACTCTGCGGGAGAACAGTTTTATCTCGAGATTGATAAGAGATATCAAAAAGTTGTCAACAGAACACTTGTAGATGATAACTGAGACTACAACTGTTCTGTTGATAACTTTTCGATATCTCTTATCAATCTCGAGATATTGTCATTCTGCCGGAGCACTTCTCTCGGTTGCACGGCCATTCTTATGACATCCGATAGTTTTTCCATTTTTCCAAACTTTGCAACTCATAATGACCAAGCAACCGAAGAGGACTCTGCGGGAGAACAGTTTTATCTCGAGATTGATAAGAGATATCAAAAAGTTGTCAACAGAACACTTGTAGATGATAACTGAGACTACAACTGTTCTGTTGATAACTTTTCGATATCTCTTATAAATCTCGAGGTATTGTCATTCTGCCGGAGCACTTCTCTCGGTTGCAGGGCCATTCTTATGACATCCGATAGTTTTTCCATTTTCTCAAACTTTGTAACTCATAATGACCAAGCAACCGAAGAGGACTCTGCGGAAGAACAGTTTTATCTCGAGATTGATAAGAGATATCAAAAAGTTGTCAACAGAACACTTGTAGATGATAACTGAGACTACAACTGTTCTGTTGATAACTTTTCGATATCTCTTATCAATCTCGAGATATTGTCATTCTGCCGGAGCACTTCTCTCGGTTGCACGGCCATTCTTATGACATCCGATAGTTTTTCCATTTTTCCAAACTTTGCAACTCATAATGACCAAGCAACCGAAGAGGACTCTGCGGGAGAACAGTTTTATCTCGAGATTGATAAGAGATATCAAAAAGTTGTCAACAGAACACTTGTAGATGATAACTGAGACTACAACTGTTCTGTTGATAACTTTTCGATATCTCTTATCAATCTCGAGATATTGTCATTCTGCCGGAGCACTTCTCTCGGTTGCACGGCCATTCTTATGACATCCGATAGTTTTTCCATTTTCTCAAACTTTGTAACTCATAATGACCAAGCAACCGAAGAGGACTCTGCGGGAGAACAGTTTTATCTCGAGATTGATGAGAGATATCAAAAAGTTGTCAACAGAACACTTGTAGATGATAACTGAGACTACAACTGTTCTGTTGATAACTTTTCGATATCTCTTATAAATCTCGAGGTATTGTCATTCTGCCGGAGCACTTCTCTCGGTTGCACGGCCATTCTTATGACATCCGATAGTTTTTCCATTTTCTCAAACTTTGTAACTCATAATGACCAAGCAACCGAAGAGGACTCTGCGGGAGAACAGTTTTATCTCGAGATTGATAAGAGATATCAAAAAGTTGTCAACAGAACACTTGTGGATGATAACTGAGACTACAACTGTTCCGTTGATAACTTTTCGATATCTCTTATCAATCTCGAGTTGTTATCATTCTGCCGGAGCACTTCTCTCGGTTGCACGGCCATTTTTATGACATCCGATAGTTTTTCCATTTTCTCAAACTTTGTAACTCATAATGACCAAGCAACCGAAGAGGACTCTGCGGGAGAACAATTTTATCTCGAGATTGATAAGAGATATCAAAAAGTTGTCAACAGAACACTTGTGGATGATAACTGAGACTACAACTGTTCTGTTGATAACTTTTCGATATCTCTTATAAATCTCGAGGTATTGTCATTCTGCCGGAGCACTTCTCTCGGTTGCACGGCCATTCTTATGACATCCGATAGTTTTTCCATTTTCTCAAACTTTGTAACTCATAATGACCAAGCAACCGAAGAGGACTCTGCGGGAGAACAGTTTTATCTCGAGATTGATGAGAGATATCAAAAAGTTGTCAACAGAACACTTGTAGATGATAACTGAGACTACAACTGTTCTGTTGATAACTTTTCGATATCTCTTATAAATCTCGAGGTATTGTCATTCTGCCGGAGCACTTCTCTCGGTTGCACGGCCATTTTTATGACATCCGATAGTTTTTCCATTTTCTCAAACTTTGTAACTCATAATGACCAAGCAACCGAAGAGGACTCTGCGGGAGAACAATTTTATCTCGAGATTGATAAGAGATATCAAAAAGTTGTCAACAGAACACTTGTGGATGATAACTGAGACTACAACTGTTCTGTTGATAACTTTTCGATATCTCTTATAAATCTCGAGGTATTGTCATTCTGCCGGAGCACTTCTCTCGGTTGCACGGCCATTCTTATGACATCCGATAGTTTTTCCATTTTCTCAAACTTTGTAACTCATAATGACCAAGCAACCGAAGAGGACTCTGCGGGAGAACAGTTTTATCTCGAGATTGATGAGAGATATCAAAAAGTTGTCAACAGAACACTTGTAGATGATAACTGAGACTACAACTGTTCTGTTGATAACTTTTCGATATCTCTTATAAATCTCGAGGTATTGTCATTCTGCCGGAGCACTTCTCTCGGTTGCACGGCCATTCTTATGACATCCGATAGTTTTTCCATTTTCTCAAACTTTGTAACTCATAATGACCAAGCAACCGAAGAGGACTCTGCGGGAGAACAGTTTTATCTCGAGATTGATAAGAGATATCAAAAAGTTGTCAACAGAACACTTGTAGATGATAACTGAGACTACAACTGTTCTGTTGATAACTTTTCGATATCTCTTATAAATCTCGAGGTATTGTCATTCTGCCGGAGCACTTCTCTCGGTTGCACGGCCATTCTTATGACATCCGATAGTTTTTCCATTTTCTCAAACTTTGTAACTCATAATGACCAAGCAACCGAAGAGGACTCTGCGGGAGAACAGTTTTATCTCGAGATTGATAAGAGATATCAAAAAGTTGTCAACAGAACACTTGTAGATGATAACTGAGACTACAACTGTTCTGTTGATAACTTTTCGATATCTCTTATCAATCTCGAGATATTGTCATTCTGCCGGAGCACTTCTCTCGGTTGCACGGCCATTCTTATGACATCCGATAGTTTTTCCATTTTTCCAAACTTTGCAACTCATAATGACCAAGCAACCGAAGAGGACTCTGCGGGAGAACAGTTTTATCTCGAGATTGATGAGAGATATCAAAAAGTTGTCAACAGAACACTTGTAGATGATAACTGAGACTACAACTGTTCTGTTGATAACTTTTCGATATCTCTTATAAATCTCGAGGTATTGTCATTCTGCCGGAGCACTTCTCTCGGTTGCACGGCCATTCTTATGACATCCGATAGTTTTTCCATTTTCTCAAACTTTGTAACTCATAATGACCAAGCAACCGAAGAGGACTCTGCGGGAGAACAGTTTTATCTCGAGATTGATAAGAGATATCAAAAAGTTGTCAGCAGAACACTTGTAGATGATAACTGAGACTACAACTGTTCTGTTGATAACTTTTCGATATCTCTTATCAATCTCGAGTTGTTATCATTCTGCCGGAGCACTTCTCTCGGTTGCACGGCCATTTTTATGACATCCGATAGTTTTTCCATTTTTACATACTTTGCAACTCATAATGACCAAGCAACCGAAGAGGACTCTGCGGGAGAACAGTTTTATCTCGAGATTGATAAGAGATATCAAAAAGTTGTCAACAGAACACTTGTGGATGATAACTGAGACTACAACTGTTCTGTTGATAACTTTTCGATATCTCTTATCAATCCCGAGTTGTTATCATTCTGCCGGAGCACTTCTCTCGGTTGCACGGCCATTTTTATGACATCCGATAGTTTCCCATTTTCCCAAACTTTGCAACTCATAATGACCAAGCAACCGAAGAGGACTCTGCGGGAGAACAGTTTTATCTCGAGATTGATAGGAGATATCAAAAAGTTGTCAACAGAACACTTGTGGATGATAACTGAGACTACAACTGTTCTGTTGATAACTTTTCGATATCTCTTATCAATCCCGAGTTGTTATCATTCTGCCGGAGCACTTCTCTCGGTTGCACGGCCATTTTTATGACATCCGATAGTTTTCCATTTTTCCAAACTTTGCAACTCATAATGACCAAGCAACCGAAGAGGACTCTGCGGGAGAACAGTTTTATCTCGAGATTGATAGGAGATATCAAAAAGTTGTCAACAGAACACTTGTGGATGATAACTGAGACTACAACTGTTCTGTTGATAACTTTTCGATATCTCTTATCAATCCCGAGTTGTTATCATTCTGCCGGAGCACTTCTCTCGGTTGCACGGCCATTTTTATGACATCCGATAGTTTCCCATTTTCCCAAACTTTGCAACTCATAATGACCAAGCAACCGAAGAGGACTCTGCGGGAGAACAGTTTTATCTCGAGATTGATAAGAGATATCGAAAAGTTATCAACAGAACACTTGTGGATGATAACTGAGACTACAACTGTTCTGTTGATAATTTTTCGATATCTCTTATCAATCTCGAGTTGTTGTCATTCTGCCGGAGCACTTCTCTCGGTTGCACGGCCATTCTTATGACATCCGATAGTTTTTCCATTTTTCCAAACTTTGCAACTCATAGTGACCAAGCAACCGAAGAGGACTCTGCGGGAAAACAGTTTTATCTCGAGATTGATAAGAGATATCGAAAAGTTATCAACAGAACACTTGTGGATGATAACTGAGACTACAACTGTTCTGTTGATAATTTTTCGATATCTCTTATCAATCTCGAGTTGTTGTCATTCTGCCGGAGCACTTCTCTCGGTTGCACGGCCATTCTTATGACATCCGATAGTTTTTCCATTTTTCCAAACTTTGCAACTCATAATGACCAAGCAACCGAAGAGGACTCTGCGGGAGAACAGTTTTATCTCGAGATTGATAAGAGATATCGAAAAGTTATCAACAGAACACTTGTGGATGATAACTGAGACTACAACTGTTCTGTTGATAACTTTTCGATATCTCTTATCAATCTCGAGATATTGTCATTCTGCCGGAGCACTTCTCTCGGTTGCACGGCCATTTTTATGACATCCGATAGTTTCCCATTTTCCCAAACTTTGCAACTCATAATGACCAAGCAACCGAAGAGGACTCTGCGGGAGAACAGTTTTATCTCGAGATTGATAAGAGATATCAAAAAGTTGTCAACAGAACACTTGTAGATGATAACTGAGACTACAACTGTCCTGTTGATAACTTTTCGATATCTCTTATCAATCTCGAGTTGTTATCATTCTGCCGAAGCACTTCTCTCGGTTGCACGACCATTTTTATGACATCCGATAGTTTTTCCATTTTTCCAAACTTTGCAACTCATAATGACCAAGCAACCGAAGAGGACTCTGCGGGAGAACAGTTTTATCTAGAGATTGATGAGAGATATCAAAAAGTTGTCAACAGAACACTTGTAGATGATAACTGAGACTACAACTGTTCTGTTGATAACTTTTCGATATCTCTTATCAATCTCGAGTTGTTATCATTCTGCCGGAGCACTTCTCTCGGTTGAACGGCCATTTTTATGACATCCGATAGTTTTTCCATTTTCCCAAACTTTGCAACTCATAATGACCAAGCAACCGAAGAGGACTCTGCGGGAGAACAGTTTTATCTAGAGATTGATGAGAGATATCAAAAAGTTGTCAACAGAACACTTGTAGATGATAACTGAGACTACAACTGTTCTGTTGATAACTTTTCGATATCTCTTATGAATCTCGAGGTATTGTCATTCTGCCGGAGCACTTCTCTCGGTTGAACGGCCATTTTTATGACATCCGATAGTTTTTCCATTTTTCCAAACTTTGCAACTCATAATGACCAAGCAACCGAAGAGGACTCTGCGGGAGAACAGTTTTATCTCGAGATTGATAAGAGATATCAAAAAGTTGTCAACAGAACACTCGTGGAGGATAACTGAGACTACAACTGTTCTGTTGATAACTTTTCGATATCTCTTATCAATCTCGAGGTATTGTCATTCTGCCGGAGCACTTCTCTCGGTTGAACGGCCATTTTTATGACATCCGATAGTTTTTCCATTTTTCCAAACTTTGCAACTCATAATGACCAAGCAACCGAAGAGGACTCTGCGGGAGAACAGTTTTATCTCGAGATTGATAAGAGATATCAAAAAGTTGTCAACAGAACACTTGTGGATGATAACTGAGACTACAACTGTTCCGTTGATAACTTTTCGATATCTCTTATCAATCTCGAGGTATTGTCATTCTGCCGGAGCACTTCTCTCGGTTGAACGGCCATTTTTATGACATCTGATAGTTTTCCATTTTTCCAAACTTTGCAACTCATAGTGACCAAGCAACCGAAGAGGACTCTGCGGGAGAACAGTTTTATCTCGAGATTGATAAGAGATATCAAAAAGTTGTCAACAGAACACTTGTGGATGATAACTGAGACTACAACTGTTCTGTTGATAACTTTTCGATATCTCTTATCAATCTCAAGTTGTTATCATTCTGCCGGAGCACTTCTCTCGGTTGAACGGCCATTTTTATGACATCTGATAGTTTTCCATTTTTCCAAACTTTGCAACTCATAATGACCAAGCAACCGAAGAGGACTCTGCGGGAGTACAGTTTTATCTCGAGATTGATAAGAGATATCAAAAAGTTGTCAACAGAACACTTGTGGATGATAACTGAGACTACAACTGTTCTGTTGATAACTTTTCGATATCTCTTATCAATCTCAAGTTGTTATCATTCTGCCGGAGCACTTCTCTCGGTTGCACGGCCATTTTTATGACATCTGATAGTTTTCCATTTTCCCAAACTTTGCAACTCATAATGACCAAGCAACCGAAGAGGACTCTGCGGGAGAACAGTTTTATCTCGAGATTGATAAGAGATATCAAAAAGTTGTCAACAGAACACTTGTATTCCTAGTTATGCTGTTGACAACTTTCTCATTTTCCTACTAAAGAGAAGTGCTCCGGCAGAATGATAACAACTCGAGATTGATAAGAGATATCGAAAAGATATCAACAGAACAGTTGTAGTCTCAGTTATCATCTACAAGTGTTCTGTTGACAACTTTTCAATATCTCTTATCAATCTCGAGATGGTTGTTTGTGCCTCTGGGAAGGTTGTGTCTCGCCCATCTTCAGAGACCTCAGAGACAATTTGAGAAAAAGGGGGGGGGGGAGTCTTCAGAAATGTCGGTAACTGATGATAGATTCGAACTTCAATCTCAGGCAGACGAAACAGAAACACCTTATTCAAGACGTGTGAGCAGCGAGCAAAGCGAGCTGAGCCCCGCAAGTCTAGGGGGTTCGGGCCGAAGGCCAGGGATCCCCTAGTTTTGGTATCAAGGTCCCTAACCTCTCGGCCTTGTCTGTCTACCCTTGAGAAAACCTTGAAATCCGCACGGAATTCAAAACATTGAAATGTTTTTGTTATTTATCAAGGTCACGCGCCTCTCCCCGGCACCTCGTCTCGTGTTATTCATAAAGTAAACAAATTCAAAATGCGTCGGTGTGCATGAAAGAAAGTTGCGGTGTTGTTGGTGCGCGGTGTGCCTCGCCTGGCGACAGTAGGCAAACATTGGCGTCGTGTCGGATAATGGGAAAACAAGGAGTATTTGAAAAATATTTGGTTTATTGGAGGAAGAATAGGGAAAAATTAGGTGTTCCAGCTCTTCAAGTTTTCCAACTCCGTCGTTTTCCGTTTGAGCGTCGCTTTCTTTCCAGATCCTAGTGGGCGTCCTCGCTTTCTTCTCGGTGCTCGTGTGGCGCTTGCGGCTCCTAGAGCTCCTCATCATCCATTTCCAACGTCGTCAATTTCGAAGACCTCATGAATGGCACTGGGCTTCAACACTTCATTGAGGACGTTGAGGACCACATGATTGAAGTCAGTGACGTTGTCGACGATACGGCTGCATCGAAAGACTTCATCGATGCAGCCCAACGAGAAGATCCACTTCATGGTTTCCTCCGAGTAATTCTGTAAGTTTTTCCAACATTCCAATGTGATCTCCATCACTTTCAACACTCACCTTGGCGACGTTCTTTGCCTTTCCGATCTCCAACTTTTTCTTCGGATCCACTTCGATCTTCCGCATGACATCGTCGATCACCACTTTCAGTTCCTTCGGCCTCTTCTTTTCCTGGAAAGGATGGTCACAGTTAAGCAATTCTCAGTTTAAAGACCCTAATAGTGTCTGGAGCGACGTCGAGCTATCGGAGAAGATCACTCGAAAATAAGACCATCCGATTACGACGAAATTCGGATCCGCTGGACATGTTTTTTTCCACCATTTCAACGATTTTTTTGATAATTTGCGGTGGATATCTCAAAATGTCTTCGGAATGTGGTCGAGAATTGGAAAATGTTATGTTTCACGATAAAATGAACATTACGCAAAAAAAGTCCAATTCGAGAAAATTTCACTGCTATAATAAAAAAAATTCCATGTAAGAATGGAATTGGGGAAGAAGTCGTAAAATCGAGAGGAACTTTCAAAAAATTATTAAAAAGCAATATCAAACCATGAAAAAAGTGTTTCCACTCGTCTATTCATTCCACCTAATTCAAAAACCTGACATTTTGTCATTTTTTCCGAAAATTTGGTGGTTTTCTCAGTTTTCGATCGGTCTATGGAAATTTCTAAGATTTGAGACATTGATGATACTTTCATTTTGCTCGAAAGCTAGAGGACTCGGCTCATTTCGCTAAACTCGTTTCACCTTGCAAGGGGAACGATTCAACTGTCCAGAGACGTTTGAAATGAAATCTTCACGGTTCCAGCTATTCGAGGAAATACAGTAGCAAAATGTTGTGGATGCTACAATATTTGAATTCGAAAAGATGGCACTTTAGTTGAAAGCCATGATTGTGATCTTGACTTAAAAAAAGACTCACAGCGAAGGAGAGCATCATCGGAGGATCCTCGTGCGATGCGAGTTCTGTCGGATGATCGACCGTCCGACAGGGCTCACACATCATTGTCCATTGGCTCAAAGGGAACACAAGGAACCTGAAAATCATTTTAATTTATGCAGAAATATAACTCCAAAAGAACCAACCTCAATCGTGGGAAATTCAGTGAAATCGGGATTGCTGCCAGATCAGGCGGCAAGAAATGAGAGAATCCTGAAGATTTTGATTTATTTTCCCGTCGAATTTCTTGGAAACTCACCTCTCCAATGCTGCAATCCGTGGTGATTCGGGAAAATCAGGATAGCTGCCAGATCATCACCCAAAGTTTGAGGCTGAAAATTGAGTGATTATTGAGAGTGGAAGATGACGGAGAAACAAGGAAAATTGGCTCAGTGGAGAAAAAGCGTGCGAGCGTAGTAAAAAACGCAAGAAGACGTCCAGAAGGCGTCACACTGAACCGATCGCTTAGAACATTGACGTGCTCCCTGCGGTCACCCTTTCTGACCCCTGTGCCAAAAATAGGCAAGATCGGTTCAGTGGGAGTTGAGATAATCGCTGTCGCATACAAACATTTTTTGACATGCCACGCCTACAAAACGAGGATGCAGAATTTTTGGCACGATTGCCGGCACGCGGCAATCGTGCCGATAATTCTCTAAGTTTGTGTCTCCCCGTTCTGGTTTTTTCAATTAAAAAAACACTCACTTTTCCATCGGGAAGTCGCTATTTTTCCGCGACGTCCTCGATGATCTTCTCGAAGGACGATGAAGCTGAAAATGGGGAAAATAGAGAAATGTCTGAATTCCGAATGAAAACTCACAATCATTTTCCACTGTTACCAGTAATCGATTGGGAATTCAGGGGGGAATAAAAGGGGAGAGCCCAGATCAGGGTTCTTATGGGAATTCAGGGGGGAAGCAAAGGGGAGAGCCCAGATCAGTGCTCTAATAGAAGGGGAAGGGGGATTTCAGTGAGAAATCGGTTCTCTCCGAGGAGAGAAACCAGTCAACCCGTCGGGGGACTCGGAAATGGGAAGAATGAGCGGGTGTTGTCCCCGCTGCCGGTGAGCGAGGGAGGCGAGGACAATCGGCGAAAGATGGTGTCCAGGTGAAGAGACGCAGTGTTTTTTAGAGGTCAATGAGATGTAGTGTGAGTGGCTGAAGAGACGCAGGATCAATATTGGGAAGCAGAGAGCCGAGAGATGGGCGGTGCAAGAGAGACGCAGACGCGATTTGGTCGTCGAATGCCAGCAGCGGGACGATAGACGGCCCGTCGGCCAGACTCACGACTCAATGGCCAGGTGACCTGCGAGAGGGGGGGGGGGGATTAAAAGATTCCCCTAGTCTCGAGATATAATGATTCTCCGAAAGCGTCTGGGGTGCAGTTTTATTAGAGGAACCTATAATTTCAGTTATTCCGAGTAGTCAGCGTGTTTTTGACTGAAATGGCACACGATCCATACCGGAAAAAGCTACTTTCAAAATCTGCCTCCTCTATTATATCGCGTAAGACCCGAGGTGCGCGTTTTGTGGGCGTGGCATGTCAAAAAAAATGTATGTTTGTGACAGCGATTATCTCAACTACCACTGAACCGATTTTGCCCATTTTTGGCCCAGAGGTCAGAAAGGGTGACCGCATGATGCACGTCAATTTTCTAAGCGATCGGTTGAGTTTTACGGCTTCTGGAGAGCTTTTTGTGTATTTCGCCTGTTATTTGTGCCTCTGGGAAAGTTGCGTCGCTCGATCTTCCCAGAGGCGAACTTCCCAGAGGCGCACTCCGAGCGAACCAAAGTGTTCCTAATGTTGCGAAACAGCGAGGACATCACTGTCGACCAAGTCAGCGCAATCTGTCGACCCTGTGGCGCAATGGTAGCACGCTTTCTTTTGGTTTTTGGGTCCCAAGTTCGTGGTCACTCCGTGGCAAATGTTTTTTTTCGTAGAAATGAAGATACTCATTCGACGTGATAATAGGCCGCGAAGCGGCCTGAAGCGGGGAGCGTTAGCTACCGCCGCAGCGTTAGCTGCAGAGGTAGCGTCAGCTCCCTGAGCCCCGCAGGGCTAGGGGATTCGGGCCGAAGGCCAAGAATCCCCTAGTCGACAAATTGTTCTGGAAATACCGTGTTTGCTCGTATACGCACTCCATACAATCGTTACAATTTGAAGTAATAGTGATGTTTCCAACTGATGAAACTAGAAGGTATGAATGTTAAGGATCAAGAATTTTTGAATTGTAAAGTGGATACTTTTAATTTGAAAATAGCAGATGAGGGCTTAGAAGGGAAACTACAGCGCGCGATAGCCCACCCCCATTTTCAAACGTTTCGAGAAGAACCTGACAATTTCATGAAAATCTATGAATGCTAATCGTTTTCTCATGCAAAATAACCCCCGGGTGCAAATTTTCAGGATACAGGGTCGACATTGAGTGCCCAAACCAGAAAAATGTGGAAATTCCGCCGCGTCATAATGATAGCCCACCACCGAAAAAATGGGCTTCGTTTTAAATTCTTGAGCTGGTATCGCATTTCTAACACACTGAATCTGTATTTTCTTACCAATTGAGACCTTTTTTTTAAGTATTTGAGTCAATCTCAAATACATAGCAAACAAACTGCGAAAACCACCAAATTTGCGGAAAAATGACAAAATGTCATGTTTTTGATTTAGGTTGTGTGAATAGAGATGAGTGGAAGCACTTTTTTCATGGTTTAATGTTGTTTTTAAATCATTTTTTGAAGGTTCCCTCGATTTTTCGATTTCTTCCCCAATTCCATTACTACATGGAATTGTTTTAATTCCAGCAGTGGAATTTTTTCGGATTGGACCTAAAACATAACTTTTACCAATTCTCGACCACATTCCGAAGACATTTCAAGATATCCACAGCGAATTATAAAAAAAATCATTGAAATGATGGAAAAAAAAACATGTACAGCGGATCCGAATTTTGCCGTAGTTCCATGGTCTTTTTATCGAATGATCTTCTCCGATAGCTCGAACTACACTGTATTGTGGCGACGACAATTCTCCGGATGGTCCGACATTTCCTGGTCGTAAAATCACTGAATCCGCGGGATAGTGTCAATGAGACAGTCTGGATATGGGAATAGCCAGGTAGAGTGTCGATTTCATACGACGATCAGTTATTTTTTTCATTATATAAAGACACGAAAACTTCAGATTTTCTATAAAATTAATTTATTTTAATACCAATAAATTATTGAGAAATCAGAATGTAGAAATTAAACTAAAAGATAAGTGCAGCAAATCAACATGAGAACTATACATTGTGGAACGTGTTTATGAAATGGCGTGTTTTAAATTTCAAAACTTCAAAAGAGAGCCTATAAACTTCAAAATTCAACGCGGGGTCACAAGCCAAATCATAGAGGAACCGACCGTTATACTTGTTCCGTCGGGAATCCTTCTTCATTCCTTTGAGCGAAGAACTTCAGCAAATCCGCGGTCTGAAGCACTGGATTAACAAGAAGGCGGCAGTTTTCTTGAACTCACCATCCACTTCAGCATGTCCGGAGGAACATTGGTGGGAATTGGGTCGTTGCGCTAAAAAAACCATTCATTTTGGGTATTCTCAATAGGAAGGTACTTGCCGTGAAGGATGTGACGAGTTGCTTGAAGGCAGGCGACGGGGTGGTCGATGTCGATGACGTCGCTCCAGACACATCATTTGACACGCTTGGAGTCCATTGTTCCAACGGCCGCTTTTTGCTCGACGACGTTTCTGCTGCAGGCGATGAGGAACTCGTCAGAATCCTTGGCTGCCTTTCCGGTTGCTGCTCTATTCTGGTCGTCGGTCGGGCAGCGGTGCTTGTCAAGTGAGGCGACCTCATTGACTGGCTCGGTCTCTCCAACTGCTCTGAGGTCGTTCTTGTGCTCGTTGCTTGGGCTTCATTTCTCGTCGACTGCCGCCTTTTCAGGTGGCTCATCAAATCAGCTGTGCTCGGCACCGATCTCTCTATCTGCACTGAGCGATCCATTTGTGAGCTCGTCGCTGGGCCTCTGAGTCTCTTCGACGACTGCCTGCTGATTGTTTGGCTCTTGTTGATCGTTGCAGAGATGATCTCCAACTGAGCCGGTCTCGTCGGTCGGGTCGGTCTATCGGGATCTGAAACACGAGAGAACTGTTACTTGATTGAAAGTTTTTTTCGATTTCTAAGAGGTTTTTTCCACTTCTACCAAGTCAATAATGCATAATCTCTACAGGTTTTTCAAAAATATTTATGAATACGTCGATGAAGGCGTCCCACTACTTTTTTTAATGAGACGATTTTCAAAATTTAAAGAACGGCAGCTACCGCTGCAGTAGAACATTTTGACTCCGCGACACTTCGTCACCAGATATTTTGACAAACAGTTCGTCAAAATTGCATTTTCCGTCACTAAGACAGTCCGACACTACTTGGCTACCGTGACAATTATCGTGATTAATTGAATTACGCCGACTGGACAATTCGCCACTAGAACAGTTTGTCACGTGAAACTGTGTTTTTAACACTGGAAAACCAGGTAATTAAGCGAAAAAGAGTCACGTTGCCGAACTGTTCTGGTGTCGAAACGTCCTAGTGTTGAAATGCCACGCTGGCGAACTATCTGGTGGCGAAGTGTCGCTTTAGGACACGGCCACAGGATTTCCTTTGAAAATTGGAAAGAGAAAACTTTGGAGAAATTGGGAATCGGAATCGGCCCCTTCATATCTTTCCCCGTTCCTCCTCCTGTGAGTGTGTGAGAGGAGGGGGAATGGGGAGGAGGGATCACGTCTCGAGGAAAGCCGCGCGAGGAGTGTCAGGAAGACCCCCCCCCGTAGCTATGGCCAATTACGCAACACGGCCACAGGTGTTCAGAGCTATCGTACACTCACACACACACATTGTCTTATGGACACTCCTCGGAGGGGGGACAGCGATTGCTTTTGAAGAGCTCTCGGGCCGAGACTGTGGTTTCGTGCATCGGTTTAAAAATAATAAGACACCTCTAGCAAGTTTTCAACAGGAACGTCACGTGCTTGTTTTTCTTTCTTATCACGGGTGGCTTCGCAAACTAACCACTGGAGATAAGGAATGCTACTGCTTAACCACAATTCCAATTCAAATCAACTAGAAAAATACCCGCTTTATCAAGAAGATCAATCAATCAGCTGATAACGTTTTAATTTCACTGATAACTAGCGAGTTGTAAATTGATTTGATAGCTCTACTCACCCATCACAACGGCGTCCGAGAAGTCGCTATTGTTCCGCGACGTCCTCGATGGTCTTCTCGAAAAGACGATGAAGCTGAAAATAGGGAAATTGGAGAAATGTCCGAATTTCGAATGAAAACTCACAATCATTTTCTACTGTTACCAGTAATCGATTGGGAATTCAGGGGGGAATAAAAGGGAAGAGCCCAGATCAGGGTTCTTATGGGAATTCAGGGGGCAAGCAAAGGGGAGAGCCCAGATCAGTGCTCTAATAGAAGGGGAAGGGGGATTTCAGTGAGAAATCGGTTCTCTCCGGGGAGAGAAACAGTCAACCCATCTCAGGGGACTCGGGGAGGGGAGAATGAATGGATGGGTGGGTGCGACAGCTGCCTACGAGAGGCACAACGCAGACAGTAACAGAAAAGAAGAAATAGTGTGCGTGAGAGAGGGGTAATTACTCTTATCGCACCGGGCGGGGGGAGGGGCAGGTCGAGAGAGAGAGAGTGTTGCCTCCCTATGGTAAGCAGAGAGACGCGCACAGTGAAAGGAATGCGAGGAGACTCGCTCGATGTGTTCACCCCTTTCCCCTGTGTCGAATGTTCTTTGTTCGGGGGACAGATGGTCAGAGACACTCGGACGGGGGTTATCGGATGCGTACAGTTCGAATTTACCAACGAAACAGTTGTGACACGCAGGGAAACGTGCGAAACGTCAAAGGTGAGCAATTTTTCAACGGGAATTAAGCACTATAAGAAGTTGAACGATAGTTTTGAGAATCCGAAAAACGTTTGGTGTTGAAAAAGTCGTCAACAGCAAACTTGTAGTTCTAATCATGTTTCACAAGTTTTCTGTTGACAACTTTTTCATTTCTCCGATGAATCTCGAGATATAATAAATCTGCGACGACGTTTGGGGTGGCGCTCTATTCGATTGAAAACGGTATTTCCAGAACAATTTGCCTACTTTGAAATGTGATTTTTCTCGTTTGGATCGAGTTTCTATATGCCATTTCTGTCAAAGTACACGTGGACTACTCTAAATAAACAAAATTATAATTACCGTGTTTTCTCTAATAGAACCGCACGGCGACCCGACCAACCTGTGAGCAGCGAGCGAAGCAAAACTTTCTGAGCCCCGTAGGGTTAGGGGATTCGGGCCGAAAACCAAGAATCTCCTAGTCGCACCCGTTATGAACCCTATCAAAGTAAATTTGCCTTCCAATCGGATCCACCGCATTGCACCTGTGCCATTCTAACGAAGGGAGTGTTTTTACCTAAAATTTTTTGTATTTTCTATATAGCTCATCCGGTTCCAGTTTTCCAATTCTAGGAACAATTTTTCGAAAACTCATTGGAAGACGTGTTTTCAGTTATAATCAACTTTATTATTTGAATGCCGTTTGATCGATGGATGGTACGTCAGCGCAGCGATCTTGTTGGTGACGTCGTTGAAGAGGTCGCTGATGATCCGGAAGCCGTTGTACTCGATCCCGTCGACGAAGTTGTCCTGCTCCGAGTCGGCGACGGCAATGTAGCTTGAGATGTGGTGGAAGTCCTTATTGATCTCGACGACTCCCTCCTCGACATCGACCAGAGACAACAGCGGGAAGCTCGACGCACACTGTCGACACCACACCCAACGTGTACGCTACCGACTCTCTTCGGGACAAGTTCTGCTCATGAACCGCTGCATCCAGTCGATGTGCGGGTTCTCGTTCTTCTCGACATAGTCCCAGTAGTCTGAGCGCGCCGGCTGCACGTGTCTGTACGGACTCGGCAAAAGTTTGGCGGAATCGCCGCAGCAAATCGGCAAAATCGCCGCGGAATGCCGCGGATCCGCCGATTCCTTGCGGCGAATCCGCCGAGCGAGGTTAACAGCAACCAAAAAAGAGGAATGGTGTCTTTGTTTGAGACATCGGAAAAAGGAGTGCAAGAATATAATGCTTCACCGGGCGTAGCAACGTCAGTGGACGAGCGGAACCAAAATATACAGTTCTTCGGCTTTCTCTTTCGAGAGGCCTGAACTTGAGTTTGTTTCGAGATGGAGGTACAGGCAACTGCCAGAGGTCACCTTTCGCATGGCCCGACATCTCGCGGGTTCCGCCCATCGTCGTACTTTCTACAAGCTCTTGCCGCGGATCCGCCGATTTTCTGCGGCGATTCTGCCGATTTGTACTCTTCTCTGTGTCTCATCGAATTTCGCATCTTTCTCCTAAACTCCGCCCATTTTTGCCTCGGATCCGCCGATTTGCTGCGGCAAATCCGCCAAACTTTTGCCGCATCGTTTGGCGGCGAGACGACGACGGGCATCGGCTTGCGGATGACGGTGACACTGCGGAAGACTAAACCGACACGCGCGACGGAACGGCCTCGATAGCCAGGTGGACGACGAGACGTGGCGACGGTCTCGATGACTTTCTTTCGTTTGTCCGGGAAAGTAGTCGAGATCTGGAAGACGAGAGTATATGATATGGATAAACAAACTAATCTTTGAAATAGCAACTAAATTTTTAAAAGCTCTCGGACCGAGCCTGTTGTTTCGTTCGTGCATCGGTTTCGAACATATATCTCGTTTGTCGGAATGAATATTATATCAGAGCTCTTTTTAGCCTCTATCTATAGCAATTTAGAGCTTTCACTACTAAATTTTTGGAAATTTTATTGAATTTTTTATGAATTTTTTCTTTCTTAACTTTTTGGTCTGTGAGTCTTCAAAAAGGGGTATTTTGAGACGGCGCATCGATTAGAACGATCGGCGAGCGATTCGGATGTGTTTGCCGCCGATCACTTTCAGACGATTTACGATTTTTCGATTTTCCGCCAACACAAATATTTTTCGGAAAAATCGAGTTGTCAGCCGATCCGGCTGAAAATGGTTCTAGGGTTTCTCAATAGGGTCCTAAAGGTGCTACACGTTGATCGATGCCGAAATATTCAAGCGCCGGAGCTCCGTGCTCCGACAAAATTTTGGCCTGTACTAAATTTTTGGAAATTTTATTTTGTTTTTTTCAAATTTTTTCTTTCTTAACTTTTTGGTCTGCGAGTCTTCAAAACGAGGTATTTTGAGACGGCGCATCGATTAGAACGTTCGGCGAGCGATTCGGATGTGTTTGCCGCCGATCACTTTCAGACGATTTACGATTTTTCGATTTTCCGCCAACACAAATATTTTTCGGAAAAATCGAGTTGTCAGCCGATCCGGCTGAAAATGGTTCTAGGGTTTCTCAATAGGGTCCTAAAGGTGCTACACGTTGATCGATGCAGAAATATTCAAGCGCCGGAGCTCCGTGCTCCGACAAAATTTTGGCCTGTACTAAATTTTTGGAAATTTTATTTTGTTTTTTTCACATTTTTTCTTTCTTAACTTTTTGGTCTGTGAGTCTTCAAAAAGGGGTATTTTGAGACGGCGCATCGATTAGAACGATCGGCGAGCGATTCGGATGTGTTTGCCGCCGATCACTTTCAGACGATTTACGATTTTTCGATTTTCCGCCAACACAAATATTTTTCGGAAAAATCGAGTTGTCAGCCGATCCGGCTGAAAATGGTTCTAGGGTTTCTCAATAGGGTCCTAAAGGTGCTACACGTTGATCGATGCAGAAATATTCAAGCGCCGGAGCTCCGTGCTCCGACAAAATTTTGGCCTGTACTAAATTTTTGGAAATTTTATTTTGTTTTTTTCACATTTTTTCTTTCTTAACTTTTTGGTCTGTGAGTCTTCAAAAAGGGGTATTTTGAGACGGCGCATCGATTAGAACGATCGGCGAGCGATTCGGATGTGTTTGCCGCCGATCACTTTCAGACGATTTACGATTTTTCGATTTTCCGCCAACACAAATATTTTTCGGAAAAATCGAGTTGTCAGCCGATCCGGCTGAAAATGGTTCTAGGGTTTCTCAATAGGGTCCTAAAGGTGCTACACGTTGATCGATGCCGAAATATTCAAGCGCCGGAGCTCCGTGCTCCGACAAAATTTTGGCCTGTACTAAATTTTTGGAAATTTTATTTTGTTTTTTTCAAATTTTTTCTTTCTTAACTTTTTGGTCTGCGAGTCTTCAAAACGAGGTATTTTGAGACGGCGCATCGATTAGAACGTTCGGCGAGCGATTCGGATGTGTTTGCCGCCGATCACTTTCAGACGATTTACGATTTTTCGATTTTCCGCCAACACAAATATTTTTCGGAAAAATCGAGTTGTCAGCCGATCCGGCTGAAAATGGTTCTAGGGTTTCTCAATAGGGTCCTAAAGGTGCTACACGTTGATCGATGCAGAAATATTCAAGCGCCGGAGCTCCGTGCTCCGACAAAATTTTGGCCTGTACTAAATTTTTGGAAATTTTATTTTGTTTTTTTCACATTTTTTCTTTCTTAACTTTTTGGTCTGTGAGTCTTCAAAAAGGGGTATTTTGAGACGGCGCATCGATTAGAACGATCGGCGAGCGATTCGGATGTGTTTGCCGCCGATCACTTTCAGACGATTTACGATTTTTCGATTTTCCGCCAACACAAATATTTTTCGGAAAAATCGAGTTGTCAGCCGATCCGGCTGAAAATGGTTCTAGGGTTTCTCAATAGGGTCCTAAAGGTGCTACACGTTGATCGATGCAGAAATATTCAAGCGCCGGAGCTCCGTGCTCCGACAAAATTTTGGCCTGTACTAAATTTTTGGAAATTTTATTTTGTTTTTTTCAAATTTTTTCTTTCTTAACTTTTTGGTCTGTGAGTCTTCAAAAAGGGGTATTTTGAGACGGCGCATCGATCAGAACGATCGGCGAGCGATTCGGATGTGTTTGCCGCCGATCACTTTCAGACGATTTACGATTTTTCGATTTTCCGCCAACACAAATATTTTTCGGAAAAATCGAGTTGTCAGCCGATCCGGCTGAAAATGGTTCTAGGGTTTCTCAATAGGATCCTAAAGGTGCTACACGTTGATCGATGCAGAAATATTCAAGCGCCGGAGCTCCGTGCTCCGACAAATATTTGGCCTGTACTAAATTTTTGGAAATTTTATTTTGTTTTTTTCAAATTTTTTCTTTCTTAACTTTTTGGTCTGTGAGTCTTCAAAAAGGGGTATTTTGAGACGGCGCATCGATTAGAACGATCGGCGAGCGATTCGGATGTGTTTGCCGCCGATCACTTTCAGACGATTTACGATTTTTCGAGTTTCCGCCAACACAAATATTTTTCGGAAAAATCGAGTTGTCAGCCGATCCGGCTGAAAATGGTACTAGGGTTTCTCAATAAGGTCCTAAAGGTGCTACACGTTGATCGATGCAGAAATATTCAAGCGCCGGAGCTCCGTGCTCTGACAAAATTTTGGCCTGTACTAAATTTTTGGAAATTTTATTTTGTTTTTTTCAAATTTTTTCTTTCTTAACTTTTTGGTCTGTGAGTCTTCAAAAAGGGGTATTTTGAGACGGCGCATCGATTAGAACGATCGGCGAGCGATTCGGATGTGTTTGCCGCCGATCACTTTCAGACGATTTACGATTTTTCGATTTTCCGCCAACACAAGTATTTTTCGGAAAAATCGAGTTGTCAGCCGATCCGGCTGAAAATGGTTCTAGGGTTTCTCAATAGGGTCCTAAAGGTGCTACACGTTGATCGATGCAGAAATATTCAAGCGCCGGAGCTCCGTGCTCCGACAAAATTTTGGCCTGTACTAAATTTTTGGAAATTTTATTTTGTTTTTTTCAAATTTTTTCTTTCTTAACTTTTTGGTCTGTGAGTCTTCAAAAAGGGGTATTTTGAGACGGCGCATCGATTAGAACGATCGGCGAGCGATTCGGATGTGTTTGCCGCCGATCACTTTCAGACGATTTACGATTTTTCGATTTTCCGCCAACACAAATATTTTTCGGAAAAATCGAGTTGTCAGCCGATCCGGCTGAAAATGGTTCTAGGGTTTCTCAATAGGGTCCTAAAGGTGCTACACGTTGATAGATGCAGAAATTTTCAAGCGCCGGAGCTCCGTGCTCCGACAAAATTTTGGCCTGTACTAAATTTTTGGAAATTTTATTTTGTTTTTTTCAAATTTTTTCTTTCTTAACTTTTTGGTCTGTGAGTCTTCAAAAAGGGGTATTTTGAGACGGCGCATCGATTAGAACGATCGGCGAGCGATTCGGATGTGTTTGCCGCCGATCACTTTCAGACGATTTACGATTTTTCGATTTTCCGCCAACACAAATATTTTTCGGAAAAATCGAGTTGTCAGCTGATCCGGCTGAAAATGGTTCTAGGGTTTCTCAATAGGGTCCTAAAGGTGCTACACGTTGATCGATGCAGAAATATTCAAGCGCCGGAGCTCCGTGCTCCGACAAAATTTTGGCCTGTACTAAATTTTTGGAAATTTTATTTTGTTTTTTTCAAATTTTTTCTTTCTTAACTTTTTGGTCTGTGAGTCTTCAAAAAGGGGTATTTTGAGACGGCGCATCGATTAGAACGATCGGCGAGCGATTCGGATGTGTTTGCCGCCGATCACTTTCAGACGATTTACGATTTTTCGATTTTCCGCCAACACAAATATTTTTCGGAAAAATCGAGTTGTCAGCTGATCCGGCTGAAAATGGTTCTAGGGTTTCTCAATAGGGTCCTAAAGGTGCTACACGTTGATCGATGCAGAAATATTCAAGCGCCGGAGCTCCGTGCTCCGACAAAATTTTGGCCTGTACTAAATTTTTGGAAATTTTATTTTGTTTTTTTCAAATTTTTTCTTTCTTAACTTTTTGGTCTGTGAGTCTTCAAAAAGGGGTATTTTGAGACGGCGCATCGATCAGAACGATCGGCGAGCGATTCGGATGTGTTTGCCGCCGATCACTTTCAGACGATTTACGATTTTTCGATTTTCCGCCAACACAAATATTTTTCGGAAAAATCGAGTTGTCAGCCGATCCGGCTGAAAATGGTTCTAGGGTTTCTCAATAGGGTCCTAAAGGTGCTACACGTTGATCGATGCAGAAATATTCAAGCGCCGGAGCTCCGTGCTCCGACAAATATTTGGCCTGTACTAAATTTTTGGAAATTTTATTTTGTTTTTTTCAAATTTTTTCTTTCTTAACTTTTTGGTCTGTGAGTCTTCAAAAAGGGGTATTTTGAGACGGCGCATCGATTAGAACGATCGGCGAGCGATTCGGATGTGTTTGCCGCCGATCACTTTCAGACGATTTACGATTTTTCGAGTTTCCGCCAACACAAATATTTTTCGGAAAAATCGAGTTGTCAGCCGATCCGGCTGAAAATGGTTCTAGGGTTTCTCAATAGGGTCCTAAAGGTGCTACACGTTGATCGATGCAGAAATATTCAAGCGCCGGAGCTCCGTGCTCCGACAAAATTTTGGCCTGTACTAAATTTTTGGAAATTTTATTTTGTTTTTTTTCAAATTTTTTCTTTCTTAACTTTTTGGTCTGTGAGTCTTCAAAAAGGGGTATTTTGAGACGGCGCATCGATTAGAACGATCGGCGAGCGATTCGGATGTGTTTGCCGCCGATCACTTTCAGACGATTTACGATTTTTCGATTTTCCGCCAACACAAATATTTTTCGGAAAAATCGAGTTGTCAGCCGATCCGGCTGAAAATGGTTCTAGGGTTTCTCAATAGGGTCCTAAAGGTGCTACACGTTGATCGATGCAGAAATATTCAAGCGCCGGAGCTCCGTGCTCCGACAAAATTTTGGCCTGTACTAAATTTTTGGAAATTTTATTTTGTTTTTTTCACATTTTTTCTTTCTTAACTTTTTGGTCTGTGAGTCTTCAAAAAGGGGTATTTTGAGACGGCGCATCGATCAGAACGATCGGCGAGCGATTCGGATGTGTTTGCCGCCGATCACTTTCAGACGATTTACGATTTTTCGATTTTCCGCCAACACAAATATTTTTCGGAAAAATCGAGTTGTCAGCCGATCCGGCTGAAAATGGTTCTAGGGTTTCTCAATAGGGTCCTAAAGGTGCTACACGTTGATCGATGCAGAAATATTCAAGCGCCGGAGCTCCGTGCTCCGACAAAATTTTGGCCTGTACTAAATTTTTGGAAATTTTATTTTGTTTTTTTCAAATTTTTTCTTTCTTAACTTTTTGGTCTGTGAGTCTTCAAAAAGGGGTATTTTGAGACGGCGCATCGATTAGAACGATCGGCGAGCGATTCGGATGTGTTTGCCGCCGATCACTTTCAGACGATTTACGATTTTTCGATTTTCCGCCAACACAAATATTTTTCGGAAAAATCGAGTTGTCAGCCGATCCGGCTGAAAATGGTTCTAGGGTTTCTCAATAGGGTCCTAAAGGTGCTACACGTTGATCGATGCAGAAATATTCAAGCGCCGGAGCTCCGTGCTCCGACAAAATTTTGGCCTGTACTAAATTTTTGGAAATTTTATTTTGTTTTTTTCAAATTTTTTCTTTCTTAACTTTTTGGTCTGTGAGTCTTCAAAAAGGGGTATTTTGAGACGGCGCATCGATTAGAACGATCGGCGAGCGATTCGGATGTGTTTGCCGCCGATCACTTTCAGACGATTTACGATTTTTCGAGTTTCCGCCAACACAAATATTTTTCGGAAAAATCGAGTTGTCAGCCGATCCGGCTGAAAATGGTTCTAGGGTTTCTCAATAAGGTCCTAAAGGTGCTACACGTTGATCGATGCAGAAATATTCAAGCGCCGGAGCTCCGTGCTCCGACAAATATTTGGCCTGTACTAAATTTTTGGAAATTTTATTTTGTTTTTTTCAAATTTTTTCTTTCTTAACTTTTTGGTCTGTGAGTCTTCAAAAAGGGGTATTTTGAGACGGCGCATCGATTAGAACGATCGGCGAGCGATTCGGATGTGTTTGCCGCCGATCACTTTCAGACGATTTACGATTTTTCGAGTTTCCGCCAACACAAATATTTTTCGGAAAAATCGAGTTGTCAGCCGATCCGGCTGAAAATGGTTCTAGGGTTTCTCAATAGGGTCCTAAAGGTGCTACACGTTGATCGATGCAGAAATATTCAAGCGCCGGAGCTCCGTGCTCCGACAAAATTTTGGCCTGTACTAAATTTTTGGAAATTTTATTTTGTTTTTTTCAAATTTTTTCTTTCTTAACTTTTTGGTCTGTGAGTCTTCAAAAAGGGGTATTTTGAGACGGCGCATCGATCAGAACGATCGGCGAGCGATTCGGATGTGTTTGCCGCCGATCACTTTCAGACGATTTACGATTTTTCGATTTTCCGCCAACACAAATATTTTTCGGAAAAATCGAGTTGTCAGCCGATCCGGCTGAAAATGGTTCTAGGGTTTCTCAATAGGGTCCTAAAGGTGCTACACGTTGATCGATGCAGAAATATTCAAGCGCCGGAGCTCCGTGCTCCGACAAAATTTTGGCCTGTACTAAATTTTTGGAAATTTTATTTTGTTTTTTTTCAAATTTTTTCTTTCTTAACTTTTTGGTCTGTGAGTCTTCAAAAAGGGGTATTTTGAGACGGCGCATCGATTAGAACGATCGGCGAGCGATTCGGATGTGTTTGCCGCCGATCACTTTCAGACGATTTACGATTTTTCGATTTTCCGCCAACACAAATATTTTTCGGAAAAATCGAGTTGTCAGCCGATCCGGCTGAAAATGGTTCTAGGGTTTCTCAATAGGGTCCTAAAGGTGCTACACGTTGATCGATGCAGAAATATTCAAGCGCCGGAGCTCCGTGCTCCGACAAAATTTTGGCCTGTACTAAATTTTTGGAAATTTTATTTTGTTTTTTTTCAAATTTTTTCTTTCTTAACTTTTTGGTCTGTGAGTCTTCAAAAAGGGGTATTTTGAGACGGCGCATCGATTAGAACGATCGGCGAGCGATTCGGATGTGTTTGCCGCCGATCACTTTCAGACGATTTACGATTTTTCGATTTTCCGCCAACACAAATATTTTTCGGAAAAATCGAGTTGTCAGCCGATCCGGCTGAAAATGGTTCTAGGGTTTCTCAATAGGGTCCTAAAGGTGCTACACGTTGATCGATGCAGAAATATTCAAGCGCCGGAGCTCCGTGCTCCGACAAAATTTTGGCCTGTACTAAATTTTTGGAAATTTTATTTTGTTTTTTTCAAATTTTTTCTTTCTTAACTTTTTGGTCTGTGAGTCTTCAAAAAGGGGTATTTTGAGACGGCGCATCGATTAGAACGATCGGCGAGCGATTCGGATGTGTTTGCCGCCGATCACTTTCAGACGATTTACGATTTTTCGATTTTCCGCCAACACAAATATTTTTCGGAAAAATCGAGTTGTCAGCCGATCCGGCTGAAAATGGTTCTAGGGTTTCTCAATAGGGTCCTAAAGGTGCTACACGTTGATCGATGCAGAAATATTCAAGCGCCGGAGCTCCGTGCTCCGACAAAATTTTGGCCTGTACTAAATTTTTGGAAATTTTATTTTGTTTTTTTCAAATTTTTTCTTTCTTAACTTTTTGGTCTGTGAGTCTTCAAAAAGGGGTATTTTGAGACGGCGCATCGATTAGAACGATCGGCGAGCGATTCGGATGTGTTTGCCGCCGATCACTTTCAGACGATTTACGATTTTTCGAGTTTCCGCCAACACAAATATTTTTCGGAAAAATCGAGTTGTCAGCCGATCCGGCTGAAAATGGTTCTAGGGTTTCTCAATAGGGTCCTAAAGGTGCTACACGTTGATCGATGCAGAAATATTCAAGCGCCGGAGCTCCGTGCTCCGACAAAATTTTGGCCTGTACTAAATTTTTGGAAATTTTATTTTGTTTTTTTCAAATTTTTTCTTTCTTAACTTTTTGGTCTGTGAGTCTTCAAAAAGGGGTATTTTGAGACGGCGCATCGATTAGAACGATCGGCGAGCGATTCGGATGTGTTTGCCGCCGATCACTTTCAGACGATTTACGATTTTTCGATTTTCCGCCAACACAAATATTTTTCGGAAAAATCGAGTTGTCAGCCGATCCGGCTGAAAATGGTTCTAGGGTTTCTCAATAGGGTCCTAAAGGTGCTACACGTTGATCGATGCAGAAATATTCAAGCGCCGGAGCTCCGTGCTCCGACAAAATTTTGGCCTGTACTAAACTTTTGGAAATTTTATTTTGTTTTTTTCAAATTTTTTCTTTCTTAACTTTTTGGTCTGTGAGTCTTCAAAAAGGGGTATTTTGAGACGGCGCATCGATCAGAACGATCGGCGAGCGATTCGGATGTGTTTGCCGCCGATCACTTTCAGACGATTTACGATTTTTCGATTTTCCGCCAACACAAATATTTTTCGGAAAAATCGAGTTGTCAGCCGATCCGGCTGAAAATGGTTCTAGGGTTTCTCAATAGGGTCCTAAAGGTGCTACACGTTGATCGATGCAGAAATATTCAAGCGCCGGAGCTCCGTGCTCCGACAAAATTTTGGCCTGTACTAAATTTTTGGAAATTTTATTTTGTTTTTTTTCAAATTTTTTCTTTCTTAACTTTTTGGTCTGTGAGTCTTCAAAAAGGGGTATTTTGAGACGGCGCATCGATTAGAACGATCGGCGAGCGATTCGGATGTGTTTGCCGCCGATCACTTTCAGACGATTTACGATTTTTCGATTTTCCGCCAACACAAATATTTTTCGGAAAAATCGAGTTGTCAGCCGATCCGGCTGAAAATGGTTCTAGGGTTTCTCAATAGGGTCCTAAAGGTGCTACACGTTGATCGATGCAGAAATATTCAAGCGCCGGAGCTCCGTGCTCCGACAAAATTTTGGCCTGTACTAAATTTTTGGAAATTTTATTTTGTTTTTTTTCAAATTTTTTCTTTCTTAACTTTTTGGTCTGTGAGTCTTCAAAAAGGGGTATTTTGAGACGGCGCATCGATTAGAACGATCGGCGAGCGATTCGGATGTGTTTGCCGCCGATCACTTTCAGACGATTTACGATTTTTCGATTTTCCGCCAACACAAATATTTTTCGGAAAAATCGAGTTGTCAGCCGATCCGGCTGAAAATGGTTCTAGGGTTTCTCAATAGGGTCCTAAAGGTGCTACACGTTGATCGATGCAGAAATATTCAAGCGCCGGAGCTCCGTGCTCCGACAAAATTTTGGCCTGTACTAAATTTTTGGAAATTTTATTTTGTTTTTTTTCAAATTTTTTCTTTCTTAACTTTTTGGTCTGTGAGTCTTCAAAAAGGGGTATTTTGAGACGGCGCATCGATTAGAACGATCGGCGAGCGATTCGGATGTGTTTGCCGCCGATCACTTTCAGACGATTTACGATTTTTCGATTTTCCGCCAACACAAATATTTTTCGGAAAAATCGAGTTGTCAGCCGATCCGGCTGAAAATGGTTCTAGGGTTTCTCAATAGGGTCCTAAAGGTACTACACGTTGATCGATGCAGAAATATTCAAGCGCCGGAGCTCCGTGCTCCGACAAAATTTTGGCCTGTACTAAATTTTTGGAAATTTTATTTTGTTTTTTTTCAAATTTTTTCTTTCTTAACTTTTTGGTCTGTGAGTCTTCAAAAAGGGGTATTTTGAGACGGCGCATCGATTAGAACGATCGGCGAGCGATTCGGATGTGTTTGCCGCCGATCACTTTCAGACGATTTACGATTTTTCGATTTTCCGCCAACACAAATATTTTTCGGAAAAATCGAGTTGTCAGCCGATCCGGCTGAAAATGGTTCTAGGGTTTCTCAATAGGGTCCTAAAGGTGCTACACGTTGATCGATGCAGAAATATTCAAGCGCCGGAGCTCCGTGCTCCGACAAAATTTTGGCCTGTACTAAATTTTTGGAAATTTTATTTTGTTTTTTTCAAATTTTTTCTTTCTTAACTTTTTGGTCTGTGAGTCTTCAAAAAGGGGTATTTTGAGACGGCGCATCGATTAGAACGATCGGCGAGCGATTCGGATGTGTTTGCCGCCGATCACTTTCAGACGATTTACGATTTTTCGATTTTCCGCCAACACAAATATTTTTCGGAAAAATCGAGTTGTCAGCCGATCCGGCTGAAAATGGTTCTAGGGTTTCTCAATAGGGTCCTAAAGGTGCTACACGTTGATCGATGCAGAAATATTCAAGCGCCGGAGCTCCGTGCTCCGACAAAATTTTGGCCTGTACTAAATTTTTGGAAATTTTATTTTGTTTTTTTCAAATTTTTTCTTTCTTAACTTTTTGGTCTGTGAGTCTTCAAAAAGGGGTATTTTGAGACGGCGCATCGATTAGAACGATCGGCGAGCGATTCGGATGTGCTTGCCGCCGATCACTTTCAGACGATTTACGATTTTTCGATTTTCCGCCAACACAAATATTTTTCGGAAAAATCGAGTTGTCAGCCGATCCGGCTGAAAATGGTTCTAGGGTTTCTCAATAGGGTCCTAAAGGTGCTACACGTTGATCGATGCAGAAATATTCAAGCGCCGGAGCTCCGTGCTCCGACAAAATTTTGGCCTGTACTAAATTTTTGGAAATTTTATTTTGTTTTTTTCAAATTTTTTCTTTCTTAACTTTTTGGTCTGTGAGTCTTCAAAAAGGGGTATTTTGAGACGGCGCATCGATTAGAACGATCGGCGAGCGATTCGGATGTGTTTGCCGCCGATCACTTTCAGACGATTTACGATTTTTCGATTTTCCGCCAACACAAATATTTTTCGGAAAAATCGAGTTGTCAGCCGATCCGGCTGAAAATGGTTCTAGGGTTTCTCAATAGGGTCCTAAAGGTGCTACACGTTGATCGATGCAGAAATATTCAAGCGCCGGAGCTCCGTGCTCCGACAAAATTTTGGCCTGTACTAAATTTTTGGAAATTTTATTTTGTTTTTTTCAAATTTTTTCTTTCTTAACTTTTTGGTCTGTGAGTCTTCAAAAAGGGGTATTTTGAGACGGCGCATCGATCAGAACGATCGGCGAGCGATTCGGATGTGTTTGCCGCCGATCACTTTCAGACGATTTACGATTTTTCGATTTTCCGCCAACACAAATATTTTTCGGAAAAATCGAGTTGTCAGCCGATCCGGCTGAAAATGGTTCTAGGGTTTCTCAATAGGATCCTAAAGGTGCTACACGTTGATCGATGCAGAAATATTCAAGCGCCGGAGCTCCGTGCTCCGACAAATATTTGGCCTGTACTAAATTTTTGGAAATTTTATTTTGTTTTTTTCAAATTTTTTCTTTCTTAACTTTTTGGTCTGTGAGTCTTCAAAAAGGGGTATTTTGAGACGGCGCATCGATTAGAACGATCGGCGAGCGATTCGGATGTGTTTGCCGCCGATCACTTTCAGACGATTTACGATTTTTCGAGTTTCCGCCAACACAAATATTTTTCGGAAAAATCGAGTTGTCAGCCGATCCGGCTGAAAATGGTTCTAGGGTTTCTCAATAGGGTCCTAATGGTGCTACACGTTGATCGATGCAGAAATATTCAAGCGCCGGAGCTCCGTGCTCCGACAAAATTTTGGCCTGTACTAAATTTTTGGAAATTTTATTTTGTTTTTTTCAAATTTTTTCTTTCTTAACTTTTTGGTCTGTGAGTCTTCAAAAAGGGGTATTTTGAGACGGCGCATCGATTAGAACGATTGGCGAGCGATTCGGATGTGTTTGCCGCCGATCACTTTCAGACGATTTACGATTTTTCGATTTTCCGCCAACACAAATATTTTTCGGAAAAATCGAGTTGTCAGCCGATCCGGCTGAAAATGGTTCTAGGGTTTCTCAATAGGGTCCTAAAGGTGCTACACGTTGATCGATGCAGAAATATTCAAGCGCCGGAGCTCCGTGCTCCGACAAAATTTTGGCCTGTACTAAATTTTTGGAAATTTTATTTTGTTTTTTTCAAATTTTTTCTTTCTAAACTTTTTGGTCTGTGAGTCTTCAAAAAGGGGTATTTTGAGACGGCGCATCGATCAGAACGATCGGCGAGCGATTCGGATGTGTTTGCCGCCGATCACTTTCAGACGATTTACGATTTTTCGAGTTTCCGCCAACACAAATATTTTTCGGAAAAATCGAGTTGTCAGCCGATCCGGCTGAAAATGGTTCTAGGGTTTCTCAATAGGGTCCTAATGGTGCTACACGTTGATCGATGCAGAAATATTCAAGCGCCGGAGCTCCGTGCTCCGACAAAATTTTGGCCTGTACTAAATTTTTGGAAATTTTATTTTGTTTTTTTCAAATATTTTCTTTCTTAACTTTTTGGTCTGTGAGTCTTCAAAAAGGGGTATTTTGAGACGGCGCATCGATTAGAACAATCGGCGAGTGATTCGGATGTGTGTGCCGCCGATCACTTTCAGGCGATTTACGATTTTTCGATTTTCCGCCAACACAAATATTTTTCGGAAAAATCGAGTTGTCAGCCGATCCGGCTGAAAATGGTTCTAGGGTTTCTCAATAGGGTCCTAATGGTGCTACACGTTGATCGATGCAGAAATATTCAAGCGCCGGAGCTCCGTGCTCCGACAAAATTTTGGCCTGTACTAAATTTTTGGAAATTTTATTTTGTTTTTTTCAAATTTTTTCTTTCTTAACTTTTTGGTCTGTGAGTCTTCAAAAAGGGGTATTTTGAGACGGCGCATCGATTAGAACGATTGGCGAGCGATTCGGATGTGTTTGCCGCCGATCACTTTCAGACGATTTACGATTTTTCGATTTTCCGCCAACACAAATATTTTTCGGAAAAATCGAGTTGTCAGCCGATCCGGCTGAAAATGGTTCTAGGGTTTCTCAATAGGGTCCTAAAGGTGCTACACGTTGATCGATGCAGAAATATTCAAGCGCCGGAGCTCCGTGCTCCGACAAAATTTTGGCCTGTACTAAATTTTTGGAAATTTTATTTTGTTTTTTTCAAATTTTTTCTTTCTAAACTTTTTGGTCTGTGAGTCTTCAAAAAGGGGTATTTTGAGACGGCGCATCGATCAGAACGATCGGCGAGCGATTCGGATGTGTTTGCCGCCGATCACTTTCAGACGATTTACGATTTTTCGAGTTTCCGCCAACACAAATATTTTTCGGAAAAATCGAGTTGTCAGCCGATCCGGCTGAAAATGGTTCTAGGGTTTCTCAATAGGGTCCTAATGGTGCTACACGTTGATCGATGCAGAAATATTCAAGCGCCGGAGCTCCGTGCTCCGACAAAATTTTGGCCTGTACTAAATTTTTGGAAATTTTATTTTGTTTTTTTCAAATATTTTTTTTCTTAACTTTTTGGTCTGTGAGTCTTCAAAAAGGGGTATTTTGAGACGGCGCATCGATTAGAACAATCGGCGAGTGATTCGGATGTGTGTGCCGCCGATCACTTTCAGGCGATTTACGATTTTTCGATTTTCCGCCAACACAAATATTTTTCGGAAAAATCGAGTTGTCAGCCGATCCGGCTGAAAATGGTTCTAGGGTTTCTCAATAGGGTCCTAAAGGTGCTTCACGTTGATCGATGCAGAAATATTCAAGCGCCGGAGCTCCGTGCTCCGACAAAATTTTGGCCTGTACTAAATTTTTGGAAATTTTCTTTAATTTTTTATTAATTTTTTCTTTCTTAACTTTTTTTGTCAATGAGTCTTCCGAAAATGGTATTTTGAGACGACGCATCAATCAAAACGATCGGCGAACGATTCGGATGTATGTGCCGCAGACCACTTTCAGACCATTTACGAATTTTCGATTTTCCGCCAACACAAATATTTTTCAGGAAAATCGGGTTGTAAGCGGATCGCGCTGAAAATTGTTTTGGGCCTTCTCGAAGACGTCCCAGAGGTGGATCAGTTTGATCTGTGCAAAAATACTAGGGAATTCCGGCCGACGGCCAAGAATCCCCTAGTCTTTCTGTGTCTAAATATGGAAAGTAGTGACTTTCGAGAATCTTCGGACTCTGCATGGAATGGTTGTCATACAATGTTGACTTAGAAGGAAAGTATCCCAAGTGTTACCCAGGGATCAGAACAAAAAGTGTCGGCAAATGATAGTCCCTGGGAGGGTATAATAACGCACTATTCAAAAGTTTGCCTTTTTTCCTTATTCCAGAGAAATTTTGAAAAATTCAATTTTTTGTCAGATGAGGGATGTGTCAACTTTGAAAAATCATAACAAATTTCAAATTTGAGTTTGCGACTTTGTTAAAAAACGAAAATGTAGCTCCAAATGTCAAATTTTTAATAAAAATAAAGACTAGTTGATCAATCTAAAAATATCTTCACGAAGTTGAAAAGTGCGTCAACATCAGAAGACCCCATTCTCCAATTCGAGCACTTCTCGGAGGGAGGCAGCCATAACACTATGTGGGGTGGGTATATTGACTGTTGTGAGTTACAATAACATTGTTAAAACTGGGGGTAACCGGCCATTTTCGAAAAAAATTTTCGTTTTTTGGTAAACCCGATTTTCAAATTTTCGAGGATTTGAGAAAATGATAATTTTCAATTGTATTTCTTAAAAGATCATTTAATAGATATCACTTTTGCAGTTGAACGTTTTCTGATATCTCTTATCACTTTCGAGATATCGACGCCAGAAGGAAGAGCATTCGTTTCACTAACATAGGCCACAAAATCGAAAAAATGGACAAAAAACGATAAATGAAATCCCAGTTTTTTCATGCGTTTTCCGACGTAAAATGACGAGTTCTTCTCAGTTATGAAGTCATTTCGGATGAATAACCCTCCGTTCTTCTGATATGGTCTCTTTCATATCAGTACGAACTGAAAAACCGGAAATTCCTGCAGATTCGATATTAGTTTTCGCTATCTATTCAATTTCATGTTCACATCTAATGTTCATATTATCATTTTTTAGGTTTATCAAAAGCTGTATCTATTATAGTTCCGATGAAATCCCCACTAGTTCGAGCCATTTTTTCGGTTTTTTGGCCTATGTTAGTGTAACGAATGCTCTTCCTTCAAGAGTCGATATCTCGAAAGTGATAAGAGATATCAGAAAACGTTCAACTGCAAAAGTGATACCTATTAAATGATCTTTTAAGAAATACAATTGAAAATTATCATTTTCTCAAATCCTCGAAAATTCGAAAATCGGGTTTACCAAAAAACAAAAATTTTTTTTGAAAATGGCCGGTTACCCCCAGTTTTGACAATGTTATTGTAACTCACAACAGTCAATATACCCACCCCACAGAGTGTTATGACTGCCTCCCTCCGAAAAGTGCTCGAATTGGAGAATGGGGTCTTCTGATGTTGACGCACTTCTCAAGTTCGTAAAGATATTTCAAGATTGATCAACTGGTACTTATTTTTATTGAAACCTACACTTTTGGAGCTACATTTTCGTTTTTTAACCAAGTCGCAAACTCACATTTGAAATTTGTTATGATTTTTCAAAGTTGGCACATCCCTCATTTGACAAAAAATTGAATTTTTCAAAATTTCTCTGGAATAAGGAAAAAAGGCAAACTTTTGAATAGTGCGTTATTATACCCTCCCAGGGACTATCATTTGCCGACACTTTTTGTTCTGATCCCTGGGTAACACTTGGGATACTTTCCTTCTTAGTCAAAAAGAAACATTTCATCTCGGAAACGAACAAAAACATACATCGAAAAAATTATCTTTTTCGCATCCATCGGACAGTGAACTGGAACAGCTGCTCGCAGGAGATTTGCTCCTCCAGTTCGTTCCATTGAGCCGCTCCGCCCTCTTTTTCGGTTTCCTTCTTCCATTCCGCCTCTGCAACGGAAACATCATTCGGGTATGCTCTGTAGTGTCTTACCTCTTCTGGTCTCTCGTGAACGCCATCTTGAACAGCTTGTAGGCGCTGGGTACTGGGAGGACGGATTGCTGGATGGGCAGCAGTGTGTTGAGCAGACACCTGTGCTCTGAATTCAACATTGTTAAGAGTTTAATTCCTGGGAATTCAACTCACTGTCTCCCGCGAATAATGCCGAGAAGCCTTCTGTAAGATAGTAGTTGAAGAGAGGGGGTTCGTTTAATCTTACCTGTGGCACGGAGCTTACTGTAGAGCGGGTTGTTGCCGCAATAATTTCTCGGCGTCGGCAGCGTCGGCCGTGACGGCGAAAGGACGAGTTGGTCTGCAAAATGCTGCTGGTTAGAGTATGGTCAAATTCATATACGCTCAGAAATCGAGTTTAACCAACTCCCTCCACCCGACAACCAATCAACGGCCCAATGGCCCAATCCGTGCCCCCCGGAGACACCAACATGAAGCGTCTCGGAGTCTACCCCGTAGAGGTCTCCCTTCCCGACAGAAGGTGCCGCTAGTCCTCAAGCACAAACCCAATTCAAAAGTAATCAACTAGAAAAACACCCGCCTTATCAAGAAGATCAATTCATCAGCTGATAACGTTTTAACAGCACTGATAACTAGCGAGTTGTCAGTTGATTTGATAGCTCAACTCACCCATCACAACGGCATCCATCGATGACGGACTGTCATCTTTTATCGTATCTGCAGACGGGGACACAGTGACAGTTGATGGTTAGTCTTTGTTCTGAGAATGATTGTGTTCGGTCTTTTACAGAAAACGTAAACAATTTTAGAATTCAACTTTTGAAATAAAAGTATTCGAAATTTCAAAAAGAAAAACTCACTTTTTGAACCATAAAATCCAGTGTTACCAGTAATCAAATAGAAATTCAGTGCAAATCAGTGGGGGTAGTGTCCAGATCAGGACTCTGAGAGGGGTGGGGTTGGGCAATTCAGTGATAGATCGGTAGAGAGCCCAGATCAGGGCTCTAAAAGAAAGTGGATTCAGTCAACCCATCTCAGGGGACTCGAGGAGGGGAGAATGAATATAGGGGCCGGTGCGGCAGCTGTCTACGAGAGGAACGACGCAGACAGTAACAGAAAAGAGGAAATAGTGTGAGTGAGAGACGAGTATTTACTCTTATCGCACCGGGAGGGGCAGATCGAGAAAAAATAGCGCTGCCTTTTTAGAGACGCGTGCAGTGAAAGGAAGGACACGAGACTCGCTCGATGTGTGCCCCCTTCTTTTTCTAGCGATTGTTCTTTGTTCGGGGGCCAATGGCATGAGACACTCGGACGGGGGTTATCGGATGCGTACGATTGGAATTTACCAATGATACAAATGTGACACGTAAGGGAACGTGCAAAACGTCAGAAAAGGCGGAAAATTATCATTATCTCTGCGGGACCGAAGAGCAAGAAAATCCCTGCTTCCTCTCACTGTTATCCCAAATTTCTCGTCGTTACGATTCTATAGAACTTGGAACAAGGCTTCTCTCGAAACGTTCTCAGGATCATATTTCTGTAGATTGTATGCTGTTTTCCTGTGAACAGAGCGAACAGTTTTTTGTGGTCCGCCGTTGATAGAGATACGCCGATCTGTCATCACGTCAATCTACCCTAGATAGTGTCCCCGCCGATCTGTCGTTTCATTGGTTTCCGACCGAGGGGGAAGGGGGTGCACCCATCGAGCGACTCTCCTGTTCTTCTTTTCAATGTACGCGTCTCTCTGCTTATCAAAGGAAGGCAACACTATCTCTCTCTCTCGACCTGCCCCTCCCCTTCGCCCGGTGCGATAAGAGTAATCACCCCTCTCTCATGCACACTATTTCTTCTTTTCTGTTACTGTCTGCGTTGTGTCCCTCGTAGGCAGCTGCCGCACACACCCATCCATTCATTCTCCCCTCCCCGAGTCCCCTGAAATGGGTTGACTGTTTCTCTCTCCGAGAGTACCGATTCACTTCTGAATCCTCCCTTCATCCCCTTTCTTTTAGAGCCCTGATCTGGGCTCTAAACCGATTTTCACTGAACGCCCCGACCCCACCCCTCTCAGAGCCCTGATATGGACTCTACCCCTACTGATTCTAACTGAATTCCCACCTGATTTGATTACCGGTAACACTGGATTTGATTGTTCGAATAGTGAGTTTTTCTTTCGAAATGTTGAATACTTTTATTTCTAAAGTAGAATACTAAAAAATTTTACGTTTTCTGTAAAAAATCGAACATTATTGCTTTCAGAAAACACCGATCGACACTGTCTCCCCATCTGCTGATGCGACAAGAATTGGCAGTCCGCCATCGATGGACGTTGTTGTGATGGGTGAGTTGAGCTATCAAATCAACTGTCAACTCGCTAGTTATTAGTGCTGTTAAAACGTTATCAGCTGATATCACTTGGTCACTTTCCTTGTTAGAAGTGAGTTTTTCACTCACCCTTAACAACCCAGAGCCCTGCTCCCTAGTCCCATTGCCTGCAAGACCCACTACCCTTCAAGACACCCAATTCTCAATTTGCAGCCGCCGCCGAGACACCCGAGTCGCCACCACCGCCACGAACCTTCGCCAGCCCCGTATACATCATCGCCGCGCCTCGTCGTCCACCTGGCTATCGAGCCCGTTCCGGCTCGCGTGTTGGTTCCGTCTTCCGCAGTGTCACCGTCATCCGGAATCCGATGCCCGTCGTCGTCTCGCTATCCAAAGATGCTCCGTACAGACACGTGCAGCCGGCGCGCTCGGACTTCTGGTATTATGTGGAGAAGAACGAAAACCCACATATCGACGAACCTGCGCGCCGTCGAGATCAACAAGAAGTTCCACCATATCTCGAGCTACATCGCAGTCGCCGACTCGGAGCAGGAGAACTTCGTGGACCTCGTGGAGTTCAAAAGGTTCCGGATCATCAGAAATCTGTTCAACGAGGTCATCAACAAGATCGCCTCGTTGACGTGCGACCCGTCGATCAAGAGGCAGCTGGCCGGCGAGGACGGAGGAGAGGTGCCGGCCGAGGGAGCGCTCCGCGAGGTGATGAACGCCCTCGAGGAGTTCGCCGTTGAGGTACTCATCGATATGAAGATACCGCACGTCAATCGGTATCTCGTCGACTCGTGGTGAGGCCTCCACCGGGAGTTCGTCGAGAAGACTTTGGAGGATGGGCACACCAACGTGGCCAGCGGAACAGTGCCCCACTTCCATCCCCTCGGCGTGCTCCTGTTGGACATGATGAAGCGAAAATCCGAGCGAGTGGACTACGTGTGGGACAAGGTGCAGGCGCACCTCACCCGCCAGTCGCCCGAGCCGCTCGTCTTCAACATCGGCGAGCACTGCGTCGCCGATGAGGACGTCAAGCCGCGCGCCGACGACGAGGAGGACGACGTTCAGTTCGTCGACTCGCGCCTCGGAACACCGGCTCCCCGATCGGAGGCGTCGTCGTCGGTTATCCGCTTCTCCGCCGGACCGTCTTCGTCCGGAACGCCGACGACCGGGACGCCGATTTCGAGGAGAGAGCGGAGGAGCGAGGTGCGTCGATGCACCACGAGCCGCTGCCCAAGATCCAACGATGAGTTTTTTTTTTCAAATTGTCCTCTAGTTCTCCGAATCTCTTATTTTTGTTTATGCTGTGGACCACATCCGCAGCTTGAATCAAGGATCTACTTTGTATCATTTGTACTTTGCTGCACCATAGCCTTCGGAATCTCAACCCCAACCGTTTTCTCTTCCATTCACTCAAGTTTTCACTCCACTCCATTTTTATTGTGCTCTGTGGTCCGCAGCTCCTAGAGCTCAATTTTCGGATTTACTTTGTACCCCCTTGTACTTTGTTGTACCCTAACCTTCGGAACCTCAACCCCCGCCCCTTCTCGTTCTCAACCGTTTTCTCTTCCATTCACTCCATTTCACGATTTGTTCTTCTTGTTTTCCTTTTATTTTTTTCAACCGCTTCTGCACAACAGTGATTTTCATTTTTCCCGAAGAAACCCCTCTTGTTGTTCCCCAGTTCCTCACCACGTTTCCGAAATATGAATGAGAAAGAGATTGTTTGTTTCCGGAAATCATTTTTTATCAATAAAGTTTCGAGTGTGAAGTGCATTAAATGATAAAGAACAGTTGAATAAAAAGACAACAGAAAACAACACATTATCTAGAAAACAGTAAAAGAAAGGCTAGAAAGAGAAAAAAGCCTCATTGATTACTGCTGATAATCCTCCCCCTTCATCAGCTGACCGTTCTCCTCGTTGTCTTGTCCTTCTTCTTCGAACTTAGATGGCTCTTGATCCTGGAAGTCAGTGTATGAAGGAAAAGAAGCAGCTGGTTCCGGAAATCTCAATGGAGCGCACTTACCGGTTCATGCCCAATGTGCTCTTGATCCTTCAGTTCAAACATTGCCGCCAGATTTGGGACCTTCATGCCAATTTCTACCTGAAAACTCCTTATTCTGACTCATCACCAGCATCACCCATCTCAAACCTTTCTCTTATAGTCCTCTATGAAACACTCAAGCTTCCTCGACACATTCCTCACTTCATACGGTTGGATGCAGTGCTCCCGATCTTCCGGCGTCGAGCTCCTATTCATCTTCTTCACAATCGCAGCGTCGCCGAGTCAAAACGCGGCCGACTTTTTCTCAAATTTGGGTAAATGAACCGGCAAGTGGGCGGGGGCTCCGACCCCAGCTCTGCGCGGCGGCCGACACCTATCAGAGTCCGTGATGAGCCCGCCGCCGCGTTTCGCTGCAGAGAGGTCAAAAAGCAGAATATTGGCTCCAGAAGGCGTCAAAGTTGTCGGATCGCTTAAACAATTCACGTGCATCATCAGGCCAACATTTCTGATCCCCCTAACCAAAAACGGGACAAATCGGTCCAGTAGGCGCTGAGAAAGGCTGCGGACGTTTGTCGTTTAATAAAAATAAAGATTGTTCAACTTTCGATAGTTCTCAACCAGGCCAATCGAGGCGGCTAACCCCGACTCTCAGCCTGGGCTCCGCTGTTCTTTCCGTCCCCTTTTACCCAACTTACCTCTGGGAAGATAGGCGAGTCGAGTCGACGCAACCTTCCCAGGGGCGCAATTATGAGGGAAAATACACAAAAATCAGTCCAGAAGCCGTAAAAATTGACGGATCGCTTAGAAAATTTACGTGCACCTTGCGGTCAATACTTCTCACCTCTGTGCCAAAAATGGACTGAAACGGTTCAGTGGGGGCTGAGAAACGGCTGTGGACAAACAACCACACACAGACAGACACACATCCTTTCCCTTTTAGTATAAGAAAGATTCCCGCTGAAAATTCTCACTTTCGACTTTCAAAGAGCTTTTTGAGTTTCGCACGTTCCTTTACGTGTCACAACCGGTTTGTTGGAAAATTCGAATTGTACGCATCCGAGAACCCCCGTCCGAGTGTCTCTTACCATCTGTCCCCGAACAAAGAACAATCGATAGAACGGAAAAGGATCGAGCGAGCATCCTCTCCTTCCTCCCAATGTACGCGTCTAAAAGAAGGCATTGCTCCTCTCTCACGCATACTATTTCTTCTTCTCGAAACAGAGGGCAAGTGTGTGTGTTGAGCGTTGAGCGTTGAGCGAGTCTCCTGTCCTTCCTTCCAACACTCTCTCTCTCTCTCGGCCTGCCCCTCCCCTCTCCAGGTGCGATACGAGTAACTTTCTCACGCACACTATTTCTTCTGTTCTGTTGCTGTCTGCGTCGTTCCTCTCGTAGACAGCTGCCGCACAGACCCAACCATTCATTCTCCCCTCCCCTAGTCCCCTGAGATGGGCTGACTGAAGCCCCTTTCTTTTAGAGCCCTGATCTGGGCTCTAAACCGATTCTCACTGAATCCCCAATCCACCCCTCTCAGAGTCCTGATCTGGACTCTACCCCTACTTATTTGCACTGAATTTCTATTTGATTACCGGTAACACTGGATTTGATTGTTTGAAAAGTGAGTTTTTTTCCTAAGTTTCGAATACTTTTATTTCAAAAGTTAAATACTAGCAATTTCTATGTTTTCTGTGAAAAACCAAACACAATTATTTTCAGAACCAACCACCAACTGTCGACGTCTACCCGTCTGCTGATGCGAGGTGACAGTCCGTCATCGATGGACGCTGTTGCGATGGGTGAGTAGAGCTATCAAATCAACTGACAACTCGCTAGTTATCAGTGCCATTGAAACGTTATCAGCTGATGAATTGATCTTCTTGGTTAGGCGGGCGTTTTTCTAGGTGTCTACTTTTGAATTGGATTTGTGATTAAGAAGTAGCAATCCTTATCTCCAGTGATTAGTTTGCGAAACCACCCGTGATCAGTAAGAAATGACAAGCACATGTCCACCCGGCGTTCCCGCTGAAAACTTGATAGAGGTGTCGCATAATTTCGAAACCGATGCACGGAAACACGGGCTCGGTCCGAGAGCTATTTCAAATCAATCGCTGTCTCCCACTCTGCCGCTTCGAGCATGCGCGCTTGGGGGCGTGGCTTGTGATAAAAAAATGTCAAAAAATTGACCCCGTGACCCAGTTTCGGTGGTTGTCGCAATTGTTGCGTCTTTTTTGTATTTTTCGCGTGGGCGCTGTTTAACCTGTCTGTGTCTCTTGCGCGTGCGTGCGCGCGCCGCTCGGTCGCCGTCAGCTCCGGAGCGCGCGCCCGCCTCCGCTTCAGGACCATTTTAGGGAACTCTGCTCACAGTGGACCGTTTTTGATCGTTCTTAGACAATTCGACGGGAAATTCTGTGGGGAATACGAATATGAGAAGGAATTTTTGGAAAAATCATTCTGGAAACGTGTTTTTACATGAAGGAGAAGATGATTAACACTAATATTCATCCAAAAACGATACTCACTTGAATTACGTACGCATTGACTCGGAAAAGTGTCAAAAGCTTGCCCAGTTTTTTCTCACGTGAATATTCACGTCTCAGTTATCCGCTCATCTTTTTTGAACTGTCTTTGCGTCTCACGTGAATTACTAATTCCTCAATAATTTCACGTGACCTACTTTCGCAGAGCACACGGCGCCTGGGCTCCGCAGAGCTCTTTTCCGTATCTCTGCTCAAAGTCAACCGATTTAGATAGTTCTTGGACCAATCGACGCGACTGAGATTCACATTATTGTAAAGATAACAGGCCGCGAAGCGGCCCAAAGCGGGGAGCGTCAGCTCCCTGAGCCCCGCAGGGCTAGGGGATTCGGGCCAAAGGCCCCAGAATCCCCTAGTCTGCTTCCTCTTTTATATTGCGATAAACAGCGAGGACATCACTGTCGACCAAGTCAGCGCAATCTGTCGACCCTGTGGCGCAATGGTAGCACGCTTTCTTTTGGTTTTTTGGGTCCCAAGTTCGTGGTCGCCTCGTGACAAATGTTTTTTTTTTCTTAGAAATGGAGATACTCATTCGACGTGATAATTGGCCGCGAAGCGGCCTGAAGCATGGAGCATCAGCTACCGCCGCAGCGTTAGCTCCCTGAGCCCCGCTGGGCTAGGGGATTCGGGCCGAAGGCCAAGAATCCCCTAGTCTCAGTCGATAAAATGTCATCGAAAAATTGTTCAGACACGTTCTCTAGGCTGGAATTATAGATAGGAAAAGTCAAAAAATCAATTTTTTTTTTCAGTGAACCGATTTTGATAATTTTCGATCATTCGATAGAACACATTTTTCATGATTTTTTGCCGTTGATCAAAATATTTTATCACCACTTTGAATATCAGAAAATGTCCATTTTGTGGTTCAAAAAAAGCATTTAATTTTAGCATTTTTCCGAAAAAATAAAAAAAAATACTGCAACCGTAATATATTCTGAATGAACTATTTGCTGCGAAACCCTCCTCCCCGAATTGTGGTTCTTTAAGGTCAAACACAATGTTCAATGCTTCCGGAAACAAAAACGGAGAGTTTTACGGCACAGTTCCGGACGACATTTTTGTGGTGGAAGGCGAAGAGGAGGTGTACGATGAGGAGGAAATGGACATGGACTACCATGTTTTGGAAGAGGGAGAGGTGCGTGTTTTTCTCCGTTTTCTACCGTTTCAAAATGATACTTAAGTTGGTGTTTTGAGCCATTTTCAGTCGATTAAATGTAGAAACAGTTTGCTCGGCTAATAGTACTTCTCTTAGGTGAAAAATATCCAGTAATATCCTTCAGGATAACAATTTTATCCGCCGGGATGCCCAGCAATATCTCGCGGATGTTTCGGGATATTTTTCGAATGTCGGCGAGTAATTTTTGAGAAAAAAGAACCGTTGAGATGGTGAATGAACATATTCATACTACACCCGGCGCCATGAGCCATGGGAAGCAGGTCCAAAAATACAGTAATCCGACAATCTCTCTTTCGAAAGGTCGGAATTTTCTATGAAAAGTCAAAAAATTTGATCAAGCGGCTCGAGTTACCTTTCCGCATGGACCGACATCTCGCGGGTTCCGCCCACCGTCGTAAAAACGACTGCGTCCCGGTGGATATTCCAGGATATTTCCCGGATATTTTTCACCTGAAAAGTGAGTTGGGATGCAGTACTCGGGGAGCAAGTTTGGCCGATTTATGGCTGTTACCAGGGGTAGATCATACGACAAAAAAGTATGTTTCTGTAGCTGCAAGTGTCTAGAAAATGACCGATTCCCTTGAACAACTGTTCACATAAAAATAATCCAAACTTATTATGGATCGAAGATGGATTGGGACTTCATGAGAATTCATTGGATTTCACTTAACCTCACTGAAAATGATCTAGTTAATCTGGAAATCAGATGAGGAATAGTCAAGAGAACCTGTGTAAAACCTTTTGGAGTGTAGATTCCCAAACCTGCTTGTCAACGATCTAAAATATCGAAATACTGTTCTGAAAATTGATCCCACCGTATTTCCGAGTAGCACCCCAAACGCTGCCTGGGAGAATCATTATATCTCGAGATTGATAAGTGATATCAAAAAAATTGTCAACAGCAAACTTGTAAATCATAACTAGGACTACAAGGTTGCTGTTGACAACTTTCTGATATCTCTTATCAATCTCGAGATAAAATGGTTATCTTGCAGCGTCGCACTGAGCACTGAGAGTACTGATATACTCCGCTTCAACAAGGAACTCTTCCCAAACTTTCGCAAACTTCCCTTTTCCAGTTTCTGCAAGAAGGACATCACGAAGTAGCAGATTACAATGACGTTCACATGATGGTAGAATAGGACGAGTGGCCGATGGATATTGAGGAGGTTCTGGTCGAGAGAGCAACCGAAGATGGTATGTCGACCTCCCTTCTCAAATTATAATACTATTGCCGCTTTTTTCAGTTTTCCACATTGAGCCAATCAAAGCGGAGCGTCGACTTGAAAGGATCCAAGGCCAGATAATGATGCCACCGATGCGCAGTTTCTCTCGTGGAACCGCGGAGCTCAATGTGAGTGTTTCTTACTTTCAGCGCATTCTTGAGAATCTGCCAAAATCCAAAATTGCGCCTTCTAGGTCTAGAGAGCATTTCGACAACAGTGACTGACTTTGATGATTATTGTAAGTGCGCTTCACTGCAACACTTACTAATTCGCTGCTTCTTCTGAGTATCAAATGTGATTTTCTAGATTCTTTCCAGTTTCAGATGTTAGTTCATTATGTGTAGGCGTACTGGGTAGCTGTTCACTTGTGCCGTCCTTGGAAACGTAGAGTTTCCGGAATTCCGGTCGAAAACTGTTTTACATCGGCTACAAATAGGCAGAACACTGTTGCTTCCCTTTTTTGATACAATTGTTAGTGTTCTAAAAACCCAGTGCGAACTTTCAGGTGGCAGTGCTATCGGAACTTCTCCCCACTTGTCCTGACTCCTCTCCAATCGTCAACTCTGAATTCCCACACGTCTAGGATATGATGAAGCGGAAGGCGGAAGGTCTAATAATTTGCCTGTTTTAAATTCAAGTAATAAAGTTGATAATAATTAAAAGTACGTCTTCCAATGAGTTTTTGAAAAATTGTTCCTGGAATTGGGACCTGAAACAGAATGAGCTCTATGGAAAGTACAAAAAACTTTGTGTAAAGCCACTCCTTTTCTTTTCCCTGTTCAATCAATCTTGAGACCTCCGGCAGTCTGATTGTGAGAATAAAATGTTTGCTCACCAGAATCACCAAAAGACATCAGAAATCGTAATAGTTTTTCGGATTGTCAAAACTGTTGTTCAACTTCCAATAGTTCTCAATTCCTGTTGAAAATTCTCACTTCCGACTTTCAAATAACTTTTTGCGTTTCGCACGTTTCCTTACGTGTCACAACCGTTTTTTTGGAAAATTCGAATAGTACGCATCCGAAGACCCCCCTCCGAGTGTCTCTTACCATCTGCCCACTGAACAAAGAACAATCGATAGAACGGAAAGGGGTGCACCGATCGTGCGAGCATCCTCTCCTTCCTCCCAATGTACGCGTCTAAAAGAGGGCATTACTCCTCTCTCACGCATACTATTTCTTCTTCTCGAAACAGAGGGCAAGTGTGTGTGTTGAGTGTTGAGCGTTGAGCGTTGAGCGTTGAGCGAGTCTCCTGTCCTTCCTTCCACTGCACGCGTCTCTCTGCTTACCATAGGGAGGCAACACTCTCTCTCTCTCTCTCGACCTGCCCCTCCCCTCTCCAGGTGCGATACGAGTAACTCTCTCACGCACACTATTTCTTCTGTTCTGTTACTGTCTGCGTCGTTCCTCTCGTAGGCAGCTGCCGCACAGACCAATCCATTCATTCTCCCCTCCTCGAGTCCCCTGAGATGGGTTGACTGAATTCCTATTCTTTTAGAGCCCTGATCTGGGCTCTCTACCGATCTATCACTGAATTCCCCCTATCCCCTTATAATCCCCCTATCCCCTTCCCTTCAGAGTCCTGATCTGGACTCTACCCCTACTTATTTGCACTGAATTTCTATTTGATTACCGGTAACACTGGATTTGATTGTTTGAAAAGTGAGTTTTTTTTTCGAAATTTCGAAAACTTTTTTTTTCAAAAGTTGAATACTAAGAATGCTTACGTTTTCTGTAAAAAATCGAACACAACTATTTTCAGAAAACACCGATTGATGCTGTCGACGTCTCCCCGTCTGCTGCTGATCATCGATGGACACTGTTGCAATGGGTGAGTAGAGCTATCAAATCAACTGACAACTCGCCAGTTATCAGTGCTATTAAAACGTTATCAGCTGATGAATTGATCTTCTTGGTTAGGCGGGCGTTTTTCTAGGTGTCTACTTTTGAATTGGATTTGTGATAAAAAAGTAGCATTCCTCATCTCCATTCCCGCTGAAAACTTGATAGAGGTGTCGTATAATTTCGAAACCCATGCACGAAAACACGGGCTCGGTCCGAGAACCATTTCAAATCAATCGCTGTCTCCCACTCTGCCGCTTCCTCTAAATCCCGTTGGTCCGAGCATGCGCGTTTGGGGGCGTGGCTTGTGATAAAAAAAATGTCAGAAAAATTGACCCCGCGACCCAGTTTCGGTGGCTGTCTCAATTGTTGCGTCTTTTTTGTATTTTTCGCGTGAATCTTTTTCGCGTGGGCGCAATTGAAGATCCACCAAAAGAAGGAGGCGGAAGGCCTAGAATTGGGGGACATTGTTGGGTGAGTTGGGGAGTGGAAACCTAATGGGGACCAGATCCAGATGAGTTCTACGGTTCTTGGAGCTGGTTGAAATCCGTGAAAGCCACGTGACTCGAGTTTTCAGCCAAACCGGTCTCACTTGTCCATTCCCCTCCTGCACCATCAAATGCGACAAGATGGCCACGGTGATCGCCCACATGACGACCACGCATTCGATCGAGGACCTCGTCTTTGAGAAGGTCCGCTTCCACAACAAAAAAGAGTTGGAAGTGAGTTATGATAATTGAAAACTAACCCAATTTCTTTTATTCAGGTGTGGAAATTGGCGCTCGAGCGACTTACGCACTCGCAGTTCACCACGAAGTCGGGCAGGTTCAATGCGCATTACAACACAAAGTGAGCGCTTTAAACTGTCCTGTTTCCCTCTGGATTTTCATAATTTTCAGGTACTTCTATTGTCAGCACTCTGGAAAACCGCCAATCGCCGAGGAGGAAAAGGAGGAAGATGTGCACGGCGTTCTTCCACATAAAGGAGCTGGAAGACGGGTGAGGATTGTTTTGATATGGTCTTGGAGCGCGTTTGCAATGAGAATCGAAAACTATCGGGTGCCATCAAAATGGTGCCGCAACTGAGGAGAGGTCTGCGGAAGAATCATTATATCTCGAGATTGATAAGTGATATCAAAAAATTGTCAACAGCAAACTTGTAGTACTAGTTATGATCTACAAGTTTGCAGTTGACAACTTTTCGATACATCTTATCAATCTTGAGATATAATGATTCTCCGGCAGAGCTCTCGCGGGGCCATTTTGACGGCATCCGATAGTAGAGACAATTGAAGCCTCAAACTGATTGTGAGCTGTTTTTATTGAGAAACATACTTCTGATAGTCCACCTTCAAATTATATGATTCTGCAGTTCCGTCATTCTCCGTGGCTGCTTCAAGCACTATGGCCAAGATCCGAATGGACATTGCCAATCTGCTCATCGAAGGACTCGGCGACGCTGCGATTGTGAAGAAGATGAATAGGAGCTCGACACCGAAAGATCGGGAGCACTACATCCAACCGTATGAAGTGAGGAATGTGTCGAGGAAGCTTGAGTGCTTCATAGAGGACTATAAGAGAAAGGTGAGAGATGGGTGATGCTGGTGATGAGTGAGAACAAGGAGTTTTCAGGTAGAAATTGGCATGGAGGTCCCAAATCTGGCGGCAATGTTTGAACTGAAGGATCAAGAGCACATTGGGCATGAAGAGGTAAGTGCGCTCCATTGAGATTTCCGGAACCAGCTGCTTCTTTTCCTTCATACACTGACTTCCAGGAGCAAGAGCCATCTGAGTTCGAAGAAGAAGGACAAGACAACAAGGAGAACGGTCAGCTGATGAAGGGGGAGGATTATCAGCAGTAATCAATGAGAATTTGTTCTCTTTCTAGCCTTTCTTTTACTGTTTTCTAGATAACTTCTTTTCAAACCGAGTCCTCCTCAACCCGGCAGTCACCGACCTTCCCCCGCCTATACCTTAAAGGCCTCATTAAGTTTACTCTCCTTTTACTGTCTCTTTTACTGTCTCTTCTTCACCGTCACACTTCCTAATCCTTTGACCATTTCTATTCTCCGACTCTATTATCATACCTCCGCTCAAGCTATTCAATTTCTGTCCCTCGTTGGTATACCCTTCTTTTTCAAGCATTCCTATTACTGTCTATAATTCGAGCTGTATTAATTTAATTCACGATGGAACATCGTATCAAATAAAAAATAAAAAATAAAAAAATAATGTGTTGTTTTCTGTTGTCGTTTTATTCATCTGTTCTTTATCATTTAATGCACTTCACACTCGAAACTTTATTGATAAAAAATGATTTCCGGAAACAAACAAGCTTTTTCTCATTTATAGTTCGGAAACGTGGTGAGGAACTGGGGAACAACAAGAGGGGTTTCTTCGGGAAAAATGAAAATCACTGTTGTGCAGAAGCGGTTGGAAAAAAAAAAAGGAAAACAGGAAGAACAAATCGTGAAATGGAGTGAATGGAAGAGAAAACGGTTGAGAACGAGAAAGGGGGGGGGGGGTTGAGGTTCCGAAGGCTAGGGTACAACAAAGTACAAAGGGGGTACAAAGTAAATCCGAAAATTGAGCTCTAGGAGCTGCGGACCACAGAGCACAATAAAAATGGAGTGGAGTGAAAAATGGAGTGAATGGAAGAGAAAACGGTTGGGGATGAGATTCCGAAGGCTATGGTACAGCAAAGTACAAATGGTACAAAGTAGATCCTTGATTCAAGCTGCGGATGTGGTCCACAGCATAAACAAAAATAAGAGATTCGGAGAATTAGAGGACAATTTGAAAAAAACTGATCGTTCAATCTTGGGCAGCGGCTCGTGGTGCATCGACGCACCTCGCTCCGCCGCTCTCTCCTCGAAATCGGCATTCCGGTCGTCGGCGTTCCGGACGAAGACGGTCCGGCGGAGAAGCGGATAACCAACGACGACGCCTCCGATCGGGGAGCCGGTGTTCCGAGATGCGAGTCGACGAACTGAATGTCGTCCTCCTCGTCGTCGGCGCGCGGCTTGACGTCCTCCTCGGCGACGCAGTGCTCGCCGATGTTGAAGACGAGCGGCTCGGGCGACTGTCGGGTGAGGTGCGCCTGCACCTTGTCCCACACGTAGTCCACTCGCTCGGCTTTTCGGTTCATCATGTCCAACAGGAGCACGCCGAGGGGATGGAAGTGGGGCACTGTTCCGCTGGCCACGTTGGTGTGCCCATCCTCCAAAGTCTTCTCGACAAACTCCCGGTGGAGGTTTCGCCACGAGTCGACGAGATACCGATTGACGTGCGGTATCTTCATATCGATGAGTACCTCAACGGCGAACTCCTCGAGGGCGTTCATCACCTCGCGGAGTGCTCCCTCGGCCGGCACCTCTCCTCCGTCCTCGCCGGCCAGCTGCCTCTTGATCGACGGGTGATCTTGTTGATGACCTCGTTGAACAGATTGCTGATGATCCGGAACCCGTTGAACTCCACGAGGTCCACGAAGTTCTCCTGCTCCGAGGCGGCGACGGCGATGTAGCTGGAGATGTGGTGGAACTTCTTGTTGATCTCGACGGCGTGCTCCTTGACGTCGTCCAGCGACAACAGCGGGTAGCTGTTCTTCGCTAAAAACGATTTTTTAAAACAACGAATTTTTTTCTAAAATTCGTCAGAATTTCGCTCTATTCGAGGAAACACAAAAACTGTAAGATCTTTGTCTTCAGGGTTTCTTCGAAACCCGCAGCGAGCTCTACGACAAGTTGCTGGACCTTCTCAACGACGGATAGTCCCCGACAAAAGAAGAGTTTGAAAAGATGGGCAACAATGGCGAATTCACGGGAAAGTACTCGAAAAAGGTCATGGGAAAGATGAAGGCCATGAAGGAGAACGGAGAGCAGATCTACCCGGTGAGTGCTCGTTCATCATCCACTCACGGGAGTTTCGAATGTGCGCGGTTTGAATTCCCGCGCTGCCCCGAACTGCAAATTTTTCAAATAATTTGGCTGCGATGCCGTTGCCTGGGTATTCAACGTGTGATTCGTGTCGATTTACGACGGTGCATATGATCAAGCATTGAATACTCAGGCAACAGCGTCGCAGCCAATTTTGAACCGCCCATCTCTGAAGCTCCCGTGCTACTTACGTCTTCGTATTTTCCCCCTGAAAACTGAACATTTTCAGCCGAAGAAGCCTACATAAGAAGAAGAAGAAAGGCGAGAATGGAGAGAAGAAGAAGAACCGAAAGAAGCGGACGGCGAGTTGTTTCTGAACGGTTCTTAGTCAGTTTTACCTCGCTTATTTGCAGGACTTCAAGAAGCGGCACCCGGCCATTTGGAGGCAACTCAAAGCGCTTGCTTCTCAAGGCTCGAGAAGAGTTGACGGCCGAAAAAGATTTGTCGAATGGAAACAAAATGCGATGTTTAATTGGATGAAAAAGTTTGCTGTTTTTTGATGTTGTTTTTTTTTAAAATAAATACAAAAAAACCAAAATTCAGTGTTTTGTCTTTGGTAAACGAGAACTGCGAGCTTCTCTTCTCTTTTCCGCCTTTTATTGGGCAAGAAAGTTCAGAACACGTCGCACTTGCTTACATGTTTTTTCAAACATTTCAACGGTTTCTTTTTTTTTTGATCATTCGCTGTGAATATCTAAAAATGTCTTCGGAACGTGGTCGAGAATTGGAAAAAGTTATGTTTCACGATGAAAGGGAACTCGAAGCTTCAGGCAAAAAAGATCCAATTCGAGAAAATACCACTGCTGGAATAAAAACAATTTCATGCAGGAATGGAACTGGGAAAGAAATCGTAGAATCGAGAGAGAAACTGGAGACGGGTGACAGAGAGGGAAAGCACTTGTCACCACGAATGCAGTATCTCACGTCTTTTCATGTACTGTCTCATCAGATCTGCAATTTATCATCGGTTTGTAACACGATTCGTTCTTCCAAATGCCTCCCATTTGAAGCACTGGAGCATAGCATTCCCTAAAAATGTGTTGTTGTTTTTCCTGGATGGATAGTAATCTTCAAAAACCAATTCTCGAAAATTCCAGCGACACCATGCTTTTTTTGTGTGAAATCAGAGCAAAACGATTAAAGCGGTTCATTTCCAAGTGGCACCACCGCCAGCTGAGTTCTTGTGGATGTGAACAGGTAGCAATATGTTTTCTATTCTATTTTTCTGCAATAACGGCCAGATTAACGCCTTATACTCTAAGAACGTTAGCAAGTAACGACTAGAGTGATAAAATGTTAAAAAGGTCCACATGAACACAAAAATGTACGTCTCGATTGCTACAATCCTTCTTTTTTGACAGAAAATTGCTTTTCTAAGTTAGGTTTCTGTTTTAGTTTCCGGATTCCGTTTAGAAAAATGTTGGCTTCTGTGCATTCCTGGTGTCTATGAGGCAGTCAGTATGGTAGGAGATTCAGCGTTAAGACTATTAAAAAGTTGCTGTGACATTGACTTTTTTTTAAATTCATAGATACGCATAAATCACCAAGTCGTTTTCTATCGATTTCCGTCTGTCCCCCTTTTTAGCAATGGTACCGTGAGAAGGGGGATTCGACGAAGATCGATAATTTCGAAACTCCTACACCTCGAATGTCTGTGTCTCTCTCTACTACACATCTCTCTCGCTTCCCCCCACATCGTCTCCATTTGTGTTTCGCTCGACAACAACTCATTCTTTTTCTTCTTCAACACGCAAAATGGCTGGATTTCCGCTTCTCGATCTCCCACTTCTCCCACTTTTGGATGTTTTGAAGTCAATGGATTTTTGCAGTCTGTAAGTGAAATTATTTACATTAGAACTCGTTTTTATTAACTTTTCTTTAGACTTACCTTCTCTGAGCTCTCAGCAAGAACCCTCCGGATGTCCCAAATGGCTCGGTATGAAGCGAGAAGTATGAATTGGGTAGTCCATGCCCGGTATCACTCGATTCGCCTCTCCGTCCCGGATGGTGTTAAGCTGTTCACCTTCCCAACCAGGAAAGAAGAAGACGAAGAAATTTATGGATACGACATCCAATTCAAGGGCGATACCTTCACTCGCTGTGCGGACAACTGGATTTACCGCATCAAGAACGCTCGAGATGGATCTGCTGAGTCGAAGGAAGCATTCTGCAAGCTCTCGAAGTGGATCATGAAACTGGTGCGATTCCCAGAACACAACGTCGAATTGAACACGGAACACTTTGTGGACTCGCCACTGTGGGCCCTGCGAGAGAAGTTCTTCCGGGTCTCTGTGAACAGCCGAACGCCGTTGTCGCCGAGGACGCTGGCCTTCGTACTCTTCGAACTTAAAGTCGACACCCTCCAGTTGATCTGGGGTGTCGCGGAGAACATTCTGTTTGAAGGGCCGTTCAACGTGAAGAAGCTCAGAATTTCCAAGCACGACTGGATTGACCGCAACGTCTTCATGGATATGCAATGTGAGGAAGTCGAGATCACGCGTAACTCCCTGTCTTCCCACCGAATCAACAAGATGGTGAAGCTTTGGATCGATGGAAAACTGCCCAATTTGAGAACCATGAAGATGTGCGTCTTGCATGCGGATCGTTCCCGAATTCTTCGCGAGTGTCTGGCGGGAGTCGATATCACTCCAAATGATTCCTATCCAAAAACGAGAATGTAAGTCTATAAATTATTATGAATCATTTCAATTGCTTCTGTTTTCAGAGTCAACATGAAAGAGTACGACCTGACCCAAGGTGTGCACTTCAGAAGAAAGGACGGGAAAATGGCCACAATCGACGTTCTCTGGCCCAACGTGTTCATTTTCGCTGCATGGTAGACGCTTCCCGGATCGACATCAGCCTCTTATCAACGACCATCAGTTCACGTGACTCTGTTTAATTTCTGTTCTGCAAATCTCACGATCGCCACGTTTCTGCTCTTTTTCTCTCCATGCCAATTGTTGTTTCAATTTCTACCCAATCTCATTATCATTCCAATTGCTCTGAAATTCATGATTCTTCTTTAATTTTTTCTTTTTGAGTTTGAGAAGATAAATATGATTTTCTTCAGTTTGAGAATCCATTTTTACAAAGAGCCAAACGTGAGAAACAGGAAACGGGTGACAGAGAGGGAGAACACTTGTCACCACGAATTCAGTATCTTACGTCTTCTCATGTACTGTTTCTTCAGATCTGCAATTCATCATCTATTCATCGAACAATTCTTCCTTCCAACTGTCTCCCATTTCAAGCACTGAAGCAGAGCATTCTTTGAAAATATTTTGTTGTTTGTACTGAATGGACAGTAGTCTTCAAAAAACCAATTCTCAACCGTTCCACCGTAAATCTGAAAAAATACATGTTTTTCGAAGGATTGAATAGGAATTTGATGAGAAAGAGTGCAAAATGAAAGCTGGTATTCCTGTGTTTCTATTTCACCAGACTGCGGATTCCTTATGGCGCGTTTCGTCGTCCAGATTTTCCAGATTTTCGATGTCGACCGTAATTCTTTAAAATTCCAGAATGTACTGTCTGCAGTCACGCGCAAAACATGACGCCGTTCTCTGCACACTCAGTACACTTTGGAATTTTCGAGGATTACTGTCGACAGCAAAAATCTGGAAAATCTGGACGTCACTTTGAACGCCACCGGGTCGACCCAGAAAGACGACGCCAGCTACCTTCAATGCTCCATAATCACCGGATTTTTGTCCAGTCTCGAGAGCAGTTAGATTTTTTTAGAAGAGAAAATAACTCACGTCGTCTTTCGCAAATCAATTTATGCTGTTTCCACTTCCACTGTTTTATTATCTTGTCATTCTCCATATTCAACAACGCCAAAGTAGGACGGCATTGTCCCGGAGTACCAGCGTTTCCAATTGTTTGTAGTTCTATGTCCATCTCGAAACTCTTCGAAGAAAAGGTTTATGAACAGTCGGTTAGCATCTTCTCGGTTCTGGAAGAATCACCGCGTTTTCTCACTGAATTGTCACTGTTCCGACGAATTCGATAGTTGGAGAAGAGAATCCAATACTCTTTGATACGTTTCTAGCGCGTCGGAAGCGTGGAATTGTGATAGAAATGTGTCTAATTACTCACCGATCGAAAGCTTTGCAAATCGAAGGGAAAGCGAAAAATGACGCGATGCGAGGCGAGGGAAACGAAACGGTCCCCCGTTTTCAAGATAACCGCTCGGCATGCCGTCTTGTGAGTGAGTAGCGAGAGTGAATGCGTGTGGAGTGAGTGCCTGGTGAGCGCGTTGTGAGCGTGCGGAGATGGAGGATGACAACACACCGTCTTGCCACATGCCTGCAGAGGTGGCGGCCGTGGAAGAGTAGCGGTCGGGGTGCGATGGCCGTCTGATGCATATGCACACGCAGAAGGCGGAAAAGGAACACGTTTTCAGCTGTTTTTCGAAACAAAACTTTTCCAAATAAACCGAAAATATTCACCGGTAGCAAGCAAGGAAATGAAATGTTGCTTCATAGCAGAACATACTCCAGCCAAGTGTGAGTGGATTTCGGAAAACGTGTGAGAAACCATTGAGCCATGCGAAGAGTTCCTGTAATATTCACATTGTTGATAAAAAGCCAATTCACCGTGCACCTTCTGGATTTTTCAAAGAAAATTTGAACATTTATCATCTGCCCTTATTGAGAGAAAACCCATTTTATAACAGCTTTGGAAGTGTTTTTTTGTTGTTCACCCTCAAACTTGGAAGAAAGATCTTTTGTTATTTATGAAACAACAAATTGAATCCAAATTGCATATCTCGAAGAATCATGAATCATCCTAATTTGTCACCGGCGACCGTTCGACTACTTGGGCGTTGGAAAGTGATGGTTTGTAGAGTATGTTATCCGGAACAGAGAAATCTGCAAGTATTGTTTTATTCTTGCGTTCTCATGTACCTCATCTCTTTCTGCAGAATTGGAAGCTACTGTTCCGCTATTCTTGTAACGACGAAATCCCAGGATCCAACGAACCACTTATGTATTTGCCGCTGCTCTCGTCGCCACTTACTGCTTCAATTTGTACCCAATTTCAATATCAATTCAATTGCTCTGAAATTTACGATTTTTCTATAGTTTTTTTCTTTTTAAGTTTCACAAGATAAATATGATTGAGTTGTTGTTTGTCCTGAGTTGACAGTAGTCTTCAAAAACCAATTCTCGACGATTCCAGGACCACCATATTTTTTTGTGTGAAATTAGAGCAAAACAATTAAAGCGGTTATTTTTCAATGGGCACCACCAAGGGGCACCACTAAATTGACTCCTGATTCTCTACTGTAAGAATGTTGGCAAGTGATGACTCGCGTGATAAAATGTTAAAAAGGTTCACGTGAAATTTCCGTTCGTTTCCGTTTTCCGGGAAAAATCTCAGCCGTTCCGTTACTGTTTCCGGATTCCGTTTAGAAAAACTTCGGCTTCAGTGCATTCCTGGTGTCTAAAAGGCTCTATCCTATTGAAAACCGTATTTCAAGAGCAATTTGTCGACTTTGAGATGTGATTTTTCTCGTTTGGATCGAGTTTCTATGTGCCATTTCAATCAAAGTACACCGTGACTACTCTAAATAATCAAAATTCTAATTACCGTGTTTCCTCTACTAGAACTGTATCCGGCGTTCACAACGACCCGAGCAACCTATGAAAATAGTTTCTCTAAATTCCATTTCTGTTTCCGTTTCCGGATTCCGTTTAGAAAAATTTCGGCTTCTGTGCATCCCTGGTGTCTATGAGGCAGTACGGTGTGAAGTATAGGGTTTAGACTATTGAAAATTGCTGTGACATTGACAAATTTTTTTTTAATTCATAGACACCTATAAAATTTTTCTAGACGACCTTTTTCTATCGATTTCTGTCTGTCCCCCTTTTTTTAGCGGTGGTACCGTGAGAAGGGGGAATCGACGAAGATCGATAATTTCGAAACTCCTACACCTCGAATGTCTGTGTCTCTCTCTACTACACATCCCTCTCGCTTCCCCCACACCGTCTCCATTTGTGTTTCGCTCGACAACAACTCATTCTTCTTCTTCTTCAATACGCAAAATGGCTGGATTTCCGCTTCTCGATCTCCCACTTCTCCCACTTTTGGATGTATTAAAGTCAATGGATTTTTGCAATCTGTAAGTGAAATTATTTACATTGGAGCTATTTTTTATTAACTTTTCTTTAGACTTACCTTCTCTGAGCTCTCAGCAAGAACCCTCCGGATGTCCCAAATGGCTCGGTATGAAGCAAAAAGTATGAATTGGGTAGTCCATGCCCGGTACCACTCGATTCGCCTCTCTCTTCCGGATGGTGTTAAGCTGTTCACCTTCCCAACCAAAAAAGAAAAAGACGAAGAAATTTATGGATACGACATCCAATTCAAGGGCGATACCTTCACTCGCTGTGCGGACAACTGGATTTACCGCATCAAGAACGCTCGAGATGGATCTGCTGAGTCGAAGGAAGCATTCTGCAAGCTCTCGAAGTGGATCATGAAACTGGTGCGATTCCCAGAACACAACGTCGAATTGAACACGGAACACTTTGTGGACTCGCCACTGTGGGCCCTGCGAGAGAAGTTCTTCCGGGTCTCCGTGAACAGCCGAACGCCGTTGTCGCCGAGGACGCTGGCCTTCGTACTCTTCGAACTTAAAGTCGACACCCTCCAGTTGATCTGGGGTGTCGCGGAGAACATTCTGTTCGAGGGGCCGTTCAACGTGAAGAAGCTCAGAATTTCCAAGCACGACTGGATTGACAGCAACGTCTTCATGGATATGCAATGTGAGGAAGTCGAGATCACGCGTAACTCCCTGTCTTCCCACCGAATCAACAAGATGGTGAAGCTTTGGATCGATGGAAAACTGCCCAATTTGAGAACCATGAAGATGTGCGTCTTGCATGCGGATCGTTCCCGAATTCTTCGCGAGTGTCTGGCGGGAGTCGATATCACTCCAAATGATTCCTATCCAAAAACGAGAATGTAAGTCTATAAATTATTATGAATCATTGCAATTGCTTCTGTTTTCAGAGTCAACATGAAAGAGTACGACCTGACCCAAGGTGTGCACTTCAGAAGAAACGACGGGAAAATGGCCACAATCGACGTTCTCTGGCCCAACGTGTTCTTGTTCGCTGCATGGTAGACGCTTCCCGGATCGACATCAGCCTCTTATCAACGACCATCAGTTCACGTGACTCTGTTTAATTTCTGTTCTGCAAATCTCACGATCGCCATGTTTCTGCTCTTTTTCTCTCCATGCCAATTGTTGTTTCAATTTCTACCCAATCTCATTATCATTCCAATTGCTCTGAAATTCATGATTCTTCTTTAATTTTTTCTTTTTGAGTTTGAGAAGATAAATATGATTTTCTTCAGTTTGAGAATCCATTTTTACAAAGAGCCAAACGTGAGAAACAGGAAACGGGTGACAGAGAGGGAGAACACTTGTCACCACGAGTTCAGTATCTTACGTCTTCTCATGTACTGTTTCTTCAGATCTGCAATTCATCATCTAATTGTAGAACAATTCTTCCTTCCAACTGTCTTCCATTTCAAGCACTGAAGCAGAGCATTCTTTGAAAATATGTTGTTGTTTGTACTGAATGGACAGTAGTCTTCAAAAAACCAATTCTCGACGGTTCCACCGTATATCTGAAAAAATACATAATTTTCGAAGGATTGAATAGGAATTTGATAAGAAATAGTGCGTAATTAAATGGTTAAAGCTGGTATTCCTGTGTTTCTATTTTACCAGACTGCGGATTCCTTATGGCGCGTTTCGTCGTCCAGATTTTCCAGATTTTCGATGTCGTCCGTAATCCTTTAAAATTCCAAAATGTACTATCTGCAGTCACGCGCAAAACATGACGCCGTTCTCTGCAGACTCAATACACTTTGGAATTTTTGAGGATTACTGTCGACAGCGAAAATCTGGAAAATCTGGACGTCACTTTGAACGTCACTGGGTCGACCCAGAAAAACGACGCCAGCTACCTTCAATGCTCCATAATCACCGGATTTTTGTCCAGTCTCGAGAGCAGTTAGATTTTTTTAGAAGAGAAAATAACTCACGTCGTCTTTCGCAAATCAATTTATGCTGTTTCCACTTCCACTGTTTTATTATCTTGTCATTCTCCATATTCAACAACGCCAAAGTAGGATGGCATTGTCCCGGAGTACCAGCGTTTTCAATTGTTTGTAGTTCTATGTCCATCTCGAAACTCTTCGAAGAAAAGGTTTATGAACAGTCGGTTAGCATCTTCTCGGTTCTGGAAGAATCACCGCGTTTTCTCACTGAATTGTCACTGTTCCGACGAATTCGATAGTTGGAGAAGAGAATCCAATAATCTTTGATACATTTTTAGCGCGTCGAAAGCGTGGAATTGTGATAGAAATGTGTCTAATTACTCACCGATCGAAAGCTTTGCAAATCGAAGGGAAAGCGAAAAATGACGCGATGCGAGGCGATGGAAACGAAACGGTCCCCCGTTCGGCAGACCGTCTTGTGAGCGAGTAGTGGAGGTTAATGCGTGTGGAGTGAGGGGACAGTGAGCGTGCCGTGGCTGACAAAAATCAATAACGATCGGTCGATAGTAGCGACTGAACGCGCAGAAAGACAACACGCGACGGGGAGGAAGGGGAGACACGGTCCCCCGTTGTCAAGATTGCCTGTTGAGGCGGCGGCCGTGGAAGAGTAGCGGTCGGTGTGCGATGGCCGTCTGATGCATATGCACACGCAGAAGGCGGAAAAGGAACACGTCTTCAGCTGTTTTTCGAAACAAAACTTTTCCAAATAAACCTAAAATACTCACCGGTCGCAAGCAAGGAAATGAAATGTTGCTTCATAGCAGAACACACTCCAGTCAAGTGTGAGTGGATTTCGGAAAACGTGTGAGAAACCATTGGGCCATGAAACAAGTTCCTGCACCGTGCACCTTCTGGATTTTGAAAAAAAATTGAACATTCATCGTCTGCCCTCAGATGCATTGATGTTCAGAATTAGACATTGAAAATTTTGAACTTTCCCCCATTCAGAGTACAAGAATAATAATATAGAGACCACGAACCAGACGGTAGGTGGGGGAGGGGGTATTTATGGAGCAAGACGAACGAAGAAGCAGAAGATGCAGAGAGCCAGAAAAAGGACTCCCCACACCTCTAGTCAATTCTTCCTGTCGATGTCCTTGAACTCAACCCAACAGTGGGTTTGGGAGCGGTTGAAGTTCTCCGGGCGCCAGTCACACTTTGTGTTGGCGTATTTGAAGTATGGGATGAAGTCTCTAGCGACGGTTTTGAAGGCTTCCGGGTATCTGCATTCGTAGTCCCACCAGGCGATCAACTTCGATTGAGTTACGCTGTACTTCTCGAATATATGGGTTCTGAAAAAAACTCTTTGAACAAAACCAGTCCATAGTCTTTCTGTTCAACGTACTCTCCCTGGACCTCAATGTTCTTCTCGTACTCATCCAGTGTCGAAGAGTTTGAAGAGGCGATGAGTAAGCGGATTTTCAGATAGAAACTCTCTTCAGAGACCGCGTTTCTTTCAGAAAAGAAGAAATTTCGACTCGTGGAGACGCCGAAAATTGAGTAGTGTGAAGTGATTGGCGGATCGCCGAACGAGACAACTGAAAAGACACAATCAGAGTACAAGCAGTAGCGGACTGTTGTTGACTCCAAATGCTCCATGGAATCATGATAATGCGATTAACTTTTTTTCCTAATTTCTCTCCTCTCAAGCGGTAATTGTGAGTAGTCTTTTCAAAGGAATAAATAAAAGTTAAACTATGAACAGCATTTGTTGATAATCAAATGAGACAGAAATTGACCGAGTTCTTTTTTTACTAAATTTACTTTTTCCTTAACACTGAAATACATTCGGAAGTCTCGATCTCTCTTTTTCGTCCATCTATGAATTTATTTAGAAGGCGAGCTCTCTCTCGAAAACGAAGAAATGAGTTAATTCTTATTAATTCTTGGTTTTCGAAAACAATTGTTAACTAAATGTCGAAATTACTCAATTTACCTACAACGCAGTCCTGTCATTGTGCCGAAAGCGGCTTCTTGTGGTAAATTTTCTATTTGAAAATTTGTTTTTTAGTTATTATTATTAACAAATTGTATCAGTTAGCCAGATTCCAGCATCGAAGAGACTGGAATCTGTTGATCTCTTTCGCCACGGAGAGGCCTGATACGTGAAAGAGATTATTATTTCATTAATTACGTTATTAATTAGGTTATTCATTATTTTATTAATTAGGTTAACAATTATTTTATTAATTAGATTAATGATTTTTTATTAATTAGTTCAATAGATATTTTATTAATTATTTCACCAATTAGGTTAATGATTTTTTATTAATTAATTTAATAATTATTTTATTAATTAGGTTTTTAAATAAGTTATTGATTATTTTATTAATTAGGTTGATAATTATTTTATTATATAGGTTATTAATTAAGTTATTGATTATTTTATTAATTCGTTCAATTATTATTTTATTAATTAGGTTATTAAATAAGTTATTGATTATTTTATTAATTAGCTTAATAATAATTTTATTAATTAGGTTATTCATTAATGTATTAGTTTTGTGATTAGTGATTAGTGATTAGTGCATGTGAGTGTTGCCGTGGTCACGGACTTGTGAGAGTGAGGGCGTGACTTCGAACCAATTCTCCAGAGAGGAAGAATCCTTCAGGAGAATTGGGTCAGAAGTCGTGAGGAGGGAGAGAGAAAGTGAATTTGAAATGTACTTCCGAACGAAAGTTGATCAGTCCTTCGGTCAGAAGTCGGAGAATGGAGAGAGTGACTCTGATTCACTCTTCCGGGAGGCGAGCACTCTCACGGAAAAGTGATCACAGGTCGTGGGGAGGGAGAAAGATAAGAGAAAAAGAGAGTGAATACGAACCGAACTTCCGAACGAAGGCTGAGCAGTCCTTCGGTCAGAAGTCGGATCGGGACACTTTTTTCACCCCCTAAAACATACTGTTACCTCTTTTATCGTCGATTCTGCTTGGCTCCATCCTTGTCACTGCATCTGATCTGAATGGCTGAAAGCTGATTATATTAGTCTCTATTCTACTAAAAGACCCCTATTCCCGACCCCTAGAACTTACTGTTACCTGTTTCTGCTTGGCCCCATCCTTGTCGCTGCATCTGATCTGAATGGCTGAAAGCTGATTATATTAGTCTTTAATCTACTTAAAGACCCCTATGCCCGACCCCTAGAACTTACTGTTACCTGTTTCTGCTTGGCTCCATCCTTGTCGCTGCCTGTGATCTGAATGGCTGAAAGCTGATTGGATTAGTCTCTAATCTTTTAAAAGACCCCTATGCCCGACCCCTAGAACTTACTGTTACCTGTTTCTGCTTGGCTCCATCCTTGTCGCTGCCTGTGATCTGAATGGCTGAAAGCTGATTGGATTAGTCTCTATTCTACTAAAAGACCCCTATGCCCGACCCCTAGAACTTACTGTTACCTGTTTCTGCTTGGCTCCATCCTTGTCGCTGCTTCTGATCTGAATGGCTGAAAGCTGATTGGATTAGTCTCTAATCTTTTAAAAGACCCCTATGCCCGACCCCTAGAACTTACTGTTACCTGTTTCTGCTTGGCTCCATCCTTGTCGCTGCCTGTGATCTGAATGGCTGAAAGCTGATTGGATTAGTCTCTATTCTACTAAAAGACCCCTATGCCCGACCCCTAGAACTTACTGTTACCTGTTTCTGCTTGGCTCCATCCTTGTCGCTGCTTCTGATCTGAATGGCTGAAAGCTGATTGGATTAGTCTCTAATCTTTTAAAAGACCCCTATGCCCGACCCCTAGAACTTACTGTTACCTGTTTCTGCTTGGCTCCATCCTTGTCGCTGCCTGTGATCTGAATGGCTGAAAGCTGATTGGATTAGTCTCTATTCTACTAAAAGACCCCTATGCCCGACCCCTAGAACTTACTGTTACCTGTTTCTGCTTGGCTCCATCCTTGTCGCTGCTTCTGATCTGAATGGCTGAAAGCTGATTGGATTAGTCTCTAATCTACTTAAAGACCCCTATGCCCGACCCCTAGAACTTACTGCTACCTGTTTCTGCTTTGCACCATCCTTGTCGCTGCTTCCGATCTGAATGGCTGTAACCTAAGAAGCCTAAAGAAAAGAGATTGACCAAAACTTCAGTCGAAGGTGCTCAATCTTCTTCCGAAGAATCGACCCATAAGTCCTACCTATTGATTTGAAAAGAGATTGACCTAGACTCAAAACTTCAGTTGAAGGTGCTCAATCTTCTTCCGAAGAATCGACCCATAAGTCCTACCTATTGATTTGAAAAGAGATTGACCTAGACCCAAAACTTCAGTCGAAGGTGCTCAATCTTCTTCCGAAGAATTGAATCATAAGTCCTACCTATTAATTTGAAAAAGAGATTGACCTAGACCCAAAACTTCAGTTGAAGGTGCTCAATCTTCTTCCAAAGAATTGAATCGTAAGTCCTACCTATTAATTTAAAAAAGAGATTGACCTAGACCCAAAACTCTAGGCGAAGTTGCTCGCTCAACGCCTAGAGAATCAGATCGTGAGTCCTACCTAGAGTCCTAGAGACGTATAGAGCCGAGTGCCGGTTCTTGACTAAATGAGGAGAGTTCAGAGAACGACTGAGAATGAAGAAGGTCATGTGGGCGGGGCTTAGAAGGTCAAGTGGGCGGAGATTCCAAGCGTGTGTGGAGATAAAAACACTGCGTCAGGTGTGTTCGAGATGTAAACGGCCGATAATTGCAGCTGACATCTTTACCGCCAGCTCAATTTCAATATCTTATCTGAGCCGCATGTGTTTGTGTGGAAATGAGAATTCTCTTGAACTGATAAAGTTTCGTGATAACCAAGTGAATCTTGAAGTGATAACAAACAAGAGCATCAGTTATTCAATTCGGAAACATCTTCAGAGAGTTGAACAAATTTGAGATCCTCCAGTTGAAAGACGCGGGAAATTTGTGAAAAAGACAAATAATATCATAACGGACGATGGACAGTATATTAACGGACAATGGACAGTATATTCAACTAGAACTGAAGTATTTTTGCTGTGCTTAATTTTATGATTTTTGATTTGTTTATTGGACTGAACTTGGACTGTGAACTTGGATTTTTCACTTTCACGTATCAGGCCTCTCCGTGGCGAATGAGATCGAAGAACAATTCAGAGCATCAACCGGAAACTTCCGTGGAATTATCATTTCATTGCGAACACTTACTATATCGGATTATAAAAACTTGTATTTTTCTGAAAAACTCATACGTTTTCGAAATGTCCCGAAGAGCATTATTCATTGCGTCTATTTTTGAAAACATTACAAGGGAAGTGTTTCAACAGTCTAGAGCCGATTGGAATGAAACCTTGCGAGATGGAAAGAGGTCCGTTCGAGACCCCCGAATCAGTTTTGAAAAGTTGCTGAGGAGCCCTGAGAGCCGAGAAAAAGCGGCTCAAAGTTTCGAGAATGTCGGCCGCTTCCGGACACCGTGCTTATATAAACTCTCTTTTGAAAACTGATTCGGGGGTCTCGAACGGACCTCTTTCCATCCCGCAAGGCTCTGGACTGTTGAAACACTTCCCTTGTCAGCCAAAAAACTAGGGTATGACAAAATTGGCGAACGGTTAGAGATAAGAGAGCGCGTTTACATTTTTCAGAATCAGTTACTGCAGACCTTCGGCGTGGCCCGTTTGCAGCACCCTGTCGCTTCAAAACCCGTCGTTTCAAAAATAAACGGAACATGAAGAAGAAGGACTTTTCCATCCGGGACAACGACAACAAATTGGACAACTCTGGCCAGATATCGCCCAACATTGAAAGATGTGATTCGTGCCACCACGGCGAACTTCGGATTGTCTAAATAACTAAGTAAGTAAGTAAGTTCTGAACCAACGGGGTCTCCGGGTTTGCTGACTACGACGGCGGCTTCCCATTGCAAATTTGAATATACTGTCCATCGTCAGTTATGATATTATTTGTCTTTTTTACAAATTTCCCGCGTCTTTCAATTGGAGGATCTCAAAGTTGTTCAACTCTCTGAAGATGTTTCCAAATTGAATAACTGATGCTCTTGTTTGTTATCACTTCAAGATTCACTTGGCTATAACGAAACTTTATCACTTCAAAAGAATTCTCATTTCCACACATATACACATGCGGCTCAGATAAGACACTGAAATTGAGCCGGCGGTAAAGGTGTCACCTGCAATTATCGGCCGTTTACATCTCGAACACATCTGACGCAGTGTTTTTATCTCCACACACGAAGCTCCGCCCACTTGACCTTCGAAGCTCCGCCCACTCGACCTTCTTCATTCTCAGTCGTTCTCTGAACTCTCCTCATTTAGTCAAGAACCGGCACTCGGCTCTATACGTCTCTAGGACTCTAGGTAGGACTCACGATCTGATTCTCTAGGCGTTGGGCGAGCAACTTCGCCTAGAGTTTTGGGTCTAGGTCTCACTCTTTCCAAATCAATAGGTAGGACTTATGATTCAATTCTTCGGAAGAAGATTGAGCACCTTCAACTGAAGTTTTGGGTCTAGGTCAATCTCTTTTTCAAATTAATAGGTAGGACTTATGATTCAATTCTTCGGAAGAAGATTGAGCACCTTCGACTGAAGTTTTGAGTCTAGGTCAATCTCTTTGCTTTAGGCTTTTTAGGTTATAGCAACAGAAGCGACAAGGATGGAGCCGAGCAGAAACAGGTAACAGTAAGTTCTAGGGGTCGGGAATAGGGGTCTTTTAGTAGATTAGAGACTAATCCAAACAGCTTTCAGCCATTCAGATCACAAGCAGCGACAAGGATGGAGCCAAGCAGAATCGACGATAAAAGAGGTAACAGTATGTTTTAGGGGGCGAAAAAAAGTGTCTCGATCCGACTTCTGACCGAAGGACTGCTCAGCCTTCGTTCGGAAGTTCGGTTTGTATTCACTCTCTTTTTCTCTTATCTTTCTCCCTCCCCACGACCTGTGATCATTTTTCCGTGAGAGTGCTCACCTCACGGAAGAATGAATCAGAGTCACTCTCTCCCTCCCCACGACTTCTGACCCAATTCTCCTGAAGGATTCTTCCTCTCTGGAGAATTGATTCGAAGTCACACCCTCACTCTCACAAGTCCGTGACCACGGCAACACTCACATGCACTAATCACTAATCACTAATCACAAAACTAATACATTAATAATTAACCTAATTAATAAAATAATTATTAAACTAATTAATAAATAAATCAATAACTTAATTAATAACCTAATTAATAAAATAATTATTAAACGAATTAATAAAATAATCAATAACTTAATTAATAACCTATATAATAAAATAATTATTAACCTAATTGATAAAATAATCAATAACTTATTTAAAAACCTAATTAATAAAATAATTATTAAATTAATTAATGAAAAATCATCAACCTAATTGATAAAATAATTATTAAACTAATTAATAAATAAATCAATAACTTAATTAATAACCTAATTAATAAAATAATAATCTCTTTCACGTATCAGGCCTCTCCGTGGCGAAAGAGATCAACAGATTCCAGTTTCTTCGATGCTGGAATCTGGCTAACTGATACAATTTGTTAATAACAATAACTAAAAAACAAATTTTCAAATAGAAAATTTACCACAAGAAGCCGTTTTCGGCACAATGACAGGACTGCGTTGTAGGTAAATTGAGTAATTTCGACATTTAGTTAACAATTGTTTTCGAAAACCAAGAATTAATAAGAATTAACTCATTTCTTCGTTTTTGAGAGAAAGCTCGCTTTCTAAATGAATTCATCGAGACTTGAGAACGAATGTATTTCAGTGTTAACAAGGAAAAAGTAAATTTAGTAAAAAAAGATCTCGGTCAATTTCTGTCACATTTGATTATCAACAAATGCTGTTCATAGTTTAACTGTTATTTATTCCTTTGAAAAGGCTACTCACAATTACCGCTTGAGAGGAGAGAAATTAGGAAAAAAAGTTAATCGCATTATCATGATTCCATGGAGCATTTGGAGTCAACAACAGTCCGCTACTGCTTGTCCTCTGATTGTGTCTTTTCAGTTGTCTCGTTCGGCGATCCGCCAATCACTTCACACTACTCAATCTTCGGCGTCTCCACGAGTCGAACCTTCTTCTTTTCTGAAAGAAACGCGGTCTCTGAAGAGTGTTTCCATCTGAAATCATCCGCTTGCTCATCGCCTATTCAAACTCTTCGAAACTGTTCAAAAGTGTTGAGATCGACTCTTCCATCATCGAAAGAAAATGCACACGGGAGAGAAACTTCACGCTGAAGTTTGAGCCGCTCTATCCAGGGGGAGATGGATTTTTGGGACTGTTCCACTTCCAGTACGAAATCGCCACAACGATCTACCAAAACTGTACCAGAAAGTCGTACTTGGCAAGAGAGGATTGTGCGGAGAACCCATGTCCTTCTTGGTATTGGCAGTTGAAGAATTTCGAAGATGGGGTGGTCACCAAGTGTGGATGCATGGTGGATGAGTACAAGAAGAACATTGAGATCCAGGGAGAGTACGTTGAACAGAAAGACTATGGACTGGTTTTGTTCAACGAGTCTTTTTCAGAACCCATATATTCGAGAAGTACAACGTAACTGAATCGAAGTTGATCGCCTGGTGGGACTACGAATGCAGATACCCGGAGGCCTTCAAAACCGTCGCTAGAGACTTCATCCCATACTTCAAATACGCCAACACAAAGTGTGACTGGCGCCCGGAGAACTTCAACCGCTCCCAAACTCACTATTGGGTCGAGTTCAAGGACATCGACAGGAAGAATTGACTAGAGGTGTGGGGAGTCCTTTTTCAGGCTCTCTGCATGTTCTGCTTCTACGTTCGTTTTGCTCCACAAATACTATCGGATGCCACCGAAATGGCCCGGCAACCGAGAAGAAGCCGCTCGCGTCGCTTGGCGGGTCTTGCAGTTGAAAAAGATGCACAGCTGAAATGAATGTTACAGTAATCTCGTGTTTTTTTCCAAATTGTTTGCTTTTTCGTAGAAAATGGCGCGTTTAACCAAATTCAAATAATAACGAGATTACTGTAACATTCATTTCATCTCTTTCATCTGCAAGACCCGCCAAGCGACGCGAGCGGCTTCTTCTCGGTTGCCGGGCCATTTCGGTGGCATCCGATAGTACCCCCTCCCCCACATATCCTCTGGTTCGTGGTCTCTATATTATTAACTATCAGCCTGTACGTGCTGGCTACCGCCGCCCCTACAGACTAGTCTCCGGGGTTTTCTTATTTGATCACTTCTTGAAGGTGTTTCAAAATTGAAAGTACACAGGAATGCCGTTGTAATAGAGTTTTTATGGTACTTATGGTACTCAAAATGAGCTTCTTTTGATTTTCAAATTATTCGTTCGTTTGCCCGTCCGCAGCCTTTTCTCAACGCCTACTGTACCCATTTGGCCCATTTCGAAAGAGAGTTAAGGTGGCTCGATGATGCACGTATAGTTTATAAGCGATCTGGGAAATCTAGCCCTCCTGGAGTGCATCTTCTACCTTTTAGGCTTAATTTCCCGTCTAAATTTTTGAAAAGATACATGTCGGCACGATCAATTTAAACGTGCGACCGGAATGTTTTCAAAGCATTTCTAGAAAACGAACAGAAGAACCCAGGGTGGTCCAAAATTACCCACAAAAAAGTTTGGCGACATGGTGTAGGGGACTGGTGCATTTTTGATGCGCCCACAGTTATAAGCTTTTGTTTGAACGCTTTGTGGATCTTTTTACGAAATGGATGCTTTTGGAGAGAAAATTCTCATTCCCCAGTGAACTCTGGATCCTGATCCATTCGGAGATTCTGGGAAAGCTTGTTAGCAGGAAAGAAAAGTGAGAAAAATGCTCCAAAGTGGATTCAGCGGCTCCGACGCCCGTGGTGGTACGTCCGAAACTTGATTGGGCGGTCGCTCGAACGGTGGGTTGGCGAAGGGGACTGGCAGAACGATTAGATCTTTCCGTTCACTTTTCGTAGGAGATATCATATAATACTTCCAGTAGCCCTTCGGAAAAAAATGGCCGATTCACTGGGTTTGATCACTAAAATTTGCCTTTTGGCGGCAGTTTGTGGCCGAGTTACGCCGGATGAGATTCATTGAGCTGTTAGATTTGTTACACGAAAGAATGGAAACGATCTGGCCTGGGTCGCTAATAAGAATAAAACAAACGCCGATTCGAGATACGGGAGTGGGCGATACAGGATAGGAGGGACGGGGGATAGGGATGAATGGGAGGCCTTGTGGGCCGACGCAGGAACGATGTGCTCCCGGCGCCGGCCAACAGAAGTTACTCCGGGGGTGGGAGACTGAATTATCAGTGTGAACTGATGACCTAAGTAGCATCAGTGCGGGGAGTGCTTCCCGTTACTGATGGAACATTTTGGGCTTCATTCCATTTTTTTTTCAAATCACTAAAGTTTGCCTTTTCGCGGCAGTTTGTGGCCGAATCACCAATTTTCGAGTGAGATTCATTGAGCTGTTAGATTTGTCACAGAAAAGGATTATGAAAACTTTCAGTTTCATTCACTTGTTTGAAATCTTTGAAGTTTCTTCCAAAAAGTCAACTGTTCTTCAAATCTCCTAAATTCTTCCTTTTTCACTGATTTCCATCGAAAACAGCTGTTTTTGGGTACGCTGGCGAAACAGGTTGGCTCCTTCGGTTGAAGAAATCAATGCAAAAAAAGGTATGGTGGGTGGTGGTTTCGAACCCGCACTGCTCGGATCGAGAGACGCGTGCGTTATCACAACACCACCGAGAGCCACTATTGCGGCCACTGACTGCAGCGGCGGGCATCAGTGAAAACCGTAACTTTCATCTCTCATAAAACGGTCGTCTGTGGATCAACATTAGTAAGTAAAAAGCCATTTTGACTCGTCTCGTCGAGCTCTATCCGAATATGTAATCAGATCCTAACTTTTCTCAAAACCCAGCGGGGCGAGCCTGAGACAGTGGGGATCCGCCTACACGGTCCACCAAGCCTCTGAAGGGGGTTATATTGGCGATGGGCCATCAGATTCGGTTTTCCTTCAGGACTACTTGCTACCGCTGATAGGTCAAGCTTTGGAAACACCTCTTGGCAACTGTTTCACCCGCTTGGTCATTGATTTGAATGACTGCTGTCGGTGGTCGCTTTTGAGGCTATGGCCATTGCCAGCCCAATTTTCTTTCTAACCATCTCAGGATTCCTCTAAAATCATGACCGTTGGGTCCGGAGACCATTAGTCATGACCATGCGAGTTGCCCGCCACGAGCCTCACGGCCTGCACCGTCCGTCCTCAGCCCTTCGACCTCAGGAGGGTGGCTCCTGTGACTAGCCCTCAGGTTCCATCCCACCGTCCTCGATCCACCATCTATGCCTTTTTACGGACATATCAGATTTCACGACTGGGCCGAACTTTGCCGTCATCGAGTTTTGTCGACAGGAAGTTTGATTCTCTCCAACCAGTGGGCTTTGAAAAGACGAGTGGCTGCCTATGTGCTGATTTTGCACTGGTCAGTCCACTTCATTCTTGGCCCCTTTTTTTCTGGGAGAAGGCGTTTGTTTTGCTTTGCCATAATCATCGCCAGTTTCCTCTTGTGATTTACTGTAAGTCGGGTTGGTTTCTCCCTGTCTGCAGGTTCTCACAGAGTTACACTGACTATCTTGTTTAAGTCCGTTTCCTGGGGTACCGTCATCAATTCTTGGGAGAATGTTCGGGCGTTTATGCCTTCATCTTCCTTCTCCAGTCCTTTTCTTTTGGTTTTTCGTCCCCAAAGGTAAACGGAGCCGGCTTGTACCCATCGCAGTTCTTACTGTATTCAACCACCATAGACGTGATTAGCGGGATTTCTTTTCGGATCGAAGTCTTCTCAACACCCAGCTGGACGAGTGAACTCGTTTTCGGTGTCCATCAGGTACCCAGTGAACCTACCACCAGCGGATGGATTGAGGACTTCTTTCCTTGTCCCCGGAACAGATCGCACAGTTGTTCGTACTTTCTGACTCTTTCGTTCCATGAGGCTGTCATTGCCCTTACGCCATTTTCATATGGCACTGCCACGTCAGCAAGGATCACTTCTGTTCCGTCAGGATTTTCCAGATAGATGTCTAGTCTCAGTTGGGTACCCGCGTGCACTGTCTTATCAATTTTCATCTTCCAGTCACGTTTCGAGCCCGTTTTGATCATTCGTGTCATTCTTTGGAGCACGGCGTCGTGTCTTTCGACTATGATCTTTGGTAGACCATACTTGCATGTTTGCAGTATGTGCCATTGAGTTTCGTTTTCTGCGCCACACCGGCGACACTCTTTTGGCTGGTCTTTGTCATAAGTGTTGTAGTTGCATGAGAGGAGGTTGAGTCTTGCTTTGTGAACCCATTTTTGGGCAGCAATGCTCATCTTTCCCCAGTTTTTCACGAAACTGTTGCTCTGAGAGTGCTGTTGGATCACCTGGCAAACTTCGCTCTTCACCGGTTTCTCTTTCAAAAAGCGGCGGAGCAGTGCCTCGTTCACCTCGGCTTTTAGAAGCTGCTGCAACTTCTTGACATGCTCTTTCCTGTAGGTTCTTTCCGGTGATGTCGCAGTGGCTTATACCATTATTGCGAATTCGTCATCGTCGTCCAGCACTATTTTGCATTCTCTCGTGAATACGTTGAACCCGAAGATCCTGCTCACTTGTTTCAGGTCGCCAGAGAGGTACTGTGCGAGTTCGTGGCGGAAGATGTATTTGTCTCCTGTTTCATCCACTATTACCTCTTCTAGGTAGTCGTTGTAGAGTCGTCGGTAGACCACAACTTTTTCATTGTTGACACCAAGAAGGTGATCAGGGCGGTCGTCTTGGGACAAGCCACTCCTAGTCCTTCTTTCCCGGTGGGCAGTTGTACGTCTTCGTACGGGGACCCTCTGTAGGGGATGTTATGGAACGATTTCACTGCTCTCATCGTCATTTTTCCGAACGCCTCAGGTTCTTTTAGTGGGGGTGTCGTGTTGGCGTCTCCCGGCGGGCCGTCTATCGTCCCGTTGCTGGCATTCGACAACCGAAGTCTGCGTCTCTCTTGCACCATAATCTCTCGACTCTCTGCTTCCCAATATAGACCCTGCGTCTCTTCAGCCACTCACACTCCATCTCATTGACCTCTAAAAAACACTGCGTCTCTTCACCTGGACACTATCTTTCGCCGATTGACCTCGCCTTCCTCGCTCACCGGCAGCAGGGACAACACACCCGCTCATTCTTTCCTTTTCCGAGTCCCCAGACGGGTTGACTGGTTTCTCTCCTCGGAGAGAACCGATTTCTCACTGAAATCCCCCTTCCCCTTCTATTAGAGCACTGATCTGGGCTCTCCCCTTTTATTCCCCCCTGAATTCCCATAAGAACCCTGATCTGGGCTCTCCCCTTTTATTCCCCCCTGAATTCCCAATCGATTACTGGTAACAGTGGAGAAAGATAAAGTGAGTTTTCATTCGAAATTCAGACGTTTCTCCATTTTCCCCATTTTCAGCTTCATCGTCTTTCGAGAAGATCATCGAGGACGTCGCGGAAAAATAGCGACTTCCTGATGGAAAAGTGAGTGTTTTTTTTTAATTGGAGAAACCAGGACGGGGAGACACAAACTCAGAGAATTTTCGGCACGATTGCTGCGTATTGCGGCTATTTGTTTGAAAAATGCCGGCATCCGTGCCGAAAATTCTGCATCCTCGTTTTGTGGGCGTGGAAAAAATATGTTTGTATGTGACAGCAATTGTCTCAATTCCCACTGGACCGATTTAGCCCATTTTTTTGGCACGGGGGTCAGAAAGGGTGGCCGCCTGATGCACGTCAATTTTCTAAGCGATCGGTTCAGCGTGACGCCTTTTGGACGTCTTCCTGCGTTTTTTACTACGCTCGCACGCTTTTTGTCGACTTGAAAAAATTCTTTTTGATATCTTTCATCAATTTCGAGATATAATGATTCTCCGTCAGCATTTCGCTCTATTCGAGGAAATACAAAAACTGTAAGATCTTTTTTTTCAGGGTTTCTTCAAAAACCGCAGAGAGCTCTACGACAAGTTGGTGGACCTCCACAACGACGGATAGTCCCCGACAAAAGAAGAGTTTGAAAAGATGGCCAAGAATGGCGAATTCACGGGAATGTACTTGAAGAAGGTAATGGGAAAGATGACGGCCATGAAGGAGAACGGAGAGCAGATCTACCCGGTGAGTGCTCGTTCATCATCCACTCACGGGAGTTGCAAATGTTTCAAATAATTTGGCTGCGACGCCAATGCCTGGGTATTCAACGTGTGATTCGTGTCGATTTACGACGGCGCATATGTTCAAGCATTGAATACTCAGGCAACAGCGTCTCAGCCAAATTTGAATCGTCCATCTCTGAAGCTCCCGTGCCACATACGTCTTCGTATTTTCCCCTTGAAAACTGAACATTTTCAGCCGGAGAAGCCAACATGAGAAGAAGAAGATGGACAAGAATGGAGAGAAGAAGAAGTACCGACAGAAGCGGACGGTGAGTAGTTTCTGGACAGTTCCAAGTCAGTTTTAACTCGCTTATTTGCAGGATTTCAAGAAGCGGTACCCGGCCATCTGGAGGCTCGAGGAAGAGACGGCCAAAAAAATAAAAGAGCTGTCGAATGGCAACAAAATGCAAGGAAGGACCATCGATGTTCAATTGGATGGAAAAGTTTGCTGTTTTTGATGTTGTTTTTTTTAAATAAATATTTAAAAAACCAAAATTCAGTGTTTTGCGTTCATCTGCATATCTTCGATTTCTTCAATTGAGATTTCGAAATTTCGTCCTCTTTATTAATCAATCAATAACTAATAAAAATTTATCAAACAGTGGGCAACAGGCCAAGCCGAGCTTCAGCTATTTTCAAAGAATTCCAGTGGTTTTCAACTATTATCTGTTCTGCGAAAGTTGAAACTTCGGCGCCGACCGCGACGCAGCCGCGACGCGTTCTCTCGTTGCGAACACGCGATGAGAGAGAGAGAGATAGATTTCAACGATTTTTTTTGTTGATAATCGGAGTCCCCGACAATTCGCTGTGGATATCTCAAAATGTCTTCGGAATGTGGTCGAGACGTGGAAAAAGTTATGTTTCACGATAAACGGAAACTCGGAACTTCAGGCAAAAATAACCAATTTGAGAAAACTCCATTGCTAGAAAAAAATCAAGAAAAAAGGGTAGTAGGAGAATCCATTCGGAATCCCGTGGTGTGGTGCTACGAACAGCAGGATAAGGTGCACAGAAAGTATTTATTTCCAATGCCACAAGCCAGAACACTCGAGAATCCTAGATGCGATGACGAGCGTGGAACTTAGAACAACTAGAAACTAATCATTAGAGGAATGAGTTAGCCCCGAAGGGAGAGGTTAGTAGGGTACCACGTGAGCTGTGCTTACACCAGGCAGTCTGGCCAGCGGGAGGGGTGAGCATCTCACCCCAACTTCCCCCTCCTCCAAAGCTGGTCGTCCCGACCAGAACTGCGCACTAGGCCCACGGACTCCGAGGTGTCCCCCACCCCCAACACATCTTATGAGCCGTGCTTGAGTAAAACAGTTTGACCAGCGGGAGCCCGGAATCCGCGGTTCCCCTTCCTCCAAGACTGGTAGTCCCGGTCAACACTGTGCACCGCGCTCAGAGACGGTTCTCTCTCTCTATAGTACCTACAAAACTATTATAACTTAGCAATACGACCAATACCAAAACCCTAGAATACCTTTTAGAACTGATTAGCGATTCAACTACACCCCGGTTATCAGACGTTACCTAAACTGGACCCGTTGCATTAACTGTCGACTGTGGGTGAGTTCAATTGGGTCCGCTTCGGCTTTGGCGCCTCGTCGTCCACCGGAACTGTCACATCCGTGACTCCACTCCTCCCTCCGACAGGTGTCGTAGCAGCGTCTCCGACAGTCTCGTTGGTCCACTTTGTCTTTATTCGAACTTTCCACCTAGTGTGCCACAATCTGATCTGAATCTGCGGTCTTACCCCGTTTATAGCGCGATCCGTTTCGCACCCCGCCCAATCACTCTTACCATTGATTCTCTCCGCTAGGCTTACCCACCGAGCTATGCGCTCATCCTCGTTCCGACCTGATCCCCGACGCTTTGCTCCCGAAGACTGCTCGACTTTGTCCGGCGGTACTCTCCCGCGACTTCTCCCTCGCGATGCTCGTCTCTCCGAAATCCTATCTTCAACCAGCTGCGGCCACTGCGGCGTACGTCTTCGGTCGTCACGATCCTTGTTCCTCGGCGTCAGCTCTCGTACCTTGTCCGGTGGGACCCTCGCCTGCGGCTGTTCCTCCAGCACGCTCCATTCGTTGGCCCGTGCCGTGTCGCCTGTCCCATCGCTCTCCATGCTTGTCTCCTCACAAATCGGATGTTCCCGAAGCTTGTCGATGTCCGTACTCTTGACGTCCATGACCGTTCGAGGCTCTTCAACTGCCTCCATAGCCAGCGGTGTGCTCTCTTGCACCACGACTTTCTCCGGAGCTGTATGGCCCTCCGCTGCCATTTCCACATCCTCCGGAGTGCCAACTGGTCGAGCCAGTCCGTCGCCCTCATCATCCTCCATCCTGCTTTCCGTCAACACCGTTGCATCGGCAATCCCAACGCCACAATCAGCGGCATATCCACCACTCGTCTTGTCGATCCAAGTGTTTTCATCCGGGTCAGTGTCCTGTTCCGATCGAATCGCCTCAATGCCTGATGTGAGCGTCGCTTCCATATCTCACCCCAACTGAACAGAAAGACTATGGACTGGTTTTGTTCAACGAGTATTTTTCAGAACCCACATATTCGAGAAGTACAACGTAACTGAATCGAAGCTGATTGCCTGGTGGGACTACGAATGCAGATACCCGGAGGCCTTCAAAACCGTCGCTAGAGACTTCATCCCATACTTCAAATACGCCAACACAAAGTGTGACTGGCGCCCGGAGAACTTCAACCGCTCCCAAACCCACTATTGGGTCGAGTTCAAGGACATCGACAGGAAGAATTGACTAGAGGTGTGGGGAGTCCTTTTTCTGGCTCTCTGCATGTTCTGCTTCTACGTTCGTCTTGCTCCACAAATACCCCCTCCCCCGCCTACCCTCTGGTTCGCGGTCTCTATATTATTAACTATTCCTGTACTCTGAATGGGGGAAAGTTCCCCTTCAAAATTTTCAATTCTGAACCCCAATGCATCTACTTCTATATGTCCAGACCTTATCCAGTCATCTATACGGGAATCTTCCCGTATTCCTGCATTGTCTACATCTCTGCAAGTTTTGTCTCCTTTTACATATACCACAACTTGTTCCAGTTTTTGTTTGGTAGGGAATTTTCCTTATATATGTTCTTTTCCTTCCGTCCCGTCCGTCCACACATTTCCAGGAGACATAGTGCTGTCATCTGCCATCTTGGCAGGGGTGTATCCAGCCGGAGTACCGGTTGGTTTTCCCTTATTCGGCATTATTTTGCCTTCTTGGAAATTTTCACGCAATAAAGCTCAAATGGGCACGTTCATTTTCAATAAAGCAACCACACTTTACAAATGAAAATTCAAGATCTTCAATCAATAAACTCCTTCCAGCTCTAACAGCTCTTGTCGCTTGGGATATCGTGGCGCCGTCGTTGGAGTAGAGTTGAGTAATTGTTCTATAACCTCATAATTAATCCCAATTGAATGGAAAGTGCATCATTAAGTACGTGGGAAACTCAAAAGTCAGTATAACACCAAACGGTTTTCACTCACACTTCCTTCTCCTCATTCGCTGGGATCACGACTTGAAGTACTAAAGAAGGTGAGCTATGGGCGGCGTTCAGGAGATTTAGGAGATATCTGGAAGTTGAAATAACGGTATCCAGAAGATGTCCAGTTGCCATACCGGAATCTAACTTGATGGCAGATAACCAAGAATAATCCATCGAAATCCTTCCAGATAGATGTTGGAGAACACCCAATGTTCTGTTCCTGTAACATTATAATCAATTTTCATCTGAAACTCGTTTGTTTCCAGTTCTTAGTCACTTGTGATTTCTGACGTTAGATATGTCCACTGACGTACCCTTCAGAACTCACTTTCTCATGAACTCTTGGGAAATCGAGTCTGCTAGATCCCGAAGGATAGCCAGAGTTGTTCAATGCATTGACCCAGGCTACAACAACTGAACTTTGCGGGAAAAGGTGATGAAAGCGCTAGCTATTTTCGCAGCTCCCGCATGCATAACTGATGGGACTCGATGTGTTCTGAAGAACGGGGAAATGAGAAAAGAAGGTCTAAAAGTGTGATGGCTTGTTTTCACAGATTTCCAGCAGTTAGACGAGCGGAGTTCAGTTTAGAGTGAGACTGGTGTCTTTGTGAGTTGTTTCGAGTCTTTTTGAGTTTCAAAACATTGAAATATCCCTAGAAGTGTTCTTGCTGACTAATCGACCTCGTGGCTGACAGGAATATAGTTTGGGGACATGTGACGTTTCCTAGAGTACAAAATGATGTAGACCTTTCCGCATTCTCGAGCTGATTTGTGGTTTCTACTCATTAGATGATGCTCCGGGTGCTCGGGGACTTGTCTCTCACAGTCAGGGACGTCTGGAGTCTCATCCATCTGACTTGCACTTTCTACCGTGATTCTCTCAATTTCCTGCTTCCTCGTGACGTTGACAGCATAAATTGAGTTTCTGGTGAATGAGGCAATGAAGACGGTTCTGAATAAGCAGTTTCCTGACATCAACAAAACATTGCATCCCCCTTACTCTCTTAATTCATCGAACACAATTCCTGTGGGCGACGAGAACATCAGCTGCTTCACGCGCATCGTCGCGCTGACGTGTCATCCGTCGATCAAACGGCAACTCGCTGGCGAGGACGGAGGAGAGGTGCCCGCAAGTTATTTTGATAGTGTTCATACGTTCGAGTGTTTCTTACCATCTGCCCCCGAACAAAGAACAATCGATAGAACGGAAAGAGGTGCACCGATCGAGCGAGCATCCCCTCCTTCCTCCCACTGTACGCGTCTCTAGGAAGGCAACGCTCTCTTCCCGTTCCTCCCGTTGCGATAAGAGTAATTACTCCTCTCTCACGCATACTGCTTCTTCTTCTCGAGACAGAGGGCAAGTGTGTGTGTGTCACCTGACCTGTCGATGGGGATGCACACGTTGAGCGAGTCTCCTGGCCTTTCTTTCACTGTACGCGTCTCTCTGCTTACCAAAGGAAGGCAACACTCTCTCTGTTTCTCTCTCGACTTGCCCCTCCCCCTCCAGGTGCGATACGAGTAACAACCCCTCTCTCACGCACACTATTTTTACTTCTCTGTCACTGTCTGCGTTGTGTCTCTCGTAGGCACCTGCCGCACAGACCACTCCATTCATTCTCCCCTCCCCGAGTCCCCTGAGATGGGTTGACTGAATCCCCTTTCTTTTAGAGCCCTGATCTGGGCTCTAAACCGATTTACCACTGAATTCCCAACCCCACCCCCTTAGAGTCCTGATCTGGACTCTACCCCTCCCGATTTGCACTGAATTTCTATTTGATTACTGGTGACACTGGATTTGATTGTTCGAAAAGTGAGTTATTTTTTAATAAATTTGGAATACTTTCATTATAAAAGTTGCATATTAGCTATTTTTACGTTTTCTGTGAAAAACCGAACACAATTATTTTCAGAAAACACCGATCGATGCTGTCGACGTCTCCCCGTCTGCTGCTGATCATCGATGGACGCTGTTGTGATGGGTGAGTTGAGCTATCAAATCAATTGACAACTCGCTAGTTATCAGTGCTATTAAAACGTTATCAGCTGATGAATTGATCTTCTTGATAAGGCGGGCATTTTTCTAGTTGATTACTTTTGAAATGGATTTGTGGTTAAGAAGTAGCATTCCTTATCTCTAGTGATTAGAATTGACAAGCACGTGTCCACCCGGCGTTCCCGGTGAAAACTTGATAGAGGTGTCGTATAATTTCGAAACCGATGCACGAAAACACGTGCTCGGTCCAAGAGCTCTTTCAAATCAAACACTGTCCCCCACTCCGAGGAGTGTCCATAAGACAATGTAGACAATGTGTGTCATAAGACAGTGTGTGTGTGTGTGAGTGTAAGATAGCTCTGTACACCTGTGGCCGTGTTGCGTAATAGCTGCGGGGGGTCTTCCTGACACTCCTCGCGTTGCTTTCCTCGAGAGGTGATCCCTCCTCCCCTTTCCTCCTCCTCTCACACATACGACTCACAGGAAGAGGAACGGTGAGAAATAGGGGCCGATTCCGATTTACATTTCTGCCCCGAACTGCAAATTTTTCAAAGAATTTGGTTGCGACGCCGTTGCCTGGGTATTCAACGTGTGATTCGTGTCGATTTACGACGGCGCATATGATGAAGCATTGAATACTCAGGCAACAGCGTCGCAGCCAATTTTGAACCGCCCATCTCTGAAGCTCCCGTGCCACTTACGTCTTCGTATTTTCCCCCTGAAAACTGAACATTTTCAGCCGGAGAAGCCAACATGAGAAGAAGAAGATGGACAAGAATGGAGAGAAGAAGAAGTACCGACAGAAGCGGACGGTGAGTAGTTTCTGGACGGTTCTTAGCCAGTTTTAACTCGCTTATTTGCAGGACTTCAAGAAGCGGCACCCGGCCATTTGGAGGCAAATCAAAGCGCTTCTCGAGGCTCGAAGAGTTGACGGCCAAAAAAATAAAAGAACTGTCGAATGGCAACAAAATGAAAGGAAGCGATGTTTAATTGGATGGAAAAGTTCGTTGTTTTTTGATGTTTTCTTAAAAAATAAATACAAAAAAACCAAAATTCAGTGTTTTTGCGTTCATCTGCAAATTTTCGATTTCTTCAATTGAGATTTCAAATTTCCTCCTCTTCATTAGTCAATCAATAACTGATAAAATTTATCAAACAGTGGTCAACAGGCCGAGCCGAGCTTCAGCTATTTTCAATGAATTCCAGTGGTTTTCAACAATTATCTGTTCTAAAAAAGTTGAAACTTCTGCGCCGGTAGCGACGCAGCCGCGACGCGTTCTCTCGTCGCAAACACGTGAAGAAAAAGCTACCGTACTACCGTACTTTTCTTCGAAAAAACAGTTTTTGTGGCGAGAGAACGCATCGCGGCTGCGTCGCGTTCGGCGCAGAAGTTTCGAGCTGCTCGTCGTTCATTAGTTTCTCTACACTCACCTGCTGGTTCCAACAAACGGACGAGCATTTCACTCTTCCTTGTTCACATACCTAATCAATCCTTTTCCAGTATCCAGCGAAATTACGAACCCAGTCGTCGAGACGAAGGAACAAATCGAAGAGAATCTGGCGAAGCTGCAAAAGTTCGTGGCGTTCATCGAGGCCACCGAACGAATGAATCCAACTGGCGAGTATTGAGAGATCACACAGTGCCACAAATGGGAGGCCGCCGCAATTGAGAGAGTGTTCTAATTCTGAAAACTTACCATAGCATAGTCTCGAGAGGTTACCACTTCCCGGATCGCTATCTCTACGTAAAGCCTGCGCGTTCTCCCCGGTATCCATATTTACTTGTCCGCGCGTGCCCTAATAACAACTATCCCCCTTTGCTTCTTTTTGTATACGTATTTTTTGGTGAATTAAATATATATATATGACCTGTTATCTTCTCATCATTATGTTTCATTTGGTTGATAAAGCAGTTTTAAGTTGAACTCGTTCTTGTTTGTTTCAGTGGCAAAGCTCTGGAAAAATGTTAATGCTAAGGTAACAAGAGTGCTCTAGTGTCTAAGAGAATCAACAAATTGAACTTAAGCTCGCGGAGCAAATGAACAGTTCTCGAGAACCGCGTGAAGTCTTGTTGTTGTTGTTGTTGTTGTTGTTGTTGTTGTTGTTGTTGTTGGTGCAAGCGGTTTTGGCCGACGTGGACGGCCTCCTACTTTCCAGGGTCGCGTGAATTCTTCATTTCCCATGGAGTTGATTTCATCCGTCGTTTTCGGTGTTTGCGGATTCAATCTGGTTCACAAGATAGACGAGGGAGGATTCGGACGATTGTACAAAGTCACAAAGGATGATAAGACGTTTCTCGCGATGAAAATAGAATCAAACAGTCAGTCTGGGGGGGGGGGCGGCTCGGCGATCAAGCTCGAGATAAGTGTGTTCAACTAGTTCGAGACGTCGTCGGTGTTCCCAAAGTACATCACAGGAGGAAAGAAACCCAGCTTCCGCTATCTGGTACTCGAACTGCTCGGACCCAATTTGAAGGAGAAGAACCAGATCCCGGATGTGCTGTCGGAGGGCACGTGGTCCCGCGTTGGGAGTGTTTGTTTGCGTGAGCTGGCACTCTTGATCCAGAGAACAATCGGTTGCTGCAGACTGAAAGTGATGCACAAAAAGGGATTCGTGCATTGGGACATCAAACCGAGCAATTTCGCCATCGGAATGAACACGGAGAACGTGTTCCGCAGTCGTCGGATTTTCCTTTTCGTCTTTGGTCTTGCGAGGAGGTAAGTGATTTTGGAGGGTTGGAGGAGAAGAGCAATGTTGAATTTCAGGTTCGTCAAGGAGCAGAAGGTCAAGGTGAAGGTGCCGGTGGGCGGTCCGGTTCCCGCGCCAGCTCCAGTTCAAGCCGCGGCACCGGCCCCAGTTCAAGCTTTACCCCAGCTGCACCTCCGACTCCATCTCCAACTCCAGACCAATCTCCTGATGCTCTGGCGGCAAATCTGAAGAAAAGATAACGAGCAACGCAGACGAAAGTAGTGTTTTTTGACATGAAATTCAGATTCTACGACCCCGAAAACCATTGATTCAATCATCTGGATATGTTTTACAAGATAAATATCAGCTCCTTTCCGTAACCGTTTCAGCGGTTGCGAAACGTCTGGTTGCGAAACGTCCGGTTGCGAAATGTCCCGGAGCCGGATCGCTCGCCCGCACACGGACTTTCGTGGAACGTTCCAGCACGCGTCGCCACCATTCACATCTGCAAATGGAACTGGTGAGATATTCCGATATCTCCTCACGAGCCATATTCATTTTTCAGGGGCGACATGACGATGTCTGGTCGCTGAAGTACATGATTGCCGAGCTATTCTCCGGGCTGCCGTGGGCGACCGGTGGAGGAGCAGAAGAAGGGCGTTCCCTTGGTCGACATCTTCATGTCTCTGTGTCTCTCCACTCCACATCTCTCTCGCTTCCTCCACTTCGTCTCCATTTGTGTTTTGCTCGACAACAACTCATACTTCTTCTTCTTCTTCAACACGCGAAATGGCTGCATTCCCGCTTCTTTATCTCACACTTGTTCCTCTGTTGAATGTATGAAAGTCAATGGATTTTTGCAATCTGTAAGTGAAATTATTTACTTCAGAACTATTTTTTTTACATTTTTCTTTCATACTCACCTTCTCTGAGCTCTCCGCAAAAATTCTCCGCATGTCCCAAATGGCTCGATATGAAGCGAAAAGTATGAATTGGGTAGTCCATGCCCGGTACCACTCAATTCGACTCTCCCTTTTGGATGGTATCAAACTGTTCACCTTATGGGTACATATGGGTACGATATCCAATTCAAGAACGATACCTTCACTCGCTGTGCGGACACTTGGATTTACCGCATCAAGAACTCTCGAGATGCATCTGCTGAGTTGAAGAAAGCATTCTGCGCACCCTCAAAATGGATTATGAAACTGGTGCAATTCCCAAAATACAACGTCGAATTGAACACGGAACAGGAACTGAACGTGAGAAACTGGAGACGGGTGACAGAGAGGGAAAGCACTTGTCACCACGAAATCAGTATCTCACGTCTTCTCGGCTCGTTTTAGCTGTTCGGAATGAATCAGATAGTCGGTGAAGAGAATCGGATACTCTTTGATACATTTTCAGCGCGTCGAAAGCGTGAAATCGTGATAGAAATGTGTTGAAATACTCACCGATCGATAGCTTTGCAAATTGAAGGGAAAGCAGAACACGACGCGAGGCGATGCGAGGGAAACGAGACGGTCCCCCCTTTTTAAGATAACCCGTCGGCAGACCGTCTTGTGAGTGAGTAGCGGGGGTGAATGCGTGTGGAGTGAGGGTTCAGTGAGCGTACCCTGGCTAACAAAAATCAATAACGATCGGTCGATTGTAGCGATTGAACGCGCAGAAAGACAACACACGACGGGGAGGAAGGGGAGAGACGGTCCCCCATTGTCAAGATTGCCTGCTGAGGCGGCGGCCGTGGAAGAGTAGCGGTCGGTGTGCGATGGCCGCCTGATGCATATGAACACGAAGGCGGAAAAGGAACACGTTTTCGATGCGAGGCGAGGGAAACAAGACGATCCCCGTCGTCGAGGCCACCTCTCGGCAGGCCGTCTTGTGAGCGAGTAGTGGAGGTGAATGCGTGTGGAGTGAGTGCTCAGTGAGCGTGCCGCGTGTGCGTTGGAAGTGCGTTGTGAGCGTGCCGAGGCGGAGAAGGACAAAACACCGTTTTGCCACATGCCTGCTGAGGCGGCGGCCGTGGAAGAGTAACGGTCGGGGTGCGATGGCCGCCTGATGCATATGCACACGCCGAAAGCGGAAAAGAACACGTTTTTCGCAGTTTCGCAAAACAAAACTTTTTCAAATAAACCGAAAACACTCACCGGTCAGTCGCAAAGGAAATGGAGGTCTCTCGCAGATTTCAGAACTGAACAATCCCAGTGAGTAGAGTCAATGTTATCAAATGATCTCTCCGAACATCGACGAATCCAGCTCATGCTATTCATGAAATAACACATTTAATCCAAGTTGCATATTCGGAAGAATCATCCTCATTTGTCACTGACGACCGTTCGACTACTTGGGCGTTGGAGGAAAAACTGATGGTAATGCCGAACATGTTATCCGGAATCTGCAAGTACTATTCTATTCTTGTGTCTGCAAGAATCACCGCGTTTTCTCACTGAATTTTAACTGTTCTGGTGAATTCGATAGTTGGTGAAGAAAATCCGATACGAAATCGTGATAACAACGTGTTGAAATACTCACCGATCGATAGTTTTGCAAATTGAAGGGAAAGCGAACTACGACGCGATGCGAGGCGAGGGAAAAGAGACGATCTCCCGTCATCGAGGTCATCCCTCGACAGGCCGTTTTGTGAGTGAGTAGCGATGTTGACTGCGTGTGGAGTGAGTCTTCTGTGAGCGTTCTGTGGCTGACAAGGAAAGGAGTGACAACATGTTGCCTGCCCATCGACTTGATATGTGTGTTGAGTGAAGGCCTGGTGAGCGCGTTGTGAGGGTGCAGAGATGGAGGACGACAACACACCGCCTTGCCACATGCCTGCCGAAGCGGTGGCCGTGGAAGAGTAACAGTCGGGGGTGCGATGGCCGCCTGATGCACATGCGCACACAGAAAGCGGAGAAAGAATAAGTTTTCAGTTGTTTCTCGAAACAAAACTTTGGAAATAGTGAAAATAAATTGTGTTCAAAAACATGCAAATGAACCAAAAATACTCACCGATCGACAGCGTAGGAAATGGAAGGGCAGCAGAACGACATTCGATAGAAAAGAAGGGGAGAGACGATTCCCCGTCGTCGAGGTCATCCTTCGGCTAGCCGTTTTGTGAAACAGTAGCGGTGTTGACTGCGTGTGGAGTGAGTGTTCTGTGAGCGTGAGAGTGCAGTGGCGAAGGAGAGTAACACCTGCTTGCAGAGGATGCGGCCGTGGAAGAGTGGGAGAGGGCGGTCAAGGGAGATTGATGCCGCCTGATGCGTCGATGCGACTCGCATATCAAATGCAAAAAAAAACACTTCAGGAGCTCCTTTTCGACGAATAGCCTTCAAGACGACAAAGAGTGCGTCGTCGCGAGCACCTTCGAGGCACGTTGCTTCATAGCAAAACGCATTCCAGCCAAGTGTGAGTGGATTTTATCCAAGAGGCATTGTGTTCACGTAGTTGTTGTCCATCGGAAAATGTGTGGGAACCATTGGGTCATGAGAAGGGTTTCCGCTGTATTCACATTGTCGATACGAAGCCAATTCACCTTGCACCTTTTGGATTTTTCGAAGAAAATTTGAACGTTCATCGTCTGTCTTCATTGAGGGATATTCAATTTATAACAGCTCGGATGTGTTTCTTTGGTGTTCACCATCAAACTTGGAGGAAAGAAAATAGATTCCGTTTTGGAGATACTGCGAGGTCCTGCAAATAAGTCGTTCAGTTACTCAAAATGAGCAAGAGAGTTCTCACAGATTTCAGCATTGAGCAATTCCAGACAGTACACTTTACGAGGTATTTCGTCCTTCTTCTTCGACCATGTTTTCAAGTGATTTCTCCGAACATCGACGGAATCTGCAAGTACTATTTCATTCTTGTGTTCTCATGTACCTCACCTTCTTCTGCAGAATTGGCAACTACTGTTCCGCTCTTCTTGTAACGACAAAAATCCAAGATCCAACGGTCCACTCATGTGTTTGCCGCTACTCTCGTCGCCACTTATTGCTTCAACTTGTATCCAATTTCAATATCAATCTAATTGCTCTGAAATTCACGACTTTTCTATAGTTTTTTTAAAGTTTGATAAGATACATATGATTTTTTAAAGTTTAATCACTGTTTACAAAGAACTAAACGTGAGAAACTGGAAACGGGTGACAGAAAGGGAGAACACTTGTCACCACGAAATCAGTATCTCACGTCTTCTCATGTGCTGTCTCATCGGCGCTCTGCAATTCTCCCAGCGCCACCATGCTTTTTTTGTGTGAAATGAGAGCAAACCGATTGAAGCGGTGATTTTTCAAGTGGAACCACCGAGAGCGGAGTTCTTGTGAAAATGAACTGGTAGCAATATGTTTTAATATTATTTTTCATCAAAAAAGGCTAAATTGACACTTGATTCTCTAAAAATGTCGGCAAGAGACGGCTCTTGTCATATACCGTCAAAAAGGTTCACATGATCACAAAATTGTACCACTTTTTTTTTCTAAATTCCATTTTTGTTCGTTACCGTCTCCCGGGAAAAGTTTCAGCCATTCCGTTTCCGTTTTCGGATTTCGTTTTAAAAAATTTCTAGACGACAGGCCTCTATCAATTTCCGTCTGTCCTCCTTTCTTTACAGTGGCACAGTGAGAAGGGGGATTCGACGAAGATCAATAATTTCGAAACTCCTACACCTCGAATGTCTGCGTCTCTCTCTCTTTCACGCCTCTCTCGCGTTTTTCTCATAACGTCCCCATTTGTGTTTTGCTTGCCAACGATTCACTTCATTTTGACAATTGGCTGCCTTTTTTTTTGTTTTTCTCCTCAGACTAGAATAAGAACCTACTGGTCTAGAAACAGGGCGTCCTGTTGAATTCCGGTGGATCTTTTTTCTGGAACAGTTGGTTCTGTTTTTCAAATACACTGTATCAGGAAAAGTCCCTACAGTACTAGAATAGAAATTCAACCGTATCAAAAGTAGGACACATTGTTCTGGAATAAGAGCATATTGTACCAGAACAAGGACCCACTAATCATAATGAAAAAAGTTGAAAAGGCATCAGACAAGTGGAATATTTTCAAATTAGGGGTTCCAACCCACTTCGAGATACTGAAAGCATATACTTTCTGCGTTTTTGACTTGCGTTGGGTCTTTGTTCCGGTATCCAAAATTCCCTATTCTGGTTTACGGTGGATCCTTTTTTGGTATTATACCAGTTCCGAAATTCGACGAAAATCAATAGTTTCGAAATTCTCCTACACCTCGAATGTCTGTGTCTCTCTTTCTCGCATCTCTCTCGCGTTTTTCTCACAATTTCTATTTCAGTCGAAAACGATTTCTAACAACTCACCGGAAACAATGGCTGCATTCCCGCTCCTCGATCTTCCACTCCTCCCGCTTTTGGATGTAATGAAAGTGATGGATTTCTGTGATCTGTAAGTTAAATTATTCATTCCAAAACTTTGTTCAATTCTGCTCTTCTTCAGGCTCACCTTCTCCCAGCTCTCCCACCGGTCTCACCGTCTCGCGGCACTGGCTAAGAGGGAAGTGAAGAGTCTCACATGGACCATGTCGAGGACCTACGCATCAATCCGCCTGATTGTTCCGGGATCAGTGAAGGTGTTCACCTTCCCGAGCACTGCTTCTGAAGAGGATGAGGAGGATATGCAACTGGACAAGCAAACCTTCAAGGACCACCCATTCAACCGCAAAGGGAACAATTGGACTTACCAGGCCGTCAATCCGTCGTCTGCGGCTACCGAGGCGTCAGAAGCTTTCTACGTGGTTTCCAAATGCCTCATGCGTCTTGGAAAGTGTGCAGAATACAATGCGGACTTTAATTGTGATTTCACCGCCGACATGCCACTCTGGATGCTTCGGAAGGAGTTCACGAGGCTCTCCGTGAACACCCGAGTGCCACTCACTCCGCAAACAATGGAATTCCTGCTTACGCAGTTGAAAATGGATGACCTGCAACTGATCGCAGGAGTCCCAGATGGATTCCAATACCGTGGACAGTTGGACATGAAGAATTTGAAGATCCACTCGGCGGAATGGATCAGCAACGTCGCATTTCTGGAGATGGACTGCGCAAACGTCGAAATCCTCGGCAGCGGTCTTCCCCCACAGGCCATGAACACCATTGTCAAGAAGTGGATGAATGGAGACATGCCAACTTTGAAGAGCATCAAAATGAGATCCATGTACACGGATCGTCTCGACACTCTCGTCGAGTGTCTGAAGGGACTCAGGATTGCTTCGTACGATTCCAGTGTCCGGCCGAAATCTAAGATGTAATATTTTTTATTTTTGGGAATTGTTTTAATTTTTCTTACTTTTCAGAATTGGCAGAAAAGAGATCAACTTGGCAAAAGGAGTGGATTTCAAACGAGCAGACGGGAAGGTTGGAACAGTCGACGTGCTCATCTCCAACGTCTTCGTTTTCGTGGCTTGGTAGATACATTTCGCATCGACATCTTCAACCATCACTGAAATTTTAATTTAATGTAATTTTCTAATTGAAATTCCGTGACTGTTATCATTTACTTGTTCCTTTCTGCTTGGTCATTCGTTTTCCTAATTAATCTTCTTTGTTGCTGTATCAATTTGTTTCCAATTTACGATGGTCTCTAATGTTTTTCTACAAATAATTTTTGAAATAAACTCTTTCATTAAATAATAACTCTTTTAACACATTTTTCCATTCATCGAGCAATGGAATAGACTTCTCTACTGGGAATGAATGAACGGAAATTCTGACCAACAACAATTTTTCAGTTTCTCTACTCATACTGGTCAATATTCGAAACAGAAAACACTGGACATGAGAATTTGGAGACGGGTAACAGAGACGGAAAACACTTGTCACCACGATTTTAGAATATAAAAAAAAACAACTCACGTCTTCTTTCGCAAATCAACATGCCGTTTCCACTGCCACTGTTTTATGCTCCCGCCGTTTCCGACAACGTCAAAGTAGGATGGTACTGTCCCGGAATACCGGTGCTTGGCGATATGATCTCACTGAATTTTAACTGTTCCGATAAATTGTATAGTTGGTGAAGAGAATCTAATACTTTTTGATACATTTTTAGCGCGTCGAAACCGTGACATCGGGCTAGTAATGTGTTGAAATACTCACCGATCGATAGCTTTGCAAATTGAAAGGAGAGCGGAACACGACGCGATGCGAGGCGAGGGAAACGAGACGATCCCGTCGTCGAGGTAATCCTTCGGCAGGCCGTCTTGTGAGCGAGTAGCGGCGGTGAATGCGTGTGGCGTGAGTGTTCAGTGAGCGTGCTGCGTGTGCGTGAGCGTGCCTAGGCGGAGAAGGACAAAACACCGTTTTGCCACATGCCTGCCGAGGCGGCGGCCGTGGAAGAGTAACGGTTGGGGTGCGATGGCCGCCTGATGCATATGTGCACGCCAAAAGCGGAAAAGGAACACGTTTTCAGCTGTTTTTCGAAACCAAACTTCGGAAATAGGAAAAACAGACCGTGTATGAGTGATGAATGCGTGTGGAGTGAGTGTTCTGTGAGCGTGAGCGTTAGAAGCGTGCTGTGAGCGTGCAGTGGTGAAGGTGGGTAACAAAATGTCTGTTCACTTGCTTGCCGAGGCGGCGGCTGTGGAAGAGAGTTCGGACGATAAGGATCATGCGGAATAAGAGTGCCTCAATGACGTTCAAAGTCGAATGGGTTGGAAACGTGGACCGAGACGATTGATGTGAGTACTGATAGCAGTGATATGAATTCAGCTTTAATGAAGCAGATGCCGCCTTACCCACGAGTGGGGTATAAAAGAGACGATGGTTGTCTGGCAAATCTCGATACAAACACCGCCGAGACTCCGATCCCTGTCTTTGAGTGTAAAAGCTCTGATAGAACTGAGACCACCAACCAGGAACTAAAATTACATTCTTGTGTACTGTGTACTGAATTGAGCTTTGATTCGCTCAAATCATTGTTCTTTAACATTTAAATAAAAAAAGCAACAGCAAAATTCTTGTTCTTAAAGCTTCCGGAAAAGGGGGAATCATGTGGAAGTGATGAGAGAATCTCAGCGCGTCACAAGCGTGAACTTATGATAAAAACGTGCCAAATAACCAAAAATGCTAACGGATCAATAACGATCGGTCGATAGCAAAAACTGGACGCGCAGAAAGACAACACGCGACGGGGAGGAAGGGGAGAGACGGTTACCCGTTATCAAGATTGCCTGCTGAGACGGCGGCCATGGAGCGTGTGGAGGGTATGTTCAATGAGCGTGCTGTGGCTGACAAGGAAAGGAGTGACAACACGTTGCCTGCCCATCGACTTGATATCTGTGTGGAGTGAATTTCTGGTGAGCGCGTTATAAGCGTGCGGAGACGAAGCAGTATAAACACCGCCTTGCCACATGCCTGCTGAGGTGGCGGCCGTGGAAGAATAACAGTCGGTGTTCGATGGCCGCCTGATGCATATGCGCACGCCGAAAGCAGAAGAGAACACATTTTCACACACGATGGAACGAGAGAGAGGTCCCCCGTCGTCGTCGCGGTAACCCCTCGGCAGACCGTGTGTCAGTCGCTATGATGACTTCGTGTGGAGTGAGTGTTCTGTGAGCGTGCAATGACGGAGGAGAGTAACACCTGCTTGCCGAGGCGGCGGCCGTGGAAGAGTGATGCGTTGATGCGATGCGCATATCAAATGCAGAACGAATTTTTAGAAGTTTCCTTCTGTAAAAAACTTGCAGGGCGACAAAGAGTGCGTCGGGGCGATGAGTGCTTGTGATGGGTGTCTGGTGATTGCGTCGTGAGCACGTTCAAGGCACGTTTCTTCAGACGTCACCTCATTCTGCAGAATTCCCACTTGCAGTAACAACTCGGGTTCTTCTCTTCCTCAGCGAAGTTTCAGTAAAAACATTGTAAACTGCATATGGAGAACTGGACATAATCGGCATTTTTGAATATGGGAACATTGTGGATGCTGTCGATTCTTATCGGCGAGAAAGCAACTGTGTAGAATGCTGCCGATTCAATTGTCAGATCGGCGGGGGCACTATCTAGAGTAGATTGACGTGGTGACTGATGGATGACAGATTGACGGCAGACTAATGGCAATAAATCGACAGATCGGCGTATCGGTATCAACTGTATCAACGGCGGACCACAAAAACTGCCCCTCTATTCGATAGAATCGTCCAGACGAGAAATTCGGAATAACTGTGGGAGGTACTAGGAATTTTCTTGCCCTTTGGCCCGAATCCCTGCGAGGCTCAGCTTGCTGCTCACACGTCGCTCGGACAGCTTCACGGCTTTCGGTGTTCTCCAATGTTCCCCACTGAGTCAAACTCGTTGAATAAGGTATTTTCTGTTTCGTCTGACTGAGATCTCTCCAAATCAGCTATCAACGCACAGATACTGGGCGCAAATGACGTTGTGTGTGAGGTGAGTAGAGGGGATCATCTCTTCGAGCGAGCTCTCCGGGCAGCCACGGCAAACGAGACAAAGAACGGGAGGAGGGGGACCGAAGAAACAGGTGTCCCGGTGCCATTAGTCATGATGTCATCAGCCGGGTGAGTGGCTGGATCCCGCCGTTTTTTGCGTACTTTCAACGCTTTTCAAACCCGAGTTGGATCCAGCTCAAAAATACTGTTTTCTTTCTCAATTCTCTCTGTTTATTTTTTCGAAATTCGCAAGAAACGAATTGATACTGTCTCATGCAGAATTCAAGAATCAGAAGAAATGGCTATTAGGACCTAAAATGGAGCCGATCCGAGAAATAGCCGATTGCGTATCAGTTTTTCTTCTGGGGCTAGTGTACTACGCGAGAAAGAGGGTCCGCGAGGCCTCATACCCCCTACCGTCTATCGAATTTTTGCCCATATCGCCTGAGAGCCCGCAGTTCCACGATTAGAATGGTCATTTACAGCCGTATTTAGGTGGAATAGCAATTTTCACGGAACATATCGTAACTTCATTCGAAACATACTGTTTGGTGAGCTGTTGGCCCTTTTTATCCACGAAAATTGTTCTGATTTGACAGAAGTTTGGCGAAAATGGTAGTTCTTGCTGATTTTGTGTTCTGGGTGACAGTTACATACTAGAATTGCCTTTTCCGCGAAAGAAAGCCAACATCATGGCTTTGACAACGTGCGTATACAGTCTGCTCCGAAATTTTCAGCGAAACGGTTCTGATTCAACGACATTTCGACAAAAACGGCTGTTTTCGCTTATCTTGTGTTCTGGGTGCTCATCAATTGAAGTTTGGTCTCTTTTCCTGGCGGGAAGCTGAAGAATAACTCGAGAAACAAAATACTCGGTTTTCGCTCCATAATCCGTTCAAAATAACTTTTCGAGAACGAAACCATTCTTCTCTACGAGTTCTCGGTTTTTCATCAGTTTCCAAGCAAAACACTCACCACTTTTGTGCCTCCAGGCGTGTCGGGAGTCTACTGTGAGCAAAACAAGAGTCAACGTGCTGAAAAATTGTCTAATTCAAAACTGGAATATGAATTTTTGAGGAAAATTATTGTGAATATTCAACAATTTGGCGATTTCGACAGTTTGCAGTTCAATTCGAGTGCTGGTGAATGTTTTTCGAAAGAAATGTGTCTGTTGAGACTATTTATTGGTAATTACGAATGTTTATTGATAATTTGATTCCGCAGGATGTTCATGAAGTCATAGGTTTCGCTGGAAACAACTTATGACCTCAACGTCGTATTCAGCCGGTTTATTTCGAAATGAAGAACTTGTTTGTGAACCGCCGATTTTTTGAGCCGTTTTGAGCGAATCTGCGTCTTGCCTTAATAAATAAAAATAAAAATACTCTATCTTCGTATGATACTGTTGTTTTTCTTTTGTGATTTGTGCGGGAACCTCTGTGAAAAACACAAGTCCCACGCGCAAAACCCGAATTCTTGGAGGCTGTGCACCCATTGAGCCGCACGACGGGACCATTTCTCCATTTGTTGTCAGGAATTGTTAATCAGTGTGTTGATTACTCCGCAAGGTGGCAGTTCTACACAATACACTCCATCTCGACGTCAACCACTCAGAGACGGATGGATGTCACTGTTTCGAACAACCACCACGTTCTCTGGCAACAGACATCGAGTTGGAATATAGAAAAGACTCACCGAATCCATTGTTCAAGCACTAGAAACCAAGATTTCCAAGACTCTTTCAGCCAAATATTCTAGTTTTTAGCGTTGTTACTGTTCCAATTCGAAGCATTTTTTCCATTTTCTCTGTAACACCATTTGACGCCGTTTTTTTCGAGTATTCCGCATTAAAACTCATTTGATTGGCTTCTTCTCTTATTCACAAACCCATTTTTGACGAGTGTTCCTGAAGGTTTCACCTCAGCAAAATCTTTCAACGAGGAAAACTATTCAACGGCTTTCGGCACTATTTGAGAGTCGAAACACACTCAAAAATAGGTGAAAACCTCCAGTCGCTGGCCGGACTCTGGGAGAAGTGTGATGAGTACGAGCAACCGCTCATACTCACTTTCATCGACTTAAAAGCTGCGATTGACTCAGTACACTGGCACACGGTTCAATTGGCACTCGTCATAGCTGGATTTCCACCTCAGTATGCCGAAGCAATCAGAAGATCGAACGAAATCGAGACTGGCAGGATGGAAATGCTAGGAAAGCAACTGAAGATTCCCGTGGAAAGAGGAGTACGGCAAGGAGACTCCTCCTCGCCAGCACTCTTCGCAATCGCGCTGCAGTCACTACTCAACGAAGCAGATCCGTTACCAGAAGAAGACGACGAAGACTGGGGAATCAAAGTCAATGGAGTACGAATATCTCGACTACTCTTCGCAGATGACCTGGTCCTCATCGACAAGTCATCCGCCGACGCCTCCAGAAGAGCCTCAACGATCGCTTCCACGTGCCTTCCTGCGGGTCTCCTGGTCAACACTTCGAAGTCAAAAGTGCTGAGAAATCGGGCAGCCGACACAGACCAGATCAAAGTGAACAACGAGCCACTCGAAGACGTCGACAAGATGAAGTACCTGGGAAGGACTCTCCAGAAAGACGGCAACTTGAACTTCGAGATCGACAACAGGATACGAGCTGGATGGGCCGCCTTCAACAACATCAAGGACTACATCAAAGAGATTCCAGTAGCTGAAAAGCACCACTACTTGATGACCACGTTCATCCCCGCCATGACTTACGCATGCGAGACCTGGAATACGAACGTAGAAGACGTCAAGAGAATCAACAGAGCTGCGAGTCACATCTGGTACGCAGCCCATGCAGGAACACCGCCGAATCTCGAGAATGTGATCATCAAGAAGAAGGTGAAGTGGGCCGGACACGTCGGCAGAATGCCACCCGCGAGAATTTGCAAGAGAATCACCGAATGGGAAATTCCGAAGGGAATCGATGAATTCAAGCGACACAAAGGCAGACCGAAGAAGAGATGGGAAGATGACGTGGTGAACGAAGTGAAGATACATCAGCACAATCGCAATTTAATAGGCCGAACACGTCCCCTGGCCACGCCTAGCAAGATCCAGAAGTTCCTGGAAGTGTCTAGTCCACAGCTACAACAGCTAGATATGGACTATCCAAGTATCCAAGTAAGTAATCAGTGTGTTGATTACTCCGCAAGGTGCCAGTTCTACACAATACACTCCGTCTCGACATCAACCACTCAGAGACGGATGGATGTCACTGTTTTGATCAACCACCACGTTCTCTGGCAACAGACATTGAGATGGAATATAGAAAAGACTCACCGAATCTATTGGTCATTCCAAACAGTAGTTGAGTAATTCGGCGCATTTTGTCCATCGCTAATTTGACGCCGTTTTTTCGAGTATTCCGCATTGAAACTCATTTGATTGGCTTCTCCTCTTATTCAAAAATCCATTCTAGACAATTCTTGCTGAAGGTTTCATCTCTACAACTTCTTTCAATGATGAGACTTGTTCGACGGCTTTCGGCACTGTTTTAAAGTCGAAACACACTGAAAAATAGGTTTTCATTGAATATACTGACGAGAAGTAATAATTTTCCGATAATAAACAAGGTATTCTATGACATCAATCACTTTTTTCCCTGTAAATTGACTTCAATTTTGTTTGAATGGAAAAAAATACCCAAATCGCAGGAAACACTCGTCGATCGATAGTTGCCTATTGTTTCTGCACAGCAGGACAGTGAGCGGAGGGAATGTCAGTTGCAATCCTTCTCCTTCCAAACCACAATCTCTCGAAGAATGTTTGGCAAGAGGTGAAAATGAAAACAATTGTGCAATTAACTTTTTCTTGAAAGGCATGTTGTGTGTGACGGTTTTTTTGAAATCACTTTGTTTAATGATTCTGACTCACTTTTGCGTTAAAAAATGTTGTAAACACAAAAAAAATGCAGAGCCCAGCCAACGAGTACACTGACCAGTCACCTGAAGTTTTTCAAGTCAGGTAGCCGCTGGCAGTCGAGAGGTCACGAGTTCTAGCCCTCGCCTCAACCCGGGTTCACCGAGCCTCAATTGAACGTTTGTATACTATTCCTTTTTTTATATGCAGCGAAACTGTTCAGATTCTTTGAAATTTCGTCGAAAATTACAGCTGTTGTTGGTTTTGTGTTCTGGATGCTCGAAGTTCAGGTCTTTTCCCAATAGAAAGCCGGAGAATGACTCGATGAACAATATATTCGGTTTCCGCGCCATAATCCGTTCAAAATAATTTTTAGAAAACGAAACAATTTTTCTCGGTGAAATCTCAGTGTTTCATCGTATTTTGAAGCTGAACATTCACTATTTCTATGTTCATATCATATAGTCGTATGGCATCTGATTTCTTTTAATCGTCAAAATCCGCCGCCCAATTCGCATTACCGTCTATCGATTTTATGTGCATATCGCCTGACACCCCGCAGTTTCTCGATCAGACTGGCTATTTAGAGCTGGATCTGGGTTAAAATGGCAAACTTCTTGCAACACATCGTGAATGCATTCGAATAATATCATTTGGTGAGCTTTTGGTCTTTTTTTATCCACGAAAATGACCTGATTTGACAGAATTTTGGCGAAAATGGTTATTCTTGCTGGTTTTGTGTTCTGGGTGATACTAGAATGGTCTTTTCTGCGAAATAAAGCCAACATCATTGCTTTGACAGCGTTTTTACAGAATCTCCGCCCCAACTTTCAGCGGAAAGGTTCTGATTTTTTGAAATATCGGCGGAAATGGCTGTCGTCTCCGGATTCGTGTTCTGAATGCGCATCCGTTGAATTTTAGGTCTCTCTTATCAATGGGAAGCTGGAGAATGACTCGGAGAACGATATACTCGGTTTCCGCGGCATGATCCATTTAATTTCGATTTTTAGTGAACGAAACCTTTCTTCTTTATGAATTCTTCGTTTTTTCATCAGTTTCCAAGCAAAACACCTACCATTTCGTGTTTTTGTTGTTCCTATCGTCCTTTCACAATTGCTTTCCACTGGAACCGTCGAAATCCTCGCCGAAAACCTGAAAAAATGAATGAAAATGTGTGGTGCGGCGGAAAACATATTCGAAACGGCGTGTCCAATAGAGCGCGTTTGCACCAGTTATTAACGTTTTCGTTGTCATTTTCGCATGGGAAGGAGTGAAAAAACGTGGATTTCTGACGAATTGGGCGATTTTCTTCAGAATTTTCCACAATACGATAAAACGAACAACTGGAAATTATTTTTTAATGTGGAATTCTGGCCGGTGCAAGGACGAATTACACATGCTGCTATTCAATGCACAATATTCGAAGTCACAATTCGCTGAGCTATCCAGGCGCAAAAAATTGTGAATTTGCTGGGAAATTGTCGAATTCAAAACTGGAATATGTGTTTTTGCGGAAAATTATTGTGAATTTTCAAAACATTTGGCGATTTCGACAGTTTGCAGTACAATTTGAGTGCTGATGAATGTTTTTCGCAAGAAATGTGTCTGTGGAGACTATTTATTGGTAATTACGAATGTTTATTGATTGTTTCATTCCGCAGGATGTTCATGAAGTCATAGGTTTCGCTGGAAACAACTTATGACCTCAACGTCGTTCTCAGCCGTTTTTTTTTGAAATGAAGAATTTGTTTGTGATCCGCCGATTTTTTGAGCCGTTTTGCGATCTGCGTCTTGTCTTCTCAAATACTCTATCTTCGTATGATACAGTAGTTTTTCTTCTGTGATTTGTGCGGAAACCTCTGTGAAAAACACCAGTCACGCGCGCAAAACCTGAATTCTTGGAGGCTGTGCATCCTGTACGGCCGCACGATGGGACCATTTCTCCATTTGTTGTCAGGAATTGTTAATCAGTGTGTTGATTATTCCGCAAGGTGCCAGTTCTACACAATACACTCCGTCTCGACATCAACCACTCAGAGACGGATGGATGTCACTGTTTTGAACAACCACCACGTTCTCTGGCAACAGACATCGAGATGGAATATAGAAAAGACTCACCGAATCTATTGGTCATTCCAAACAGTAGTTGAGTAATTCGGCGCATTTTGTCCATCGTTCATTTGATGCCGTTTTTTGAGTGTTCCGCATTAAAACGCATTGGATTGGCTTCTCTTTTTATTCGCAAACCCATTCTTGACGAGTCTTGCTGAAGGTTTCACCTCAACAAAATCTTCCAACGAGGAGAACTTCTCAACGGCTTTCGACACTATTTGAGAGTCGAAACACACTGAAAAATAGGTTTTCATTGAATCAAATGACGATAAGTAATAATTTTCCGATAACAAACAAGGTATTCCATGACATCAATCACTTTTTTCCCAGTAAATTAACTCGAATTCTGTTTAATTCAAGAAAAACCTTCAATTTGCAAGAAACACTCGTCGATCGATAGTTGCCTGTTGTTTCTGCGCAGCGGGACAGTGAGCGGAGGGAATGTCAGTTGCAATCCCTCTCTTTCCAAACCACGATCTCTCAAAGAATGTTTGGCAAGAGAGAAAAATAAAGAAAAATCACTTTATATAGTGATTATGATTAACTTTTGCGTTAAATGATATGTTGCAAACACAAAACATGCAGAGCACAGCTAACGAATAGACTGACCAGTCACCTGTAGTTTTTCCAAGTCAGGTGGCCACTGGCAGTCGAGAGGTCACGAGTTCTAGCCCTCGCCTCAACCCCGGGTTCAACCAGCCTCAATTGGTTAGTAGCTTTGTCTACAAAGGGTAATCGGTCACACTCCCCGGCCCGGACGTGCCTTAAATTCAGGCCATTATCGAATCACCACCGGGTGTCTTTGGCACTCGACATCCGAGGTCCTGCAGCTCCTAGAGCTTGAAATACGGATCGACTTTGTCCTTATTTTTATTTGTTCTTGTTTTTTCCAAGACAATAAACAAAATGTTTCTTCCAAACGTGTGATTCGTATGAATTAAGCGCGGATCCATTTGAAAATTGAAATTCACCCAGCAGAATATATAATTTATGTTTGCGTCGGCTGAACATTCTTGAGCCGAAAGTTAATCCCAACTACCGAATATCTTTCCGAGAAAAAGCAATCAGGTTCCAAATTACCCTCCAGGTGCCGTCGTCGTGCGCCTCTAATCTTCAGAGCACAAGGCACATAATCTTCTCCCTCCCGTTCGAAATGGCTAATTCTGCTCACGCTCCTTCCAATTTTCGCTCCGGGTGTCTCTCAGGCGCTTCGAATGCCTTTCGACACTCGGTTAGCTACATAACATGTCTCATTGCGGAACATTTGAAGTTTCCTCAACTATCTCTAAAAGCCGCTTTCAGAATTTCAGAAGGAGGAAGACCGCGACTACTTTCACCACACCGCCATGACCACAAATGACTCGGTCGACGTCCACGTACGGGAACGACGTACGACGGCAGATTCCGACAGTGGGTGTTTCCAGATTTCTCATAAGGATGAGCAGATATGAACAAAACCGATGGAAAATTTCAAAATTGAAAAAGGATATGCAAATTGAAATTTTCGATGTCGTCGAAATATGTGAAGAAAATTGAAATTTTGGTCGTCGGCAGGATTGCGAAATAGTGAAAATCGAGAGACTGACCCAGTTGGAGTCAAATTGCTGGCTTCCAGTTTGTTTTCGTTATAAAATCATCTTCTGAGCACAACGAGGCCTCATACCCCCCCCCCCCCCCGTTTTGAATAACCACCACGTTCTCTGGCAACAGACATCGAGTTGGAATATAGAAAAGACTCACCGATTCTATTGGTCATATCACACAGTAGTTGAGAAATTCAGCGCATCGCTCATTTGACACGGTTTTTTCCAGTATTCCGCATACAAACTCATTTGATTGGCTTCTCCTCTCATTCAAAAACCCATTCTTGACGAGTCTTGTTGAAGGTTTCATCTCTACAAAATTTTTCAACGAGGAGAACTTCTCGACGGCTTTCGGCACCATTTCAGAGTCGACACACTGAAAAATTGGTTTTCATTGAACAAAATTACGAAACAGAAAAATATTCCGCAAACAAAAGATGAATTTGATAAAATTATCAGTTTTCTCACTGTAAACTGACTTCCTCTCTGTTTGAATTCAGAAAAACATCTGAACCGCAAGAAACACTCGCCGATCGATAGTGGCCTGTTGTTTGTGCGCAACGGAACTGTGAGCGACGAGAGGAAGTACCGACGAAAAGAAACATTCCTTTGCCGAAAGTTGCATGAAAACAAAAAGACCTGAAAAATGAAACTATCGTCGTCAAAAAGAGTATTTCTTTAATGTTTGTTCCATGTTTAAGACGATTCCTCCGAGTTCCCGTCTGTGTCTGAGAAAATAACAGTTTGAATACACTCCGTCTCAACATCAACCACTCAGAGACGGATGGCTGTCATTGTTTCAAACAGCCACCACGTTCTCCGGCAACAGACATTGAACCGGAATACAAAACAGCTCAAAATATCCGCTGTTCATCGCTATATTTGCACAATGAATACACTGCTAAACCGCTGGCGTGTACACAGCGGCTAGAACCGGATCTGCGGGTCCGCCAGCGGTTGGCGGATCGCCTGTGGACACGCAGCGGTTTAGCAGTGTACGTACTGAGAGTCGAGATTTTTGAGATTCGTTTAGTTTTGGGGGTATCGAACGACTTTTCTTCGAGTGAACGTGCTTTACGCAATTTTGAAGAAACACCCACCGAAAGATAGTCGCTTTTTGTTGCTGGCCAGTTATTATTCTGACGGTTCTTCAATGATGAGGCGGGGAAGACATCGCTGGTAACTATGTTGTTCTACAGCGTTTTCTGATTTCTCAGCACAATTTGTCCACACTTGATACGATCCATGAGAGCGCTTCTCGAAATGATTTTTCTGATATTTTGACAACCACCAGCACCATGGGAAGTGTTGAGTAAGCATTTCGACCGATAGCCCTGATCCTACAGGTTTCCGAGAAAGCACTAACTGATTGTCTGTTCTTCGGCAGTGTTTTGACGCTTGTTCAAATTATTTTTCGAAGATGTCTCATCCGATATTCAATGCACAGATCAGATGATAACTCAATTGATCTCTGACGCAAATAGGGAACGTCTGAAGCGTATTTTTCAAAATTCCAGTGCAATTTCGAACAATTCTTATGATTCCTGATGAAAATACAATTGTTCACTCAAATTAATCCAGTTGACTAGATCCTGACGGAAAGTTACTTATATCAGACTTTCATTTTCCTCTGTTGTGCTGATATTCTTTAGATGGAAAGAATGGATAACATCATCAAGGTAAACTATGGCAACGAGAGCATATGGAGATAAACTTGTGATAAAATGAAAAAAGATCGGAGCAACATGAAAATTATTCGAATTTTTGCTTTGCAATATAGCAAAAAAACAGATTCCCGCTGCTCTCTTATATTTTTCGATTGAAATAAACAATTTTGCTAGAGATTCAATTTTTTTGAACTTAAAAAGCGAAAACAACTGACTTGCGGCTTTATATAGTTTTTCAATAAGGGAAAAGTTCTAATTAGGATCGAAGCTTTTTAAAAATAAAAGGAAAACTTACAAAATTCCATTGGACGAGTCGTAAAATGGCAAATAGGTGTTATCGCGAGGTGAGCCTGCCCCTTTGTGTGCGAACACTGTGACGCACAACCGCACCGTTTTGTCTGCTGTCTCTCCGATTGCGTGTCTTTCGTCGTGTTATTTTACCGAGGAGAGGAGACGAACTCAATCGGAAAAGTAACAACGAATGAACGACGACAAGAAGCGGCTGCGAGGCTCCGCATAACAACTCTAATTTACAGGGTGGCTCATGAGTATGGAGACAAAATTTGTCCACTTTTCTGACAATGTTTCACAGGTTTTTTCGTAATGTTAAGACATTTATCCTCCGTATGGAGTCTAAAAAAGCGACTTCAACAGTCTTTAGCTACCACATTCATTTTCTCTCGGTTTATGAATGAATAGTGTCACCCGATCACGTTATGAGGCTATATACGCAAAATTAGACTTTGTTCTTCGGATTATTTCGTAAAGAATGAGGATTTCCCATGAATAATTTTGTGCTGGTTACAAAAAATGACACTTTTGACATCCAATCCGTTCAAACCAACTGTATCTAAACACTATTCCGAACGATGAAATAGGCAGAAGCATGTCATTCGGAAATTCTGGAAGATCTGAGGTTCCAGGCGAAAACAGATATCAGATGTGGTGTAGTGGGTATTAAGAAACAATCTAAAAGTGTTTAGTTACTATATCAGTTATACCCAGTCACCTTTAGCCATCTCAAAAATAAATAAATCCGATTGGAAAAGTTGAAAAACTTCTCGAAAACGGGTGAGTGCGGCGTCTGTGGGAGACTGCAGAGAACGACTGAAGATTTCCAGTGACCAATAAGTTATCGAACATTCAGAATGGTTGGAAAATATATTAAGATGGTCAATAAAAATACCCATGAAAACATTTCTCTCCATACTTATGAGCTGTAGCTGACCAATTTGATATTTTTCTCCGAGTTCTCGTGCTCGCCAATATTTAGAGACTTGCGAGCCACTTCCAGGGCGTCCTCGCGGGTCAGGTTGCCGCCAATGAATCCGGAAACGTGCACGAAGACGCCGCCGTCGATGCCGCTCTCCTTGCGGAAGGGAGCAGGAGACGATTGTCGAACGGCGAGGTTTTGTCGGTAGGGATCGTTTGGACGTGCCACGAGTTGTTGGTGGAGTCTGAAAATGAAACTTTGTGTTAGAGAGCTAGGATAATTGCTTTGTCAAATTGATTCTCACCCTGGAACAAGATATAAGTGATGCTGTCATCGGCGATGTGTTCGTCTCGACTTCAATATCGAAAAAGTGCTCCTTTCACGGGCATCCGCCGTTCTTGATGAGGATGATCTTGCCGGACGTATCATTCTCGAACCGTTTCTCAACCGCCGCCTCGATGATCTCACGCGCCGGCCACCAAACATTCGTCACTTCACCAACCGCATGAATTCGCTGCCGATGAACGCCATCGCGTGCTGGAATCGCTCGTCGGCGGCGTTCTCCGACTCGTTCCAATGAGCGTTGAACTGTCCGGTACGCAAGGACAAGTTTCCCGGTGACTGGTAGCAAGGGACGCCGTCGTATTGCGAGATTCCGTTGTCGATCGACACGACGATCTGCTGCGGTGATAGAAGAGGTCGAGAACCGTCGGAGCGACGTCTGGAAAAAGAAACCAATTCCAGTGTCTAGAAGGATCCTCCAACCTGATTGATGACATCCTTTCCTTCATGGGCGAACACCAAACCAGCTGAGCTCAACTTTGTATCAAAATTGAGCTTCTCAAACGTCCGCATGGTGTCGCTGTGGAACTTTCCAGAATGCGTTCCATTTCGATGAGCGATGATGCTTGATTACGATCAATGCACGGGACCTGCTCCTCGGCGGTCCGAAGCACAAAGACCGCACAACACAGCTCCTTCTCAGAAACCACATTCAGCTCTTTCTCCTTATAGCCACGTAAAGTCCGTTTGTTGTTCTTGTTCACAAGATTCGGCTCTTTGAGCACTTTTCCCGAACACTCGGATAACATCATCCAGATAAACTATGGCAACGAGAGCATATGGAGATATTTCTGAAAAAAAAACAAAAAATTAGTGGGAAAACTCGTGATAAATTGAAAGAAGATCGGAGAAACATGCTTTGCAATATAGCAAAAAAACAGATTCCCGCTGTTTTCCTATATTTTTTGATTTAAATGAACAATTTCGCTAGAGATTTAAATTTTTTTGAACCTAAAAAGCGAAAACAACTGACTTGCGGCGTTATATATACATTTTTAACAAGGGAAAAGTTCTAAATAGGATCGAAACTTTTTAAAAATGAAGAAAAACTCACAAAATTATAGTGGACGAGTCGAAAGACGGCGAATAGGTGTTATGAGCCTGCCCGTTTGTGTGCGAACACTGTGACGCACAACCGCACCGTTTTGTCTGCTGTCTCTCCGATTGCGTGTCTTTCGTCGTGTTATTTTACCGAGGAGAGGAGACGAACTCAATCGGAAAAAGAACAACGAATGAACGACGACAGCAAGCGGCTGCGAGGCTCCGCATAACAACTCTAATTTAGCTGTCCAATTTGATCGTTTTCTCCGAGTTCTCGTGCTCGCCAATATTTAGAGACTTGCGAGCCACTTCCAGGGCGCCCTTGCGGGTCAGGTTGCCGCCGATGACTCTGGAAATGTGCACGAAGACGCCGCCGTCGGTCGATGCCGCTCTCCTTGCGGAAGGGAGCAGGAGACGATTGTCGAACGGCGATGTTTTGTCGGTAGGGATCGCTACGAGTTGTTGGTGGAGTCTGAAAATGAAACTTCGTGTTAGAGAGCTAGGATAATTGCTTTGTCAAATTGTTTCTCACCTTGGAACAAGATATAAGTGATGCTGTCATCGGCGATGTGTTCGTCTCGACTTCAATATCGAAAAAGTGCTCCTTCCACGGGCATCCGCCGTTTTTGATGAGGATGATCTTGCCGGACGTGTCATTCTCAAACCGTTTCTCAACCGCCGTCTCGATGATCCACCAAACATTCGTCACTTCACGAACCGCATGAACTCGCCGCCGATGAACGCCATCGCGTGCTGGAATCGCTCGTCGGCGGCGTTCTCCGACTCGTTCCAATGAGCGTTGAACTGTCCGGTACGCGAGGACAAGTTCCCCGGGCGACTGGTAGCAAAGGACGCCGTCGTATTGCGAGACTCCGTTGTCGATGGCGTCGATCGACTCGACGAATTGCTGCGGTGATAGAAGAGGTCGAGAACCGTCGGAGCAATGTTTCCGCCAAGGATCTGGAAAAAGAAACCAATTCCAGTGTCTAGAAGGATCCTCCAACCTGATTGATGACATACGGGAACGACGAACGACGGCAGATTCTGACAGCTGGTGTTTTGACCCAGTTGGAGTCAAATGGCTGGCTTCCAGTTTGTTTTCGTTATAAAAATGTGTTCTGAGCACAACGAGGTCTCATACCCCCTACCGTCTATCGATTTTTTGACCATATCGCCTGAAAGCCCGCAGTTCACGATTATAATGGTTATTTACAGCTGAATTCAAGTAAAAATAGCAAACTTCACGGAACATATCGTAACTCCATTCGAAACATACTGTTTGATGAGGTGTTGGCCCTTTTTATCCACGAAAATTGTTCTGATTTGACAGAAGTTTGGCGAAAATGGTTATTCTTGCTGATTTTGTGTTCTGGGTGACAATTACATACTACAATTGCCTTTTCTGCAAAAGAAAGCCAACATCATGGCTTTGACAACGTGCTTATACAGTCTGCTCCGAAATTTTCAGCAAAACGGTTCTGATTCAACGACACTTGGACGAAAATGGCTGTTTTCGCTTATCTTGTGTTCTGGATGCTTATCAATTGAAGTATAGGTCTCTTTTCCTAACGGAGAGCTGGAGAATAACTCGGGAAACAATATATTCGGTTTTCGCGCCATAATCCGTTCAAAATAATTTTCAGAAAAGGAAACCAGTTTTCTCTACGAATCCTCGGTTTTTCATCGTTTTTTCAAACAAAACACTCACCACTTTCGTGTTTTTATTTTTCCTATCGTTATTTCGCAACTTCTTTCCACAGGAATCGTCACAAACTCCGTCGAAAACCTGAAAAAATAGATGAAAATGTGTGGGGCGGCGGAAAATAAATTCAAATGGGGGTGTCCGATAGAGCGCGTTTGCACCAACTATCGACGTTTCCTTTGGCATTTTCGAATGGGAAGGAGTGAGAAAACGTGGATTTCTGACGAATTGGGCGATTTTCTTCGGAATTTTTTGTGATAAGATTGAATCAAAAACTGGAATCTATTTTTCAATGTGGATTTTTGGGCAATTTGGAGGCGAATTCCGCATGCTGCTTTTCAGAGTACATTGTTCGAAACGAGAAAAAACACTTTACTGAGCAATCCAGGTAAAGAGGGAGTTTACTAGATAAAACTTGGGTTCAATGTTTCCAAGTCTGACTGTAGGATATGAGTTTTTGAGGAAAATAATGATGTCTTCAAAAAAGTGCTGGTGAATGTTTTTTGAAGAAGTTTCGCCCATTGGGCCTATTTCTTGATAGTTACGACTGTTTATTGATTATTTCATTCCGCAGGATGTTCATGAAGTCGTAGGTTTCGCTGGCAACGGCAGGTGATCTCGACGTCGGTCTAATCCTTTTTTTAGTGAAGAACCTGTTTGTGAAACAGAGATTTTTGGAGGCGTTTTGCGCAAAAAGCGGCTTATCTTCCCAAGCACTTTCTCGTCGTACTCTACTGTAGTGGGCAACTGCAGTGAAGAATCTGGCTAAAACAATAAAGGAAAGGCTGGAGAGAGCAAAGACTCATTGATTACTATTGCTGATAATCCTTCTCCTTCTTCGCACTTCATGTGCTCTTCGGTAGTCTTCAAAGCAGATGGCTCTTGCTCCGGAATGACAGTGCATGAAGGCGAAGAAGCTGTTGTTTCAGGAAACCGTATCTAAATGAAGCACACTTACCTATTCTCCTCCCTCACGATATCTCTTGTTTTGATATCGCTTCCTGTTTTTAAAAATAGCGCATAAAACGGCTGTAACTCGAGAAGCACCGAACATTTTTGAAAGATTTTTGGGAACGTACTTCTATTGATATTCTAAACGCATTTCCGCCGAAAGCTTACCCAAATTTGAGGTAGACTATTCCGTTTTTGATACTTTAACGGAGCATAACTTGACTTCTGACCTAGTTTTGCAAAACCTAATTCGGAGTCCCCATACCGAAATCCCACGGACACTTCCCACATTTCCCTTGTTAAAAATGGGAGCAGACTCCCGAGCCGCCACCACCGCCACGAACCTTTGCCAGCCCCGCAGACATCGTCGCTACGCCTCGTCGTCTACCTGGTTTTCGAGGCCGTTCCGTCTCGCGTGTCGGTTCCGTCTTCCGCAGTGTCACCGTCATCCGTAATATGATGCCCGTCGTCGTCTCGCCGCCCAACGATGCTCCCACTCCCACTTACGCCACCTTCTCCTCATCGCATCACACTGAAAAGCGTCACCAGTTCGCCGAAAAACCGCTGCAACGGCCACCACCAGGAGACCGCGCATTCTGGACAGCTCCGTACAGACACGTGCAGCCGGCACGCTCGGACTTCTGGTACTATGTTCGAGTACAACATCTTCGGGATCATCAGCAGCCTCTTCAACGACGTCACCAACAAGACCACCGCGCTGACGTGTCATCCGTCGATCAAACGGCAACTCGCCGGAGAAGAGGAGAGGATGAACGCGCTCGAGGAATAGGCCGCCGAGATACCGACTCCCACTGTACGCGTCTCTAAAAAGGCAACGCTCTCTTTTTTTCGACTTACCCCTCCCGTTGCGATAAGAGTAATTACTCCTCTCTCACGTACACTATTTCTTCTTCTCTAGACAGATGGAAAGTGTGTGTGTGTGTGTGTGTGTGTGTGTGTGTGCGTGCACCCGTCCTGTCCGAGAACACCTGTCCGAGTGTCTCTTACTATCTGCCTCCCAAACAAAGAACAATCGACAGAGGGGAAGGGGGGTGCACACGTTGAGCGAGCCTCCTCGCAGTCCTTTTACTGTACGCGTCTCTCTGCTTACCATAGGGAGGCAACACTCTCTCTCTCTCTCTATCGATCTGCCCCTCCCCCTTGCCCGGTGCGATAAGAGTAATTACCCCTCTCTCACGCACACTATTTCTTCTTTTCTGTTGCTGTCTGCGTTGTGTCTCTCGTAGGCAGCTGCCGCACCCAGCCATCCATTCATTCTCCCCTCCCCGAGTCCCCTGAGATGGGTTGACTGCATCCCCTCTCTCTAAGAGCCCTGATCTGGGCTCTAAACCGATTTATCACTAAGTCCCCAACCCCACCCCTCTAGAGTCCTGATCTGGACTCTACCCCCACTGATTATTACTGAATTTCTATGTGATTACTGGTAACACTGGATGTGATTGTTCGAAAAGTGAGTTTTTTTCTAAATTTGGAATACTTTTATTATAAAAGTTACATATTAGCAATTTTTACGCTTTCTGTGAAAAACCGAACACAATTATTTTCAGAACAAAGAGCTACCACCAACTGTCGACATCATCCCGTCAGCTGATTCGATAAGAGATGGCAGTTCGTCATCGATGGATGCTGTTGTGATGGGTGAGCAGAGCTATCAAATCAACTGACAACTCGCTAGTTATCAATGTTATTAAAACGTTATCAGCTGATTGATTGGTCTTCTTGATAAGGCGGGTATTTTTCTAGTTGATCACTTTTGAATTGGATTTGTGCTTGAGGAGTTAGTTTCATTTCTCATCTCTACTGATTAGTTTGCGAAACCACCCGTGATCAGTAAGAAATGAAAAGCCACCCGACGTTTTCATTGAAAACTTGATAGAGGTGTCGTATAATTTCGAAACCGATGCACGAAAACACGGGCTCCGTCCAAGAGCTCTTTCAAATCAATCGCTGTCTCCCACTCCGAGGAGTGTCCATAAGACAATGTAGACAATGTGTGCCATAAGACAGTGTGTGCGTGTGTGAGTGTAAAATAGCTCTGCACACCTGTGGCCGTGTTGCGTAATTGGCCATAGCTGCGGGGGGGGGGGGTCATCCTGTCACTCCTCCCGTTGCTTTCCTCGAGAGGTGATCCCTCCCCCCCATTCCCCCTCCTCTCACACACACACAACTCACAGGGGGAGGAACGGTGAGAGATATGTAGGGGCCGATTCCGATTTCCATTCTCTCCAAAGTATTCTCTTTCCAATTTTCAAAGGAAATTCTGTGGGCGTGTCCTGAAGCGGTCACAAATTTCAATTTTATTTCAGATCAGAAAGCCGTTTGGTTTTAGGCTAGTTTCGTTTTGACTGGTAGCTCGGTCTGATCCGATTGGGAACCTATTGGTGAAACTGATGTGGAATATCTGCAAGACTATGACTAATTTTTGGACCGAAAAATTGTTAAAAAATTAATAAATAGAAAATATTGGCTCCGCGATACTGCCACCAGACATTTCCACACCAGGACAGTTCGTCAACGCGACCCTCTTCTGTTTAATTTCCGGGTTTTACAGTGTTAAAAACGCTGTTTCACGTGAAGAACTGTTAGTGACGAAAAATGCGCAATATCTGGTGGCGAAGTATCGCGGAATCAAAATGGGAACACTCGGGTGTTCCACAGCCGTTCTTTAACTTTTGAAAGTTTTGTCTTTTTAAGAAAACTATGAAGACATTGCAAGACCCGAGGGACCCTACATCCCAATATTTGCCGAAGGACCGTTGCCGAAGCCAGCTGTCAAAGAGGAAAAGCCAGGGAGCAACGGAGGCCTCGGAGAAGAAAAGCCGACGTCAAGACTGGAGACAGTGCCAGCGGGGCCAAGCAGAACCGCAGACGGCGGAAACAACGGGGCAAGCTCAGCGCCGCTCCTTCGCCAAATGTTGATGGAGACCAGCTCAAGCGCCACAAATCCTCGTCTTCGACCCGGTTTCCAGCACGAGCCGACGGTCTTAGAAGAGTTCTTCATGGATCAAGCAGGTCCATCCACGAAGCCAGCTGTTGCCACTCCGACGAGTCGACGGAACCACTGCCTCGGAAGCGTCGACGCAACAATCGCCGCACCACTCAAATGCAGCCGCTCTCCGCAGGTCCAGTCATGGGACAACCGGTGGAAACGATGGAGCCAGCCGCCGTTTTCCCGCAGACCGGCATCGATGTTCGTCGACTCAACACTGCCATCGTTCCCGTCGGAACGCATTTGGAGCGACTCAATTCCAATAATAGAGGTTTGTCATATTTCTTTTGCTATCTATTCTTTCAAAACTAAAAACAAATTCATTTCAGTGGGTCACCAAATGTACCCGGAACCGCCGATCCAGCCGCCTCCGACCACTTTGGTCATATCGCCATTGAGGAGTCACGACGGATGGTAGGTCGTTTTATTTTTCAAAAGTTGAATATTGCTGAAAAAATGAAATTGTTGTTGAAAAGATTATAGTTTTAAATTCAGAAATTTTTCCAATCTCTACTCTAAACCACTCTAAAGTTCTAAAATTCAACAAAAATACTTTTAAAAACTCGTCAGTTGAATCCCCTAGTCCTCTCGCTCGCTATTCCTCTCGCCATCCCCCCTGTCGCTCTCTATTTCTCCCATCGGCTAGGTTGCAACAAAAACATCAATACTATGTACTCATCCTCGTATCAACATCAGTGAAGATGTCTTTTACAGCAACTTGGATAGCAATGTTTCGAAGAGCAAACGAGACAGAGGAGAAGAAAGCGGAAACAATAGAACCGCCGATATCACCCAGAGGTTAGTGATTCTTAAAGGGTGCACCATAACTATCATTCCTTTAGGCATCCCAATCGTCCGGGAGAACAAGAAGACTCCTCCTGAAGTGGCAAAGTGGAATACGGATAGTGGACAGACTGAGATGATGGCCATGCGTCACATCGTCTCCGAACGAATTGCTGCTCCTGAAGACACACTCTCTGGAACGATCAAGCAAGAAGTGGAAGAGCCGACGGATCCTGTCAGAATGCACATGCAGATGAACGAAGAAGTGCAGTGTCAGAAGACGCAATGTGGAAAAGTATGGGAGAGAGGCCATTGACGGAGCAAGATTTTAACTATATGGCCAATTGTAATAATTTTTGGTATTAAAATAAATTTACTTTATTGAAAATCTGAAGTTTTCGTGTATAATGGAAAAAATGACTGATCGTCGTATGAAATCGACACTCTACCTCGCTATTCTCATATCCAGACTGTCTCATTGACACTATTCCGCGGATTCAGTGATTTTACGACCAGGAAATGTCGGACCATCCAGAGAATTGCCGTCGCCACAATACAGTGTACTTCGAGCTATCATTCGCAAAAAAGACCATCCGATTACGGCGACATTCGGATCCGCGTTACATGTGTTTTTTTCCACAATTTCAACGATTTTTTTTTTGATATTTCGCGGTGGATATCTCGAAATGTCTTCGGAATGTGGTCGAGAATTGAAAAAAGTTATGTTTCACGATGAACGGAAACTTGGAACTTCACGCAAAAAAGGTGCAATTCGAGAAAATTCCACTGCTGGAATAAAAACAATTCCATGTAGTAATGGAATTGGGGAAGAAATCGGAAAATCGAGGGGAACCTTCGAAGAATCATTTAAAAACAATGTGAAACCATGAACAAATGCTTCCACTCATCTCCATCCACTTCACCTCAATCAAAAACCTGACATTTTGTCATTTTTCCGCAAATTTGGTGGTTTCCGCAGTTTGTTTTCGGTCGGTCGGTGAGCTGTTATGTATTTGAGATTGACTCAAACATTTGAAAAACGTCTGAATTTATAAGAAAATACAGATTCAGTGTGTTAGAAATGCGATACCAGCTCAAGAATTTAGTTCGAAACCCATTTTTTTGCGGGTGGGCTATCATTATGACACCCCACATTTTTTTGGTTTCGGTACTCAATGTCGACCCTGTATCCTGAAAAATTGCACCCGGCGGTTATTTTGCATGAGAAAGCAATTGGCATTTACAGATTTTCATGAAAATGGCTGGTTCTTCTCGAAATGTTCGAAAATGGGGATGGTCTATCGCGCGCTGTAGTTTCCGAAAAAATTCTGACCCTTGTCCGTCCCAACAGGCTTTCAGCGCGAATCCCCTAGCCCTGCAGGGCTCAGCGAGCTTCGCTTACTGCTTGCACTGCGCACGAGACAGCTTACAAAAAAATACACAAAAAGTAGTCCAGAAGCCGTCAAAGTTGACAGATTGCTTGAAAGATTGATGAACATCGTGTTAGTCAGGACAAAAAATCAAGAAAATTCAATTTTTGGTGAATTTTGATGAACTTGGTATGGAATTGAAGAGAAAAAAGTTCGAAGTTCAGAAATCTATATTATTCTGAAAACCTATTCCCGTTTTTTTTTTGGGAGATCCATTTGAAATCTTATGCGCTAAACACGCAAAGCGCACGACGAACGCGTCAGTAGAACTCGCTTGGACGCAGCGCGGCGGGTGCAGGCAGCATGGTGGTTAGCGTGACCCTCTGCTCTGCACACATGGACCTTCCTCTCCCTCTCTCCTCGTCCACGCATTTACTTCCCCCAAACCGTATGCCCCCCTTCACCGCTCCGCTGCGCACACTGTCCGTTTCATTTCTTAATTATAATTGAGGCAATTATAATTATGGTTATTTAGAGAAGTCAACGTTTACTTTGACTGAAATGGCACATAGAAACACGATTCAAACTAGAAAAATCACGTCTCAAAATTGGCAAATTGCTCTGGAAATACCGTTTTCAATCGAATAAACCGATACCCCAAACGCCGTCGGAGAATCATTATATCTCGAGATTGATAAGAGATATCAATAAGTTATCAACAGCAAACTAGTAGTCCTAATCATGATCTACAAGTTTGTTGTTGACAACTTTTCGAAATCTCCTATCAATCTCGAGATGAAATTATTCTCCAGTAATTTTCCGTCATTCCGCCATTGAATATGGGCCATTCCGCGAGTGCAAATTTGGCTCCCGCTGTTATTTTGTATTCCAATTTGAACTGCGGGCACAGATTTTCGATATCCCTCCTAGTTTTTCCAGGAGACCCCAAAAAGGGGGTAATCCTATTGATATTGACCGCACTGTATTTCCACGCAGCACATACTCCAATCGGATTAACACAAAATGTCATTTTTTCTGTGTATCTTTTTCTAAGTTTCCAAGAGACTCTTGTTGCAAAAACATGTGATGTTTCTTTTAATTTATTCATATCGAAATTTGAAAAAAATTAAAACTTATATCTTGAGAATGCACTCCATCGACAGTATAGTTCAACCCTCCGAGCTTCATGTTCGTCTGAAAATCAAATCAATGAAATAATTTTTTTCGTTTTTCCGTTTTGTACCTTATTGACTATGTTCTTTCTTGTTTGCGTCTGTCCACTTTCTTCCGTTTGTCCGGGAGAGTAGCCGAGTTCTGGAAGACGAGAGTATGTGTATGATATGGATAAGCAAACTATAGTTACCTTAACGATTGCTCTTTGCCGATCATTTGCTCCATGGTCACAATTTGATTGGGGCAGAGTAGCCGAGCTCTGGAAAACGAGATTATGTGTATGTTATGGATAAACAAACTGTAGTTACCTGCTCAAATGCATTGTAGTTCCGCACAACGTCCAGTAGAGGACTAATTGGATGGAACATCGTTGTTTTTACTGAAAACTAGATATCGGTTTTAGCAACAGTCCGTTACGCTTACATTCCGTGCTCAAGAAGAGACTGTGCTCTTTGCCGGATCCTTCAAGCGTTTTCACCGACATGCTTGTGCCAACCGAAGGCAATTTTCCTCCTTGTGTTCTGAAGTTCGAAAACCTTAGAGTGGGCTCAATAACTTTCCAAAAGTGAATAGCACAGTCCGTTGACTACCAAAATAATGTGCGGAATAGAAACAAAATTGCCACGTCGCCAAAAGCGAACTTTAGTGTCAACGCAAGATAGGGAAGACAACAGACTAGGGGATTTTTGGCATTCGGCCCGAATCCCCCAATTCTGAGTCGATTGGTCGAAAGACGGTTCAGTTTGAGAAAAAAGAGTATACGTGGATTTCGCATGAACGGGTGACCTCTTTTATTCACGACCAGTGTCCAGAAAGCTCATCAGTTCATGTGAGAGATGTTTCCAAGATTTGAGAAATTGATAATATCAACAGAAGGCGTCACACTGAACCGATCGCTTAGAAAAGTGACGTGCTTCATGCGGTCACCCTTTCTGACCCCTGTGTCAAAAATAGGCAAGATCGGTTCAGTGGGAGTTGAGATAATCGCTGTCACATAGAAACATTTTTTGACATGCCACGCCTACAAAACGAGGATGCAGAATTTTTGGCACGATTTCCGGCATTTTTCCGGCAATCGTGCTAAAAATTCTCTGAGTTTGTGTTTCCCCGTCATGGTTTCTTCAATTTCAAAAACTCACTTTTCCATCGGGAAGTCGCTATTTTTCCGCGACGTCCTCGATGATCTTATCGAAAGACGATGAAGCTGAAATTGGGGAAATTGGAGAAATGTCTGAATTTCGAATGAAAACTCACTTTATCATTTTCCACTGTTACCAGTAATCGATTAGGAATTCAGGGGGGGGGGGAATCAAAGGGGAGAGCCCAGATCAGGGTTCTTATGGGAATTCAGGGGGGGGAATCAAAGGGGAGAGCCCAGATCAGTGCTCTAATAGAAGGGAAAGGGGGATTTCAGTGAGAAATCGGTTCTCTCCGAGGAGAGAAACAGTCAACCCGTCTGGGGACACGGAAAACAGAAGAATGAGCGTGTGTGTTGTCCCCCGCTGCCGGTGAGCGAGGGAGGCGAGGGGCAATCGGCGAGAGTTGGTGTTGTGTGAGTGGCTGAAGAGACGCAGGATCGATATTGGAAAGCAGAGAACCGAGAGATGGACGGCGCAAGAGAGACGCAGACGCGATTCGGTTGTCGAACGCCAGCAACGGGACGATAGACGGCCCGTCGGCCAGACTCATGACTCATGGCCAGACTCATGACTCATGGCCAGACTCATGACTCATGGCCAGACTCATGACTCATGGCCGGACCACTTGCCACTTGCGAGAGGGAGGGGGGGGGGGGGATTTACGAGGAACACAGGTGGGCTTTATGGGTCAATGAGACGTCGATTTGGTCTCATCGGTCTAATTGGTCTAAATTACTTCTTCTTTACACTGTTTTCATTTCCAAAGAAGTTGTTGACCTTTCCTACGATGGAGATTAATATCCTCTGGCAAAAATGCATGCAAAAAAGTTTGAGCCTGTGGTGGTCTCGAACCCGCACTGCAAGAGGCGTGTACGTTTCCACAAGACCACGGATCGCGCGCTGACCCCACCTACGCGTGCGTACGGCACCTCGAGCGAGCGAGCGTTGTAAAAAGGCTCCGGGACATTTCGCAACTCAGACATTTCGCAACTCAGACATTTCGCAACCAGACGTTTCGCAACCGCTGAAACGGTTACGGAAGGGAAATGATATTTATTTTGTAAAACGTACCCAGATGATTGAATCCGTGGTTTTCGGGGTCGTAGAATCTGAATTTAATGTCAAAAAACACTAACGTGCAACCCGAAGAGCTGCACAAACTCACAGTCAGCCACTTGAGGGTCATTTCACTCGAACATAACCAATTAATACCGTTCTTGGACTAGTCGACGGGAAATTGCATGTAGATTATGAAGTTTAATATCACATTCCAAAAAAACAGTTACGAAATCGCGATTTTTCTGAGTTCAATGGCGAAACGAACTTACTGTGAGTTTGTGCAGCTCTTCGGGTAGCACGGTAGTGTTTTTGACATTAAATTCAGATTCTACGACCCCCAAAACCACGGATTTAATCATCTGGGTACGTTTTACAAGATAAATATCATTTCCCTTCCGCAACCGTTTCAGCGGTTGCGAAACGTCCGGTTGCGAAATGTCCCGGAGCCTGTAAAACCCGCAAGAAGCCGTCCAATGAAATAATAAGGGCGTTCATTCAGGTCGGCCCGGTACGCTGGAAAGCAATGAGAAAGAGGAAAGGGAAATGCGACCGACAGGCAATTGGTACGTTGTAATACGATTACAATCTTATCAAACCCGTCAGTTGGCGAGATAGCAGTTGCGAGGGCAAACAGTGATTGATGGCTCCGCATGGGGGAGATCTTTCGAACCGTTGTCGAGGGGACAAAGAAACGTGAGATAACACAGACCGTGAGAATGGGCCTGTGACAAAAACAACGGCAAATAAGCGGAAATTCAAGCCAGACGGGGATATCTGTTGCAATAATAAAGTTCCATACATCACAATTGTATAGGTACAGAGATTGGTGAAAGGAGCAACATGCAAATGTCTCGCAATTTCCCATGGGAAGGTCATTATTCAAAATGGGAATTCAAATCGGCCCCTATCTCTCATCGTTCCTCCTCCTCTGCAAGTTTTGCGTGTGTGAGGAGGGGGGAATGAGGAAGAGGGGAGAAGGGAAGGAGGGATGACCTGGATTACAACGCAGCTATGACCGATTGCGCGACACGCCTCTCTGTCTTCCAATAAATATTGTCGCCTTCCTCGAAGTGGGAGACGATAACTCCGCTCACTAACCGACCCTGGGGAAGAGAGATGGAAGCACTGAATTTCCTTTTGAAAAATGGAAAAAAAACGTTGGAAAAAGGGAGAAAAGAAGAAATGGAAGGGAAGACTGAATGCAGGCACAAGTGGGAGAATGACGCCGATTGCGGGCTCGGAAGAGTCGAGAGACAACTGATTACAATCTTATCAAACCCGCCAGTTGGCGTAGGAGATAGCATATGCAGGGCAAACAGTGATTGATTGATTGAACCGTTGCGGAGAGAAAGACGGAAAATTAGATAACACCGACCATGAGAATGGGCCTGTGCCAAAAACAACGGGAACTGACTAGTGAGCAAAAATTCAGGCCAGACCGGGACTTTTGTTAAAATTCCAAAGTTCCATACAGCATACTTAGGAGGAGAGAATCCTCGAACGTTTGGAATTTGATAGAGGAGGCAGAAGGAGAGATCCATTCGTCCCCCTGTCTCCCACTTTTTGATTGTACATACTCTATCATTATGTCTGTCTGTCCGTGTGTCTGTTTGTCCATAGCCTTTTCTCAGCGCCTACTAGACCGATTTGGCCCGTTTTCGGACAGGGGGATCGGAAGGCTCCGGGACAATTCGCAACCGGATGTTTCGCAACCGGACGATTCGCAACCGGACATTTCGCAACCGGACGTTTCGCAACCGCTGAAACGGTTACGGAAGGGAAATGATATTTATCTTGTAAAACGTACCCAGATGATTGAATCCGTGGTTTTCGGGGTCGTAGAATCTGAATTTAATATCAAGAAACACTACCGTGTTACCCGAAGAGCTGCACAAACTCACAGTAAGGCACTTGAGGGTCATTTCGCTCAAACAAGAATTTTTTAAGCGCTTCGTTAACTTTGACGGCTTCTGGAGCAACTATTCTGATTTTTCGTCTCCCCGCGGCGAAAACGCGGCGACGGGGTCATTGCGGATCCTGATCGCTGCGCAGAACTAGAGTCGGCGGCCCCGCCCACTTGCCGGTTCATTTACCTAGGTTTGAGGGCCGGGTTTTGAGAAAAGTAAGGATCTGTTCACATATTCGGATAGATCTCGACGAGGCGAGAGAGAATCTTTTTTTAATCAGTACTTTTGATCCACGGATGACCGTTTTGTGAGGTGCCAAAGTTACGATTTTCACTGATAAAAAGCCGCCAGCTGGATATTTCGAAAAGCGAGGATCTGTTCACATATTCGGATAGATCTCGACGAGACGAGAAATACTATCTTTTAAATTATCCAGTTTCATGGAGGACGGCCGTTTCTAGAAAGGCGAAAGTCATGGTCATCACTGAACTCACTGCGCGACGAAAATGAACAGTGCCGCCGAACCCTCGAAAACCGCGAGGGCACCAACACTCTTATGCGCCGGTCCAAAAATTGAGTGCGTGGCCAAATGGGTAGCGCGCTCTCTTTTGGATTCTAGGCGTCAGGTTCGAGTCCGTCTGGAGGAAAATGGTTTTTGCTTCCATTCGACACATGAATTTGATGGTCAATTGAGAGTGGTTGTCATTTTTCGAATGTCATTGACTATTTTAGTTGAAGTTGGAGAATTTTTCAGCTAAATGTGTCAAAAGGGCGGGCGGTGAAAAAAGCGTACGAAACGAATGAGACCGTTTCTTCTATTTTGGTGGAGAAAACCACTTGAAAATCGTTGTCTCGTTTGAAATAAATCGCTGAGATGGGCCTCTCCTCACTCGCCACACTCTCTGCTTCCGGTTGCATTGAAATCAGTGATGAAAATAGTTGACATTCTTCAAACGGCTATGTATTTTAGATTGGAATGTTTTTATTGAAAAAAAATAAAAATTTACGATGAAGTCTGATTTGGGCGTAGTCCCGCGCGCATTCTTGCAAGTGCTGGTAGACAGCGACCGTCGCCAGTTTTCCGTCCTCTCGTTCGATGTCGAAGCCGTCCCGGAGATCATCGAACGAAATGACGATTTTGCTGAAAGACTGGGAATTGGAAAAGTTGAAACTTCGCTCAGATGGTCTCGCTAGGAAAATGGTTTGCTCTACCATTTCACAACACGAGGAGAGTTGTTTTCGTGGCAAGACCATCTGCGAATTCTCCAGTCCCTGCCTCATATGTCTCTTCAAATACCTGGTTTCCAATTTCGTTTCAAAACAGAGCATCGACCGTTTAAAATGGTGGAAGAACGATTTGGTGGACATTTTGGGTTAGTTCTCAGCAGTTTCTGTGGCTGAGAAACGCCAAAAAGTGGTAAAAGCTCAGTGATTCTTCCGCAGAATTTCCAAGAAGCAGACTTCAACTTTAAGCGGTTGATGCTTAGTTTGAAAATGAAATTGTGGATCGGGCGACATTTGAGTCGTTTTTTGGCATGATTTCAATCGACTCACTATTTGATCGCACTTCTTACACTTCGAAGATTGGCGACGGCAGTTCAAGGAACTGCTTATTTGTGGTCCACTTGGCATCTCTGATCTCGATTTCCGGAGCAGAGACATCCTGAAAAACCCTCTGATTCTCTGATAATCCATTTATCGAAATACTCACCGGTAGAGCATTCTTGAACTTTCGGACGTTCTCAAGCTTCAGCTTCTTCGTCGGTTTGGTCGAGTCCTCTTCAGCATCTCCGTCGCCTTCCAAGCCGTCTCCTCGTCGTATTTCCTGATGGTCTCCTCGGCGACCATCTTATCATATTTCTCCGTGACGTCGTGCTCCGGGTACATCTGCTGGTTGTTGGCGCTAGACGAGATGTTGGTGCATCTCGCGGCCCTGCTTCAGGTCCTCGAACTCCTTTTCCCACTGAGCCACGCCTCCTCATCGTCCGAGTTTTGGAACTTCGGCTGGTCCTTCTTCGGTTTTCTGCCGCTTCGCTGGCTCCATGGCACCTCCTGCGCTTCTTTTCTTCTCTGGAGTCGTGATTCTGAAAAATTGTGATGTTTCGAAAGATGACGAGAAAAAATCATGATGGAGCGACAAGAATGGGTGAGAAAAACTCGCCGTGCATCGTGCGGTCTCTAACCACTAACTCCTTAACCACAGACCTAATTCAAAAATGTTCGACTAGAAAAGTACCCACCTTATCAACAAGATCAATTCAGCAGAAATCTTCTTGTCCGCGTTGCGTCAGTACCCCGCAAAGAGCAAAACTAGCACGCGGAAAGAGGGGAGAGGGTCATTAGGATGGGTGGATGGCTCTCTTCTTTGTCCACAGCCATTTCCCAGCCGCTACTGGACCGTTTTAGCCCAATTTTTTTTTGGCAGGCAGGTCAGAAGTATTGACCGCAAGGTGCACGTCAATTTTCTAAGCGATTCGTCAACTTTTACGGCTTCTGGACTGATTTTTGTGGGATTGGCCTGGTTCGAAAGTTAATATTATAGAAGAACCCTTACCTTCATCCGCTCTCGCATTATCTCCACAAGACTCGTCTCGATGCATCACGTCGAACTTGTTCAGGATCATGTTCATCATGTGCGTGTGAACATGATCCTGAACAAGTTCGACGTGATCAAGACCTAACAGCCATTTTTCTGATTCTCGATTTCGATAACGTTTTGATATCACTGATAACAAGCGAGTTGTCAGTTGATTTGGTAGCTCACCTCACTCATCGCAACGGCATCCATCGAGTACGGACTGTCACCTCGCATCAGCGGACGGGACAGCATCGATCGGTCTTTTCTGAAAATAATTGTGTTCGGTTTTTTACAGAAAACGTGAAAATTGCTAGTATGCAACTTTTGAAATAAAAGTATTCGAAGTTTCAAAAAAAAACCCACTTTTCAAACAACCACATCCAGTGTTACTAGTAATCAAATGGGGATTCAGGAGAAATCGTAAAAATCAATAGAGCCCAAATCAGGGCTCTGAAGGGGTGGGGTTGGGGATTCAGTAATAATCGGTTTAGAGCCCAGATCAGGGCTCTAAAAGAATAGGAAATCAGTCAACCCATCTCAGGGGACTCGAGGAGGGGAGAATGAATGGATGGGTCCATGCGGCAGCTGTTTACGAGAGGAACGACGCAGACAGTTACAGAGAAGAAGAAATAGTGTGCGAGAGGGGTAATTACTCTTATCGCACCGGGCGACGGGGAGGGGCAGATCGATAGAGAGAGAGAGCGTGTTGCCTCTCTTCGGTCAGATTATTGCGTTGTACTTTTTTCCCCCCATTCGTCACAGAAGACACACGCAATACACAGGTACGTTATCGCGTAGTACACTAGCCCCAGAAGAGAAACTGATACGCAATCGGCTATTTCTCGGATCGGCTCTATTAAATCCTAAAAGCCATTTCTTCTGATTCTTGAATTCTGCTTGATCGAGACCGAATCAATTCGTTTCTTTGGAATTCCGAGAAAATAACCAGAGACAATTGAGAAAAAAAAACAGTATTTTTCCGCTTGATCCAACTCGGGTTTGAAAAGCGTTGAATGTACGCAAAAAACGGCGGGATCTAGCCACTCACCCGGCTGATGATATCATGGCACCGGGACACCTGTTTCTTCTGTCCCCCTCCTCCCGTTCTTTGTCTCGTTTGTCGTGGCTGCCCGGAGAGCTCGCTCGAAGAGATGATCCCCTCTACTCCCCTCACACACAACGTAATTTGCGCCCAGTATCTGTGTGTTGAAAGCTTATTTGGAGAGATCTCAGTCAGACGAAACAGAAAATACCTTATTCAAGTTGTTTGACTGAGTAGGGAACATTGGGGAACACGGAGAGCCTTGAAGCGGCCCGAACGGCAAGAAAATCTTTATCGTCGTGACGAAGGCTTCTCTTTTAACATTTCTGTAGTTTTTATACCGTTTCCCTGCGAACAGAGCTTTTTGTGGTCCGCCGTTGATACAGATACGCCGATCTGTCGATTTATTGCCATTAGCCTGCCGTCAATCTGTCATCCATCAGTCACCACGTCAATCTACTCTAGATAGTGCCCCCGCCGATCTGACAATTGAATCTGCAGCATTGTACACAGTTGTATTCTCACCGATAAGAATCGACAGCATCCACAATGTTCCCATATTCAAAAATGCCGATTATGTCCCGTACTCAACTAACGACGGATATCAAAGATCCAACGGTCCCCATTCGTGTTCGCCGCTTCACTTTCGAACCGAGTCAATGGATTCTCTTCCGAAGACATTCCAATTGTGTATGTTCTCCATATGCAGTTTCCAATGCTTTTACTGAAACTTCGCTGAAGAAGAGAAGAACCCGAGTTGTTACTGCAAGTTGCCAATTCTGCAGAAAGAGGTGAGGTATGAAGAAACGAGCCTCGAACGTGCTCGCGACGCAATCACCAGACACCCAGCACAAGCACTCGCCGTCCCGACGCACTCTTTATCGCCCAAAGGTTTTTTACAAAAAGAAATGTCTGAAAATACGTTCTACATTTGATATGCGCATCGCATCAACGCATCACTCTCCCTTGGCCGCCGCCTCGGCAAGCAGGTGTTACCCTCCTTCGCCACAGCACTCTCACGCTCACAGAACACTCACTCCACTCACAAGACGGCTTGCCGAAGGGCTACCTCGACGACGGGGGACCGTCTCTCCCCTTCCTTCCCATCGGGTGACGTCTTTCTGCCACTCGATTTCCTACGCTGTAGATCGGTGAGTATTTTCGGTTCATTTGGCGTGTTTCTGAACAAAGATACTTTTTTCCTATTTCCAAAATATTTTGTTTTGAAAAACAGCTGAAAACGAGTTCTTTCTCCGCTTTCGGCGCGCACATATGCATCAGACGGCCATCGCACCCCGACTGTTACTCTTCCACGGCCGCCGCCTCGGAAGGCATGTGGAAAGGTGTTGCTTTGTCGTCCTTCGGCTCCACACGCTCACAACGCACACGCGGCACTCTCACTGAACACTCACCCACCGCGACTCACACACGGCCTTCCGCATCGCGTCCTGTTTAGCTTCCCCTTCAATTTGCAAAGCTATCGATCGGTAAGTATTTCAACACATTTCTATCACAATTTCAATGTCACAGCAATTTTCAAAATCGAGAGGTGTCAGCTGGCGGTGGCGCCACTTGAAAAACAACCGCTTCAATCCTTGTGCTCTAATTTTACACAAAAAAACATGGCGGCGCTGGAATTGTCGAGAATTGGTTTTGGAAAACTACAGGGTGGTCCAAAATTACCTGTAGAAACTGTTATTTGGCTGAAACACAACATTGAGACATGAAATTTTAAATAACTATTAAAAACAATATAATAAATGAAAAAAATAACTGTGGGCGCACCGGTCCCCTACACCATGGCGCCAAACATTTGTGGGGGTAATTTTGGACCCTGTACTGTCACTTCTGGACAAACAACAACACATTTTGAGAGAATGCTGCTTCAGTGCTTGAAATGGAGGGCAGTTGGAAGGAAGAATTGCTTTACAATAAGATGATAAATTTCGGAACTGATGAAACAGGACATGAGAAGACGTGAGATACTGAATTCGTGGTGACAAGTGTTCTCCCTCTCTGTCACCCGTCTCCAGTTTCTCCCGTTTAGTTCTTTGTAAACAGTGATGCTATTCGTCGTTACAAGAATAGCGGAACAGTAGTTGCCAATTCTGCAGAAGATACATGAGAACACAAGAATGAAATAGTGTTTGCAGATTCCGTCGATGTTCGGAGAGATCACTTGAAAACATGGCCGAAGAAGAAGGACGAAATACCTCGTAAACTCTACCGTCTGGGATTTCTCAATGCTGAAATCTGTGAGAACTCTCTTGTTTATTTTGAGTAACTGAACGACTTATTTGCAGAACTTCGCAGTATCTCCAAAACGTAATCCATTCTGTTTCTCCCAAGTTTGATGGTGAACACCAAAGAAGCACATCCGAGCTGTTATAAATTGAGTATCCCTCAATGAAGACAGACGATGAATGGTCAAATTTTCTTTGAAAAATCCAGAAGGTGCAGGGTGAATTGGCTTTTTATCAACAATGCGAATATTACAGGAACTCTTCTCATGGCCCAATGGTTTCTCACACATTTTCGGAAATCCACTCACACTTTGCTGGAGTGTGTTCTGCTATGAAGCAACATTTCATTTCCTTGCTTACGACCGGTCAGTATTTTTGGTTTATTTGGAAATGTTTTCTTTCGAAAAAACAGCTGAAAACGTGTTCTTTTCCGCTTTCGGAGTGCACATATGCATCAGGCAGCCATCGCACACCGACCGTTACTCTTCCACGGCCGCCACCTCAGCAGGCATGTGCCAAGACGGTGTTTGTACTTCTTCGTCTCCGCACACTTATAACGTGCTCAACAGAAATTCACTCCACACAGATATCAAGTCGATGGGCAGGCAACGTGTTGTCACTCCTTTCCTTGTCAGCCACAGCACGCTCACTGAACACTCACTTCACACGCTCCACGGCCGCCGCCTCAGCAGGCAATCTTGATAACGGGTAACCGTCTCTCCCCTTCCTCCCCGTCGCGTGTTGTCTTTCTGCGCGTCCAGTTTCTACTATCGACCGATCGTTATTGATCCGTTAGCATTTTTGGTTATTTTGGTACGTTTTTATCACAAGTTCACGCTTGTAACGCGCTGAGGTTCTCTCATCACTTCCACAGGACTCCACCTTTCCCGGACGCTTGAAGAACAAGAACTTTGCTGTTGCTTTTTTATTTTAATGTTAAAGAACAATGATTCGAGCGAATCAAAGCTCAATTCAGTATACAGTACACACGAATATAATGTTAGTTCCTGGTTGGTGGTCTCAGCTCTATCAGAGCTTTTGCACTCAAAGACAGGGATCGGAGTCTCGGCGGTGTTTGCATCGAGATTTGCCAGACGATCATCGTCTTTTTCATACCCCACTCGTGGGTAAGGCGGCATCTGCTTCATTAAAGCTGAATTCATATCACTGCTATCAGTACTCACATCAATCGTCTCGGTCCACGTTTCCAACCCATTCGGCTTCGAACGTCATTGAGGCACTCTTATTCTGCATGATCCTTATCTTCCGAACTCTTTTCCACGGCCGCCGCCTCGGCAAGCAAGTGAACAGACATTTTGTTACCCACCTTCACCACTGCACGCTCACAGAACACTCACTCCACACGCAGTCATCACTCATACACGGTCTTTTTTTTCCTATTTCCGAAGTTTGGTTTCGAAAAACAGCTGAAAACGTGTTCCTTTTCCGCTTTTGGCGTGCACACATGCATCAGGCGGCCATCGCACCCCGACCGTTACTCTTCCACGGCCGCCGTCTCAACAGGCAATCTTGACAACGGGGGACCGTCTCTCCCCTTCCTCCCCGTCGTGTGTTGTCTTTCTGCGCGTCTAGTCGCTACTATCGACCGATCGTTATTGATTCTTGTTAGCCAGGGCACGCTCACTGAACCCTCACTCCACACGCATTCACTCCCGCTACTCGCTCACAAGACGGCCTGTCGAGAGGTGGCCTCGACGACGAGATCGTCTCTTTTCCCTCGCATCACACATTTCTATCACAATTTCAATGTCACAGCAATTTTCAAAAGTCTAAACGCCAAATTTCCCACCGTACTGCCTTACCAAGGAGGTACGGAAGCCAAAATTTTGTTAACGGAACCCAGAAACATAAACGGAACGGCTGAGATTTTTTCCGAAAACAGAAACTGCAATGGAATTTTTTTTTAATTCTGGCGAAATGAAAATGAATTGTAGCAATCGAGAGGTTCTATTTTTTAAATGGGTAAAACAATAAAATATATAATAAAATAATACTTGCAGATTCCTCTGTTCTGGACAGCGTACTCTACAAACCATCACTTTCCAACGCCCAAGTAGTCGAACGGTCGTCAGTGACAAATAAGGATGATTCATAATTCTTCCGGATATGCAACATGGATTCTATGTGTTATATCATGAATAACAAGAGCTGTAACCGTCGATGTTCGGATAGATCACTTGAAAACATGGTCAAAGAAGAAGGACGAAATACCTCGTAAACTCTACCGTCTGGGATTGCTCGATGGTGAAATCTGTGAGAACTCTCTTGTTCATTTTGAGTAATTGAACGACTTATTTGCAGAACCTCGCAGTATCGCCAAAACGGAATCCATTCTGTTTCTTACAAGTTTGATGGTGAACACCAAAGAAGCATCTCCGAGCTGTTATAAATTGGAATATCCCTCAATGAAGACAAACGATGTATGCTCAAATTTTCTTTGAAACATCCAGAAGGTGCGAGGTGAATTGGCTTCGTATCGACAATGTGAATACTGCAGAAACCCTTCCCATGGCCCAATGGTTACTCACACAATTAACGATGGACAACAACGACATGAACACGATGCATCATGGATGAAATCCACTCACACTTGGCTGGAGTGCGTTTTGCTATGAAGCAACGTGCCTCGAAGGTGCTCGCGACGACGCACTCTTGTCGACCCGGAGGCTTTTCGTCGAAAAGGAGCTCCTGAAGTGTTTTTTTTTGCATTTGATATGCGAGTCGCATCGACGCATCAGGTGGCATCAATCTCCCTTGACCGCCCTCTCCCACTCTTCCACGGGCGCATCCTCGGCAAGCAGGTGTTACTCTCCTTCGCCACTGCACGCTCACAGAACACTCACTCCACACGCAGTCAACACCGCTACTCACTCACAAGACGGCTTGCCGAGGGGCGACCTCGACGACGGGGGACCGTCTCTCCCCTTCCTTCCCATCGGATGACGTCTTTCTGCCCCTCCATTTCCTACGCTGTAGATCGGTGAGTATTTTCGGTTCATTTGGCGTGTTTCTGAACAAAGAAACTTTTTTCCTATTTCCAAAGTTTTGTTTCGAAAAACAGCTG
>OZ010618.1:25252037-25432037 GCA_963932285.1 Caenorhabditis macrosperma | reverse complement strand
AGGATAGAACAAATTGGCTGTCCCTAGACCCTTTTTTATGGTGACGATGGTTGAAAATAACAGATTGTACACGTACTGAACATCTTCCCGGTGTTTTCTTGTGGTCCCCGTGATTCATGACTGAAATGGCACATGCAAAGCATATTAGAATGATATTATGAGTCATCGGAGTTCAATATTAGGATAGAACAAGTTGGCTGTCCCTAGACCCTTTTTTATGGTGACGATGGTTGAAAATAACAGATTGTACACGTACTGAACATCTTCCCGGTGTTTTCTTGTGGTCCCCGTGATTCATGACTGAAATGGCACATGCAAAGCATATTAGAATGATATTATGAGTCATCGGAGTTCAATATCAGGATAGAACAAGTTGGCTGTCCCTAGACCCTTTTTTATGGTGACGATGGTTGAAAATAACAGATTGTACACGTACTGAACATCTTCCCGGTGTTTTCTTGTGGTCCCCGTGATTCATGACTGAAATGGCACATGCAAAGCATATTAGAATGATATTATGACTCATCGGAGTTCAATATCAGGATAGAACAAGTTGGCTGTCCCTAGACCCTTATTAATGGGACGATGGTTGAAAATAACAGATTGTACACGTACTGAACATCTTCCCGGTGTTTTCTTGTGGTCCCCGTGATTCATGACTGAAATGGCACATGCAAAGCATATTAGAATGATATTATGACTCATCGGAGTTCAATATCAGGATAGAACAAGTTGGCTGTCCCTAGACCCTTATTAATGGGACGATGGTTGAAAATAACAGATTGTACACGTACTGAACATCTTCCCGGTGTTTTCTTGTGGTCCCCGTGATTCATGACTGAAATGGCACATGCAAAGCATATTAGAATGATATTATGACTCATCGGAGTTCAATATCAGGATAGAACAAGTTGGCTGTCCCTAGACCCTTATTAATGGGACGATGGTTGAAAATAACAGATTGTACACGTACTGAACATCTTCCCGGTGTTTTCTTGTGGTCCCCGTGATTCATGACTGAAATGGCACATGCAAAGCATATTAGAATGATATTATGACTCATCGGAGTTCAATATCAGGATAGAACAAGTTGGCTGTCCCTAGACCCTTATTAATGGGACGATGGTTGAAAATAACAGATTGTACACGTACTGAACATCTTCCCGGTGTTTTCTTGTGGTCCCCGTGATTCATGACTGAAATGGCACATGCAAAGCATATTAGAATGATATTATGACTCATCGGAGTTCAATATCAGGATAGAACAAATTGGCTGTCCCTAGACCCTTTTTTATGGTGACGATGGTTGAAAATAACAGATTGTACACGTACTGAACATCTTCCCGGTGTTTTCTTGTGGTCCCCGTGATTCATGACTGAAATGGCACATGCAAAGCATATTAGAATGATATTATGACTCATCGGAGTTCAATATCAGGATAGAACAAGTTGGCTGTCCCTAGACCCTTTTTTATGGTGACGATGGTTGAAAATAACAGATTGTACACGTACTGAACATCTTCCCGGTGTTTTCTTGTGGTCCCCGTGATTCATGACTGAAATGGCACATGCAAAGCATATTAGAATGATATTATGACTCATCGGAGTTCAATATCAGGATAGAACAAGTTGGCTGTCCCTAGACCCTTATTAATGGGACGATGGTTGAAAATAACAGATTGTACACGTACTGAACATCTTCCCGGTGTTTTCTTGTGGTCCCCGTGATTCATGACTGAAATGGCACATGCAAAGCATATTAGAATGATATTATGACTCATCGGAGTTCAATATCAGGATAGAACAAATTGGCTGTCCCTAGACCCTTTTTTATGGTGACGATGGTTGAAAATAACAGATTGTACACGTACTGAACATCTTCCCGGTGTTTTCTTGTGGTCCCCGTGATTCATGACTGAAATGGCACATGCAAAGCATATTAGAATGATATTATGACTCATCGGAGTTCAATATCAGGATAGAACAAGTTGGCTGTCCCTAGACCCTTATTAATGGGACGATGGTTGAAAATAACAGATTGTACACGTACTGAACATCTTCCCGGTGTTTTCTTGTGGTCCCCGTGATTCATGACTGAAATGGCACATGCAAAGCATATTAGAATGATATTATGACTCATCGGAGTTCAATATTAGGATAGAACAAATTGGCTGTCCCTAGACCCTTATTAATGGGACGATGGTTGAAAATAACAGATTGTACACGTACTGAACATCTTCCCGGTGTTTTCTTGTGGTCCCCGTGATTCATGACTGAAATGGCACATGCAAAGCATATTAGAATGATATTATGACTCATCGGAGTTCAATATTAGGATAGAACAAATTGGCTGTCCCTAGACCCTTTTTTATGGTGAAGTTGCAATCAGAAATCACTTCCGATTGTGTCCACGGGGTAAAAGAGAAGAAAACAAGCAATTTAGAGGTGTATCACGGTTTATTCAGCTTAAGCAAGCTAAATAACACAAGAGAAACTAACAAAATGACTAAAAATGAGTCTGCAGTCCGCAGCACTGTCGGATCACCCTCCAGCACCGCTCGCTAACACCAGACTAATTCAAAACGGGATTTGAGGCGCGTTCGCGCCACACGCTAAACAGCGCGCTTGTGGAGTGTCGTTACCGAGAGAGCGCGGCGCAGCAGAGACGCAGGCAGGCGGGGTTCGCGGGCACCGAAGACCCGAAACTTCCCCCCCTCCTCCAAGATGGCTGTCCCCAGCCATGACATCTCGACCGCAACTCTACACGAGCACGAACACTAGAACTCAGCACTACAACTAAGAACTCATACAATAGTAACTAACACTACTCAAACTAGAAGTGATAGGGGGTTAAAAGGTAGAATACGAACACTAAACAATAATTAGATGATATTCCCCCTCGCATGGGCTCGCTTTCCGGTGCTGCTTCGCTGCTTCCCTCCGTCGAGACACCACATGCTTCCCTGATTTTGACCTCGTCCTCGTCCAGGGCGTCGATCAAGTAGTCTGCCAGTTCCTTACTGGACTTCACACTGCTGTTTAGAATCAGTGGGAGATTCTGCTCGCCACTGCTCTTCAACGGGTTCACGATCGAGACGTTCGGGAACCTTTCCCTCCAGTACTCGTAGATCTTCTGTACCTCTTGGAACTTGCAGTCCATGGGTCCAGGTACGATCGTTACCTCCTTCCTATGTTCCCGGAATTCGGTGATCATCGATCCAGCCGCTTCGTTGTACTTCCGGTCTTGTGTGATCCTCACAACCACCACGACCTTCGTCACCTTTGCATCATCGTATTTCTGGTGGAAGATCGGCAAGACCGCTCGCCGAACTTCATAAATCGCTGCCGCTCGGATTCCCATTCGCGGAACCACGATCACCAGTCCCTGCTTCATGCTCACCTTCCTAGGCTTACACTCAGCTTCATCTTTTTCACGAGCGCTTTTCTTCGCGTCGCTTCCTTCTTTCTTCTGCTTCCGGCGATCTGCAGACTTCTGCTCCGTCATGGTATTCACCATTGAAGACACCTTCTGCTCAACCGTCAGCTTCTTGTTGTTCACATGCTTGTGGACCTTTCTCGATGTACACTCGTACTTCATGTGACCTATCCCGCCACAATTGAAGCACGTGAGACCTCTTCTGTCACGCTTTTCCTTGACTTTCTTGTCACGAACACGGTTCGCGAAGCGTTCCTGCTCCACAAGTTCCATCTCGTCCGCCCATGAGTCCTTGATTCGTTCCACAGGTTCCTTGAGCTGCCTGATGTCCTTCCTGCCTCGTTCCTGCGATTTATTGACATGAACACTCAACTCTGTGAGCTGTTCATTCTCGCTTCTCGGCTGGATCATCTGCACGGCCACCTCTCTAGGTGCCTTCAACTCCTCCTGCAACTTCTCAAGCCCATTCAGCAACGATCTGTTCACGTTGTGAGCCTGCAACACTCCTTTCCCCATTGTCTTGAGACGTTCCGCCAATTCTGCGCCTGATTCAATGCCGTATTGAGCCATTACGCCCAGCACGTCATCCCACCATTCGTACATATCGATGTTTCGCCAACCTTCCCGCAGTTTCTCCCGGAAATTATCGATTGGTTTCACAATAGCATTTCTTTGACTCGAAGTACACTTCGAATACGCATAGACTTGTCTGCGCACTTCTTCCTGCAGATTTTCTGCCTCATCAGTCACAATTCTGTGCATTTGTGCCAGCCGCTCTCGCTTCTGCTGCACGCTAATACCATCTTTTGCACTGTTCGTTCTTTTTTCATCGGTCCGAGCACTGTTCACGTTTCGTCCATCGAAACCAGCACTTTTCCCGCGTTTCTGATCTCCGGTCATCGTCAGTGCAATCTTTTGCTCACTGGACACCTTCCGATCACTCGATCGCTCCGAATCCGCGGTGGCCTTTTCGCTATCGCACTCCCCGATCACCGGTTTGCTGCTCACGTCATCCACCAACTCATCTTGCACGATCCTCGAAGAATTCCTGGTCTCCGGCACGACATTTCCGACTAGCATCACGCTGTCACACTGGAAATCGCCCGAACGCACCAATTCTTCCGTCATTTGCTAGTCCACTCGAGTGCTCCGTTTCTCCTTCGAATGCTTGTTGAATTTATCGATTGTTTCGGCAAACTCGCACGAAAAATCAATATCTAGGTCTAGGGACAGCCAATTTGTTCTATCCTAATATTGAACTCCGATGAGTCATAATATCATTCTAATATGCTTTGCATGTGCCATTTCAGTCATGAATCACGGGGACCACAAGAAAACACCGGGAAGATGTTCAGTACGTGTACAATCTGTTATTTTCAACCATCGTCACCATAAAAAAGGGTCTAGGGACAGCCAACTTGTTCTATCCTGATATTGAACTCCGATGAGTCATAATATCATTCTAATATGCTTTGCATGTGCCATTTCAGTCATGAATCACGGGGACCACAAGAAAACACCGGGAAGATGTTCAGTACGTGTACAATCTGTTATTTTCAACCATCGTCACCATAAAAAAGGGTCTAGGGACAGCCAATTTGTTCTATCCTGATATTGAACTCCGATGAGTCATAATATCATTCTAATATGCTTTGCATGTGCCATTTCAGTCATGAATCACGGGGACCACAAGAAAACACCGGGAAGATGTTCAGTACGTGTACAATCTGTTATTTTCAACCATCGTCACCATAAAAAGGGTTTTGAGACAGCCAACTTGTTCTATCCTGATATTGAACTCCAATGAGTCATAATATCATTCTAATATGCTTTGCATGTGCCATTTCAGTCATGAATCACGGGGACCACAAGAAAACACCGGGAAGATGTTCAGTACGTGTACAATCTGTTATTTTCAACCATCGTCCCATTAATAAGGGTCTAGGGACAGCCAACTTGTTCTATCCTGATATTGAACTCCGATGAGTCATAATATCATTCTAATATGCTTTGCATGTGCCATTTCAGTCATGAATCACGGGGACCACAAGAAAACACCGGGAAGATGTTCAGTACGTGTACAATCTATTATTTTCAACCATCGTCCCATTAATAAGGGTCTAGGGACAGCCAACTTGTTCTATCCTGATATTGAACTCCGATGAGTCATAATATCATTCTAATATGCTTTGCATGTGCCATTTCAGTCATGAATCACGGGGACCACAAGAAAACACCGGGAAGATGTTCAGTACGTGTACAATCTGTTATTTTCAACCATCGTCACCATAAAAAGGGTTTTGAGACAGCCAACTTGTTCTATCCTGATATTGAACTCCGATGAGTCATAATATCATTCTAATATGCTTTGCATGTGCCATTTCAGTCATGAATCACGGGGACCACAAGAAAACACCGGGAAGATGTTCAGTACGTGTACAATCTGTTATTTTCAACCATCGTCCCATTAATAAGGGTCTAGGGACAGCCAACTTGTTCTATCCTGATATTGAACTCCGATGAGTCATAATATCATTCTAATATGCTTTGCATGTGCCATTTCAGTCATGAATCACGGGGACCACAAGAAAACACCGGGAAGATGTTCAGTACGTGTACAATCTGTTATTTTCAACCATCGTCCCATTAATAAGGGTCTAGGGACAGCCAACTTGTTCTATCCTGATATTGAACTCCGATGAGTCATAATATCATTCTAATATGCTTTGCATGTGCCATTTCAGTCATGAATCACGGGGACCACAAGAAAACACCGGGAAGATGTTCAGTACGTGTACAATCTATTATTTTCAACCATCGTCCCATTAATAAGGGTCTAGGGACAGCCAATTTGTTCTATCCTAATATTGAACTCCGATGACTCATAATATCATTCTAATATGCTAGAGAAGTGTGGCAGGAACCTACGTATTCCAAAGGGATGCCGCCCCATGAGTCATCGATGAGTCATCGGTACCCCTGCCCCCTAGTGATGAGTCATCATTTTAATTACCTCATTAATTTTTTAATTACCTCATTAATTTTTAATTACCTCATTAATTTACTTTTTATTGATTTTTATTACTTTGATTGGTTTTCATCGAGATTTTTGCAAAGTTGGTTTGGCCGCCGCGGGGGTTCGAACCCGTGGCCGTGTGCACCTGGTCGGCGCACTCACCCAAAACACTAAAGGTGTAAGCAAACACCCAGGGGCATTGGTCGTTTATATACCCGGCGCGCGGGGCGAGGGCGCGCGCCGGGGGTGGGCGCCCGGCGGGGGGCGCCCCGGTCGTCCCTCATGTTTGCCTATGCTGCGTCTCTCCCGAACTAACACTATCTCGCCGGGGAACTGCGTATCTCTCGAACTAGCACTATCTCGCCCGAGAACCGTCTCTCAGGCTTCTGCCGAAATTTGAGAGGGAAAGTGAGTGCGCCAAAGTTTTCCGCGAAAGTTGTTCCCGCATTTTCCCTGGTTTTAATTAGTTGTTGTTGTTTCTCGTTTTTAATTAACAGGTTTATTCGAGATAATGATTTACTTAGTTGTTGTTTCTCGTTTTTAATTAACAGGTTTATTCAAGATAATAACATAGCGTAAAAGATTTATCAAATTTAATCAGTGGAAACATGCAATCCTCCAGATTGATCTTTGTAAATCTTCACAAGTCCCACAAGTTCCAGGAAAGGGTGTTGTTGAACAGTGAGTGGGAGAAGCGATGGATACGTGTCTCTCGTTTGAGTGAACACTGGGGGCTTCTTCTTCTTCTTTTCCGAACCATTCGTCATATTGGCCGATGGCGTTGGTGGGGGAGTTGTTGGCAAGGGCACTTCGGAAACAGGTGTCTCCTCCATAAGAATTTGAGCATCCGGAATTGGTTCGTAGATGGACGACATGTTCAGCGAGTGAAGTGCGACGAATGAACCTTCAGCCTATTTATACCAAACTCACAACTCTTCAAATGATGGTTTACCCATCGAACCACGTGATTATCGTTTTTAATCAGGTTTTTCGTGAAACAAGTTCTAATTCTCTTGTTTCCCCACTTCATTGCCTTTTTGATGAGGAAATAGAGGCAATAATATCCACAAACAGTTGAAAGCATATCCTGGACTGGTGATTCGAACACTTTTTTCCATTTGATGCAGTTTTTCTTGAAAAAGCCGACAAACGCTGGTTGAGGGGTGTTCCCGGAAGAATCCATATAATACCCATAGTTCCGGTCATCTATCCAGATAGCAATCCAATGTTCTCCAGAATCGGATGATGGCGCGGTATTCCAAATAAAACCAATTGGACGTTGTGTGGTTCTTATATTTGGCGAAAAATCACTCGGGAAAACACCTCTAAAGTGAGACCGGGTGAATTTGCAAATCTCGAGAACAGTCTTTAGGTCGTTTGTTGTCAGGGACATCCTGGGTTAATGAGAGAAAAACGTCTGTACTCTGTGCTCAACTGACTCTTTTCACTTATGCGAAAATAAGGTAATATACCCGGCGCGCGGGGCCGGTGCGCGCGCCGGGGGTGGGCGTTCGGGAACGACCCCGGCCGTCCCTCATGTTTGCCTATGCTGCGTCTCTCCCAAACTAACACTATCTCGCGCGAGAAGTGAGGGCGCCTGTGGCGGGCGCCCCGAGCCTCCCTCATGTTTGCCCTGCTGTGTCTCTCCCGAACTAACACTACCTCGCTCGGGAACTGCGTCTCTCGCGACCAGAACGTCTCTCGCGACCAGAACTTCACACCCCGAACTGAGAGCGAAATTTGAGAGGGAAAGTGAGTGCGCCAAAGTCGTTCCCGCATTTTCCCTGGTTTTAATTAGTTGTTGTTGCTTTTCGTTTTCACTAACCCAATTAATTAACAGGTGTTGATGGAAACGGGAGTTCTCCTGTGAGATAGTATTGCGGGAATAATATTTTATTTCACCAACACTTGCCAAACATTAATGTTTTACTAGGCGGACCCATACAGCTTCGAGAGGAAACAAGTTGCCTACACGGTCACGTACAAGTGGAGCGTGAGGGTGACGGAGGGGTATTTCATGGTATTGGCGATAATGCGTAGTGAGTCCTACTAGAGCTCCTCCAAAGTGGCTGGACCGGAAACGATGTGACAGTGCAGTAGCGTCTCTGAATTATAAAAATAGTGCGATGTTCAAAATGGCACGACTTACGGAGAGATTGTCAACGGACCGTGGATGATATCACCGTTCAAACCGTGCCAGGCTTCGACGAGTCGGAAAGTGGCGAGATATTCGTTCAACTCCTCAACTTTCTGCAACGGGAGACGACTGTGGGGGAGAGAGACGACAAGATTCTCGCTCATCAAAAGGCTGATCAAGGGAGTGTCGAAAGCCTAAACACTGATACGAAAGTTTTCATAAAAACATGTAGTAACAATCCACCTCAAGGCTCGGTCGGTCCAAGAGTTTCGGCTCATGAAGGAAAAGTTTGGACTTGGAACCAGAAGACATGGCTGTAACCTGAAATCTCACCCTCACAAAATAAAAAGAGAAATATAAGCGAGTAATTGTTTGATTATGTGAAAGTGAAAGTGAAAAGTATTACAGCGAGTTGGCCACGACTCGTGTTGAGAACGGGAAACACTAATGGGTTTTTGTTTGCATACTTTATTGGAGCTTCTTAAAAATGAGCTGGGACCGTGATAACATTTCTAAAACCATCAATAGAATACATTCCGTCATATTGAGAAAGAACAATTGCATTTAGACCGCCTTCCGGTGTTGACTTTTTGAACTTTATATAAATCTGAGTACTGCCACTTTTCATCAACTCCCAAGAGTTCGAAGTATCCATTGGGCTCAAGTTGAAAGCGTAGAAAGCAAACCCGCTTTGAAACATCTTGTACGTAATTGGAGGACAGCGTCTCTCACTGGAGCATCCCAACTCTTCAAACAGTCTAACAAAAGCCTGTGCATAATTCTGGTTTTCAAAGTCGCACTGTAGTGGTTGGGATGGGTAAACAGTTCCTCCGGCGTCGATTTGGATTTCAGAAACATCGTGATTGGCAAAATCAAAACAATTGGAGGTGAACTTTCCGTTCATTGCATCCGGAGCCAAAATACCAATGATTATTCGTCTTGGGATGATGTCGTGATAAAGAACATTGTACGGAAGTTCAGTGCGTCCGGCCGGAATAGAGATTACTTTCACTTTTGATGCGGTGTAGGGATATTGCGCCGGCGTCACACGAAGCTTATTTTCAATGGCAATTGCCGCCGCGGCTACCACGTCTACTGCTTTCATGTGTAACTTGAAATCGGTAATCTCCAATCCACAGTTTTCAATTTCGCTTTCGCTTTCCAAACAAAATTGGTCATTGTTGCGGTAGAATGTTAGCTGAATGTTGATATGGGGAACGAGCAGCTTATCAGTTTGAAATGGTTCCAATAAAAGTGGCGCACAAACATCGATATCTGTTTGTTGCAACAGTTTCTGTCTCAATTGGAAAGATGACGTTTTGCCACCACTTTTCGTCTCGCCATCGGCCACCCACCCGGCCGCCGATAGGTAACCTTTCTTGTAATCATCCGATTCAGTGAGAAGCGTTTGAATGTAATTTTTGTAAGCATAATGAGTGGAATCGTAAACAACCACATTGTTGAACGCCAGTTTTACTTGATTGAAGAATGTGGAGCCAATAAAATTGGCAATTGCTGCTTTTGAGGGGGTATTTTCAGATTTCACAACTTGCTTAAATTTCAATTTGAAGGAGACAAATGTTTTGGATAGTTGGAAGAAGTGTGCACTGTCATAAATGTTGAATGTATACGGTCCGGTAGAGTCAATTGGATTCGCAGGTGCAAAGGTCATCCATGTCCCCTTCTGATAAGCAACTTGTGTTGGTGGTGTGTCAAATAGACACAAATTGGTTGGCGCACACGGAGTACTCTTTTCGTTAACTAACTTACAAGGGAAGTGTTTAGGGTGACCAAACTATATTTGGCTGAAATTTTAACCAGGGGTAGGTAATGGTCCCAATAGACACCTCCAATGCTCGGTTTCCGCCGGAGAAGCTTTTGAAGCTTCATCTTCGCAAAAAACCGTAGGCGCTTCGTAGAGAGTTGAGACTTGTATTTTCGGAATCAGTGGATCTTGAGGATCTCGAATATGTAATAATAATTGAGGCTCAAAAAATGAGCTTTTGAAAATTTATTGAAACTTGGAGCTCACCAGCTCTCGGGAACACCGTGCACCTATACGCCCTCAGTTCCTTGGTTCTGCAACGAATGTGTGGTTCAGTCGGTTGAAGGCGCGAGTATGATGTGGAGGGTCTATGGTTCGAAACCCGTTTTTTTAGAATTGTTTTAAATTTTTTTTTGTTAGGCTTGGTTTGTCTGAAAACAAGTTTAAAAGTGGTGTTTCATGCTCCGAATAGGTGTAGGATTGTTTTTCAGCAAGTTCCAGAAAAAAAAATCTGTCGAAAATTTTCGACCCTTGGCATGCATTTTTCGAAATTTTTGAAGTTCTTTATTTTGCCTGAAAATTGAGCAGTACTATCTTTACACCATTTCTAACAGCTTAAGACCAGTTTAAGAGCAATTCCAGACAAAATATGTTTGACTGAAAAAATTGCAAAAAATTATAACCTATTGGAGGATCGAACCCACACCTGCCACTTGTTGCCTGCGCCCTCACCCACCGAACCACTCAATCGCTGTCGGCGGTCGGTTTTGAGGGCGTATAGGTGCGCGGTGGATTTCGACGCGCCGAGCTCCATTTTTGAGCCCTTAACCATAGGGTTGGAAGCTGACTTCAAGGTATCCCAGATATTATTTCATATCTGAGATCCTCGTGATCTCAGGATTCCATACGATACTGCGCGACATCTCTACGAAGCGCCTACGGTTTTTTGTCGAGATGAAGCTTCAAAAGCTTCTCCGGCGGAAACCGAGCATTGGAGGTGTCTATTGGGACCATTACCTACCCCTGGTCAAAATTTCAGCCAAATATAGCTTGGTCACCCTAAACACTTCCCTTGTTAGCCATTTTCCAAAAAGGTCACGTTTCTTGGACTTGACAGCGTTCTTTCCTCTTTTTGTTTTCTTGTTTTGACGTCGGACAACTTTCTTCTTTTTCTTGTTTGTTCTCTTAGTCGGTTTCCTCACACACTTGGATGTTTTCTTTATGCGAGTGGTCGTTCTTCGTTTGCGCCGTCCTTGCCCTTGTTGAGTGAGATTGTTGACGGCACGAGTAAGTAAATTGTTGTACGATGAAGAAGCGTTGCGTGACACAGACTGTTTGAAAGAGTCACCAGCAGCCACGTCGTTTGCAACACGAAGTGATGAATCCAACACTTCTCCACCAACAACTCTTCCCACTTTTTTCAGCAGCGGGACCACCGAAATGAACAATTTCCCCAATAATTGAGAAATTGAGCCATTTCCTCGCTGATAGGCGGTACCGGCACGGTATCCACCGGAACCTTCTTGGTTTGCGGGGTTTTCGAAGAAATCAACCCAATCAATAGAAGAGTCAGGATCAAAGTGATTATGAACACGAGATATGGACAGCATGGTTTCTCACGCATCAAATGTCAAATGGCGCGGACGAAAGTGTAAGACAACAACCACTTTGCCAGAGTTGAAAGGAATGAAATGATTCCGATCGTTCTTCATCTGGAGACAAATACTGTTTACTTCAGAAGCACGCACAGGGACATAGAGGGGTTTTGGGAAAGATTCTTCAATATTTCCACCATTTCCAACTTTTAGATTGATAATGCGTAGCAAGGGCGTTTGTTGGTTACCAGTAACTTGTGGTTCAACCAGCCCATCAGAATAGAGAAACATGAGGTCATTTCCAGAAAAAAACGGGAAAAATAGCAGTAGATGGGAATTTCGCTACTGTTTCAGCTTGACCTATAAAATAGGCTATTCTTGCCGAAAATGTGATTTTCTGAATGTTGTTTAACTTTTCGATAGTTATCCGTTGAAATGTTTGATCAAAGGTGAAAAGGACTTTGTTTTCCTCAGTTTTGTTAGTTTCCGCTTTGACGGCCTTGGTGTATGCATGGTTCAAAATCTTTGTCAACAGAGAACCAGAGTTGAAAGAACATGGCGGGACAGTACACGCGACCCGCCGATCAGAGTACTCCAAGTGAAATTCGTTTTCCCTGATTCCGTCGCTTTCCATGTTATTCGAAATTAGATCGTGAGACGACGGATAAATAACAGAAGTAATGCCTACTTCATATGGTTTTCCGAAATGTAAAGAGGATGGTAGTTTTGTTGTGAAATTTGAAATTGTTGAACCATCCCTTTGAGAGTTACTGATGAGCGTGATATGATAATCACTCATTTCGAGAGATTTTTGGGTTTGGGAGAAGATAGCCGATACACGATCCGAGGATTACCAACCACTGATTATTGTCTTTGGTGCAACCGTGGAAACACAATTCGAATAGACAGACAAAAATAATAAGATAGACCAGGAAAACCTGGGCGCAAAAGACGATCAGTGACTTTGAACACTGCGTGGTACCACACTTCCACGTTTCCATTGAAATGAGAGATATTAGACGGTCGACGGTATGCCCACTCGATAAGAACTATAATTTGGTGTTACTTATCAAAGAATACAAGAAAAGGCTGTTACAGCTGTCAATTTAAAGTGTTTTAGACTATTTCCATTTTATTAGTTTATTTCTCTGTTTTCCGTACTTTATTATGAGTTTGTTCCATTTTTTCTGGGCCCTCTAGTTGCGCAAACACCAATTCCCTCCCTATGTAAAAGATGATAAGAACACCGCCAAGGTTGTCAAGAACTGACCACAAAAGAATTGGCGGAAAGATTCAAAAGGAATTAGTCACTGTTTGTTAACAACGTCAAGAACGCCTACACCACCTGGCAGACAGGGCCGCCAAGAAAACTTACATTATTCCTCGCCATTCTTCCTGTTTTATTGTTATTCATTTTGGTTTCCAGAACAGGTGAGTTAATTTATTAAACTTTGGGAAACATTATGACGATAGATGGAATTTTAAAATTCACTAGTCAATGTCAGTTGCTGGTATCCACTGGTTGAAAGAGTCGTTATATCCTTTCCATTTGACAAAGTATTCCAAAACACCACGTCGGGTTCTCTTCCGAAGAATATTTTCAACCAGATAACGGCCGTCAGTGTTTTTGTACTTCACGAGCTCTTCCTCATACCAAATTCCGTCAATCTCTCCGCCGGAATAATCCTTAATAATGTAGACTGGCCGATGATATGGTATAATCTTTGAAATGGTAAACACCTCCTCAGTCCATTTTGCCCGCGTGCCCTTTTCGAAAACATTTCTGTCACGTGTAATTCGTACCGAATCTCCAACTGAAAACTTTTCTGATCGTGTTTCCAACTGTCCGTAGAGTCTATTCCAAACTCGTTTCGCGTTTTTCCATGTCACCCTAGCCGGGCAAGTGCCGATGCTTTCCATATAAGAGTTGTTCAGGGCGTCAACAACATTGTCAAGGGTGGAAATCCAACGCGTTGTGTTTGTCAACGTGAAATGTTTTTCTAATCTTTTCTTGATGCGCATAATTGCATTTTCCGCATAGCAAGCCTTGACATTGGTGTTCTTCGGGACTCTGTGGTTGATACAGATGGATTTCAAAAATGATTGAAACTCTTTACCCATAAATTCGGTACCTTAAATACCCAATATTAGATATCAAACCAAAATCACTTGCCCTTGTCCGTATACAGAAAACTAGGTAGTCTTCGGCTTTTCAGAACTATATCTTCATAAGCATCAGTAACGACACGGGACTCTTTGTTTTTTAACTTTCTAGCAAACAAATACCGACTGAAAACATCCACGACTACTAGAATATAACAATAGCCATCGTTCTCGGGTTTCAGACTAGGTAACATAGCCAAATCAGCCATGTGATAACAATCTGGTCCATCGACTATCCAAGAATTGTGCTTGACTTTCCGAACAGGGAAATGTCTTGTATAGACACGGTCAGTGTGTAGATAGTTGACAACGTCTTTTCTCTTCAGTTGTGGGTATTTCTTTTGCGCTGCTTTCCAAAGTTTGTTGACACTACTCAGACCTTCAGAGCCTTTTTCCTGCGTGTATAATCGTTTCAGATGTTCTGTTATTACTTCATCGTCCAACTCCCGATTGCGAAGTTTCTTGAACTTTTTCGAGCCACGTACTTTCGCCATGGGTTCAAAATACAGCGTTCGTCAAAATAGGTTTCTCTCAAGGCTTCGGTTATTTCGCGGAATCCAACGGACGATCGCGGTTGTTTTGATGTGTTGAGGTAGTCGGCAATGATCTCGTCAACAGTAATCTTGGGTATCAGCTTTCCTTTAACTGTGAGTTTATGAGTGAGTGGGTTAATCTTGAAGACGCTCCTGTGTTTCTTGAAATGATGGAGATAATCCTCTTTACAGGGGTTTATAAAAGAATCCGACTTTTTATCGTCGTTTGCGTGATTAGACGGGGTATCACCAGTTTCAACATCCATTGCCGTGTCTAACTCCTCATTTTGTTTACCTGTGTCTCTATAGTCAAAAACAATAGTTTTATTTCGTTCCTCAGAAGTTTCCTCATTATCAAGGTCCAAGGGTTTATTATTCGATACATCGGGGTTTTCAACGTGTGTTCGATTTCTTACCATTTCATCTAGTTTGTTGTTGTATATTGCACGTTTTTGATCATGATTGAGGGAATTCGAACTTAGTACATCGTCTAGTTGTTTTTCGATGGGACTCTTTTTGGGTACCAAGTTATCATACTGATCCTGTGATAACAATACATACTTATTGTAAGACATGTCCAAGAATAGTAGACGCTGTGGAAATTAATAGAGGCAACAATGCCACAACGGGGAGTCCTCCTGTCTGCACAAGATGATTTCGGGTTGCTTCTACATCGCGCATTTGGGCTAGTGTTCGTAGACTTTCAGCGTTTTTTCTCAGATTTCTAACGATTTCTCTTTTTACTGTGAGTATTCCGTTAATCACGTTCGAAATTAACTCAACCAGGCAAATAAGAGTATTTTCATCCATTTCCTTGATTTGCTCAATTCGTTCGGTTTGATCCTTAGTGGAAGCCATTTCAATAATCTGGTTGAAGGTTTTCGCCGTCCATCGGGCGTCACTTTGGTTGGTAGACATGGGTTAGTTTGTTGGGGAGAAGGTTGTCCCTGAACCGAATTTCGTCGGGACAGTTTTTATGTAAATCAATGAGGAAGTAGGAGTACGGCTCACGTGTTGCGTCCGTGTAAATTTGAAGAAATGTTTTACTAGCTTCGGGCATCAACTGAGTACCCAAACATCGAACAGCCATCTTGTCTCCATTGTTTTTGAACAAAATGATATAGTTTGCTTGCAAACGAAGGTTTCTGATTGTTTTCGAGTAGAATATCGTGTGAAGGAGAAAAACAATTGTCATGTTGCAGTGATGGGCCAAAACAGACACTAAACGTTCCATTCCCGAGTTTTGATCAATTTTTGTCATTAGATCGTCAATAACGACCATAACCTGGTGATCTTTGTATTTTTTGAGTTCCTCCATGTCGGGTAGCCCTTCACGAAGAATTACATCATTTCGATGTCGTATTTCTTGAGGAACACTCTCAAAAGTGTCATAGTACCAAAAACACAAGCGACTGTTGGCATCGAAAATTTCATTCCTTTGCGCCACAATGTTTTTGGCAAGAGTGCTTTTTCCTTGACCGGATGGTCCAACAATCAGAACAGTTGTTTGCCAAGACAGTTTCATTCCGAAAATAAAAAATTAGTAAGAGATCAGTGGAGAAAGAAAGAAGGAATTATGAGACAGTAGAAAATAGGCGAGTTGATGAAAACAAATAATGTCTAAAACAGAGTGAAATAGGGACACACTACAAATCGGAACTAACAAATAACAGCAATAACAATAATAATTATAATAATAAACAAAATAGTGAGAGACCTTTGTCTAAAGAAGAAAGTGAGAAAAATAGGAGAGAAACAAAGAGAAATGTTTGTACAAATAACGGCCAGAAAGCGGGGAAAAGCGAAATCTGAGTCAGAGAGTAAGAGTGTGAAATGGGAGGGCAAAACGACTAGAAACGCAAACATTAATAGTTTTTAGTTCAAATTAATACTAACTCAACTTTGACAATACCCGAAAGGAAGAGTTGTTCCATCGGGGAACAACCAGCGTTTCTCAAAAGTGAATCGGAACTTTTTAAGAGTTTCTTTCGCAAACACCTGATGCTCCTTGTTTCTAACCATGGTGAACTGTCCAACATCCACACCTTCCTCTCGATCGCCACCCATCGCCTTCTCCACGATGTCTTTGAAAGCATCGAACCCGACCTCCGCTTCACCATTGAGTCGGAACCCTTTGATCTTCATTGTCTGTAAATGCTCCACTAGAATTGTAAATTTGCAAAAGTTTACCGTCTTCTGCGAGCCGTCTTTTAATTTTTCTTTGAAGGTGTAGGATTTTGGTCCTCCCGAGAAGAACTCTGTCATTTCTCCCTCCAGCTCATTTGTCAGCTGGCCAAGAAACGGGCCAATGTCATCTGCGAGAGGGTCTTGCTCTCCGTTGTTAATTTCATAGATTATGGAGTCAGTGTCTAAAACCACTTGGTCATTCTGTTTGTTGAATCAAATCTCTTACCGCAATACACAATTCTTTCATGCCCAACCTTTTGCATGTATCGGTACAAATGCCGCCGCGCGTGTGATGTTGTCAGGGCTGCGATTAGCATTGCCCCTGTTGGCAGAGACGACAGACACTCTTCCTTTGTCTCGTGCTCGACGATCATTCCGCAGGCCACAGGAGTCACGTTAATAATGTTTTGAGTATCAGACTGCATCAAGTCCCAGAAATCTTCAGGGTTGGTGAAGATGGATGTGTTCACCTTCTCCACCATCTGAGCCAGCTTTCCCCACTGAATATTTCACAAACTTGTGAAATCATAAACATTATACACTTACCAAAGAGTTCAAACTCAACTTGGCCGCCTGCCGCTTTCCGGGATTTTTTGCGATGTCCTCAACTGTGAGCTCGAGACCTTCCAATCTGTTGTACCGGTTAACAAACTCTTCTTTCTTTTCATCCGTGTCATCACTCGGGTCGAATCCGCTGGCTTTCACCTTTTCTGCTAACATCTGTTTGATATATGAAGTGAACGGTGTCGCTTCATCATTTCCTCCGACCCATTTCTCATATACGACAACCGTGGCCACATCGGTGATTTTGTACCCTAAAGTCAATGCCTCGCGGAGTTCGAACGTGGAATACGTTCCGGAGAATTCACGTTCTTTCTCCGTGTGGCTGCAATAATCCGATCGCCGCTCATCCCCACATTCTGAAAATTTCCACAGAAACTAAAACAGGTGCCGAATTCGACTCACTTTTACACAAAGCAAACAATAGTTTGTTGTTTGACCGGAAGGGGAGGTATGGCAAACAGAGACGACGTGGGGCAACAAATCTTCCCACAATGAAACCGTTGAAAGTGTCGATTATATCGGGCGAAGTTATAGGAAGAGTATAACCGTCGACGCCGGCACCTTTGTAGACACGAGGGGCTCCAACGGGGTATGGACATCGCGTCATCACGTTCGGGTATAGACTATAATGAAAGTTACCTGTTTCAGATTTATTATTCTGAACATACCTGACAACATCAACGTATTTCAATACTTTCCCTTTGTTGTCCGCTTTGAGCTTGAACGCCTCGGTCCGGCCTCCGAAAAGAGCCTCCCTATCAATGACGAGCCCTTGTGGTTGGTGTTCGCTCATGAATACATCCATTTCCGGGTCAGCTTTTCTCATTTCTTTCACTTCGCACTCCCAGATCTCTTGGACAGCTGCGGCGCGGGCGATCTCGTGGTACCTCTCCTTGTCCCTCTTTCTTACTTCTTCCCCCGTCATGTTGAAAATCTTTGAGATGTCCGAGTAGCGACAGCTGTGGGCGTGATGGTTGCAACCCTGAAAAAGGATGTATATTTAGAAATTAGAAACAATTCACCTTGAACTCGATTGCTAATCCTTTCGGGAATTCCAAACAAGGTTCGACATATCCATCCACATGATGCCCCGCCAGTACAGCCTCACCGCATGTTGATTGTCTTTGTACAGTCACCATGTGTTTCTTTTCCCACCACGCCAAGTAGGCCTGACTGACCACAGATGACCGGACATGAGCCACTGGCTTTTCATCGAGAGCAATGGGGAATACCTCAGGGTCAACGTGGTTTCTTCGGAAAATACACATGGCGGCGGATGCCGACGTGACTGACTCCTGAACATTTATCTTTCTCTTTCTCAACTTTCTCAACTGTTTGTTTGCCTGCGTTCTCACCTCAAAGAGAGTCACATTCGTCATGGCCTCCGTCTCCCTCTCAAAGTCCGTCATCGCCTTTGCCAACACTAGAACATCGTCGAGGCAGTATTTTCTAAGTTCAGAGCGGAAATTGAACACATATCCCTCTGCTCTCAACTCGTCGAGATGTTTCTCCAGCTCTTCTCTTTCAGATTTCGATTTTCGATCCAGGGGGTAGAATTCGTTTCCTGGTACCGGTCCTTCGTAGTCGTAGTTTTTCGGTTTGATGAAGTGGATGGGAAAAAAATCTCTGAAACACAAATATATTGTTATTAACTCTATCTCTTTTTTGTTACCCACCCTTTTTGTGAGTCAACTTTGAAGGTCTTCCCGAGACTCTTCAAACTTCCGGGAAGATAATTCATGGAATCAATGACTTTCACTCTGCCATATGTCATGAAAATTATCTTGAGTCCTCTCATTGCCAGCTTTACGTCTTTGAAGTGTGTCAGCTCGTCAGGGGTTGATTTGAGATATCCGTTTAGCAGGAAATGTCCGTCGTACCCGCTCATATTGTGTGCCATAGCCACGGATCCTTTGTGAGCTGGTTGGAACAACCATTTCACCATTTCAACCTCCATGTCCATCCCAACCTTGTCCTTTGTTGTCTTTTCGATGATCTTCAAGCGTCCTTCGGGAGAACATGAGTCACACTTTGCTGATTCGATGTTCTCTGGCCAACTCGACCCACAGTCCACACACACTCTCAAGGCCACAAATAAGACAGGAATTTGTCTACCGTTTTTTCCTGGTCGGCTTTCAATGTCGAAGAAAATCCGTTTGTGGGTTATTTTCTCGTCTTTCCGTGGCAATGGACGAAGGTAGCACACGTGTTCTCTATCACAAACATCTTGACACCTGTGACAGTAGCTCGCGCCACACACATGTTTTTCTGCGGACTTCTTGTTGGTGTAGTACACTTCTTTACACTTGTCACAAAATTTGGTATACTCACAACGATTTTTTCCTCCTCGAGGCCCTACAAATATGAAATAAACAAATGAAAAACAGACAAACGAACCTTTCGCCAGATGATTTTCGTAGCATTTGGATGACGGAAAGTGAACCTTACACTTTTCACACTGTTGCCCCGTTCCATCCTCTTCTGTGATACACTGCTTTTTGAAAGCCCCGCATTTCTGGTGTTTCAAAGGACAATTGTAGTGGAAGCTCATACACGGGGCACTTTTGAGACACAGAGTGCAAAAGAAGCTTGCCCCAATCAAGCCCCCGATACTCCTCACACCCGAGTAATGACCATTTTCGAGAACTAGGGTGAGTGTCTTCCCGTTTTTGTAGCTGTTATTGAAGCACGGAAGTGTCCGACGTGAATCAAAAACGAGTATTTGGAATTCTTCGAACTCTTCAAGACGGGCAAACAGAGCAATGTCCATCGTTCCGTAGTCACAGCTTTTCGGGTTACGCCAGTAAGCCCTGTTCTTCATATCTTCTACTATTTGGAAAACTTCCGCAAACTTCTCTGGATGGGAGTCGGTTTTTCTTGTCGACACTTTATACCGGTGCAGAAGAACCTTTTTCTTGATTTTGTCCTTCTCATAAGTGTATTCGTGAAAACATTTCGCTTGATATAACGCATGAGGTAGGCAATTCTCGGTCACTGAAACACGGTTGATTGTTTAGCGGGTCGTTTAAGAATAATAAATACCGTCATTTCTCATTACATTACAACTCCTTTTACTTTTTCTGGACACGATCCGTTCTTGATCCTCATCCTCCAGACGCTCAATATCTTCATCATCCAAAGGTCCTGCGTTCTCTACGGTTTCTGAGGCTCCATCATCAATTATTGGTGCTTCTTCACAACTCTCTTCGTCTTCTTCCTCCTCGTTTTCCTCTTCCTCATCGTCATCGTCGGTATCCACTGCACAGGTGTCTAGCAACGCGTTTCCATCGTTCTCTCGTCTTCTTCTTTTCTTTGTGACACCGTTGTTTACTTTCGCTGCTTTTCGTTTTCTCTCCGGTAAGGCAGGCATTTCGAACAAGCGCACTCTGCTCAGTTGTTTTCTCCCACTTCCAACTGGTCCTCTTGTATACACCAAGGATATATCAAACTGTAATAATAAATAGCTATGCAAAATACTTATGATTAACCGTGCAAAACACGAAGCGACTCACCTCGGGTTGATTCACAGCTAGAGGACTTCTCGACGATTGACTTAACTTGTCGAGTTGACTGCCCAAGTGTTGGGCGGTCAGCTTTTGCACAGGACAATGAGTGATCCCAATCGGTTCTGGTATTTCGTCCGATTCGATGACAACCCCCACTCGGGTATCGGCGTTCCAGCCAGATGGCAGTTGTTTGGCAAGATCAACCAGTATCTCGCTTAGCCGATTAGGATTTTTCCAGTTTTGGAAAACTGTTTGGTGGAATCGAATCCGAACCTTCTCGCGTTTGTGCATACCCACAAATTTTGGTGGGGTTTTTGCTGGTTGGAGACGTTTCACCCACTCAATTTCAGGGTACTGACCTCCCACTTGGATGAACTCTCCAACATTCTCTTCCTCATTATTATCAAAATCAGAGTTCACTTCTTCTTCTTCTTCTCCATCTTCATTGACATTTTCCGTGTCTTCACGATCTTCTCCGCCATGTTCATTTTCTGCATTAACCGCCGAATCGTTCAGTTCGCTCTCTCCCTCGTCCTCCTCGTCACCTGACATGTTTGTATTTGCTTATGCGGGAAGCTGAAGAAATCTTACCCAGCAAATCGGCAATGGAGACAAATTGTGAAGAAAACTATATAAACGGACCATTTTAACGAAATTTGTAAATATTCTGATCTCACTCTCTCTCGCTCTCTCTCTCTCTCTCGCTCTCTCTCTCTCTCGCTCTCTCTCTCTCTCACTCTCTCTCTCACTCACTCTCTCTCTCTCTCTCTCTCACTCTCTCTCTCACTCTCTCTCGCTCTCTCTCTCTCTCACTCTCTCTCTCACTCTCTCTCGCTCTCTCTCTCTCTCTCTCTCGCTCTCTCTCTCTCTCGCTCTCTCTCTCTCTCACTCTCTCTCTCACTCTCTCTCGCTCTCTCTCTCTCTCTCTCTCTCTCTCTCTCTCTCTCTCTCTCTCTCTCTCTCTCTCTCTCTCTCTCTCTCTCTCTCTCTCTCTCTCTCTCTCTCTCTCACGCATTAATTTACTCTCAGTCCACAATAATGCCGGAGTTCACTTTTGATCAAGTAAGTTCAAATTTCCGAAGATATTATAGCTAGATCCCATTTTCAGGAAGTTCCACTTTTAACTCCGCCTACGCCCCACCGCCCAACACCTGGGCACTCAACTCGACAAGTTAAGTCAATCGTCGAGAAGTCCTCTAGCTGTGAATCAACCCGAGGTGAGTCGCTTCGTGTTTTGCACGGTTAATCATAAGTATTTTGCATAGCTATTTATTATTACAGTTTGATATATCCTTGGTGTATACAAGAGGACCAGTTGGAAGTGGGAGAAAACAGCTGAGCAGAGTGCGCTTGTTCGAAATGCCTGCCTTACCGGAGAGAAAACGAAAAGCAGCGAAAGTAAACAACGGTGTCACAAAGAAAAGAAGAAGACGAGAGAACGATGGAAACGCGTTGCTAGACACCTGTGCAGTGGATACCGACGATGACGATGAGGAAGAGGAAAACGAGGAGGAAGAAGACGAAGAGAGTTGTGAAGAAGCACCAATAATTGATGATGGAGCCTCAGAAACCGTAGAGAACGCAGGACCTTTGGATGATGAAGATATTGAGCGTCTGGAGGATGAGGATCAAGAACGGATCGTGTCCAGAAAAAGTAAAAGGAGTTGTAATGTAATGAGAAATGACGGTACTTATTATTCTTAAACGACCCGCTAAACAATCAACCGTGTTTCAGTGACCGAGAATTGCCTACATCATGCGTTATATCAAGCGAAATGTTTTCACGAATACACTTATGAGAAGGACAAAATCAAGAAAAAGGTTCTTCTGCACCGGTATAAAGTGTCGACAAGAAAAACCGACTCCCATCCAGAGAAGTTTGCGGAAGTTTTCCAAATAGTAGAAGATATGAAGAACAGGGCTTACTTTCGTAACCCGAAAAGCCGCGACTACGGAACGATGGACATCGCGCTGTTTGCACGTCTTAAGGAGTTCGAAGAATTCCAAATACTCGTTTTTGATTCACGTCGGACACTTCCGTGCTTCCATAACAGCTACAAAAACGGGAAGACACTCACCCTAGTTCTCGAAAATGGTCATTACTCGGGTGTGAGGAGTATCGGGGGCTTGATTGGGGCAAGCTTCTTTTGCACTCTGTGTCTCAAAAGTACCTCAAGCATGAGCTACCACTACAATTGTCCTTTGAAACATCAGAAATGCGGGGCTTTCAAAAAGCAGTGTATCACAGAAGATGATGGAACGGGTCAACAGTGTGAAAAGTGTAAGGTTCACTTTCCGTCATCCAAATGCTACGAAAATCATCTGGCGAAAGGTTCGTTTGTCTGTTTTTCATTTGTTTATTTCATATTTGTAGGGCCTCGAGGAGGAAAAAATCGTTGTGAGTATACCAAATTTTGTGACAAGGGTGTTTCACCATCCGGTACTGTCCCTCCGAGACTCCGTCCCGAAGAACCAACACGTTCTGCGGCATCTTTCCACGCCAGCGATGATACGTTTCCATGATCTTGAAGGCTCTCGTCTCGAGTATGGCCCCGTCCACTTGTTCCTGACGGGCTCTCTGAATGTGAAAGTAGCCGATGACGAGTTCCGGGTTCTTGTGTGTGTTGAATGCGAACTGAACGAAACGGGAATTTGTCTGGAAGCGCCGAATGGAGAGACTCACCCCGACGACACTCGGCTCGTCCCCAGCCCCCGAACCAGAAGAATGGCAAACATCATAGGAAATGATGAGTGTGTCGCTTGTCGGACCCCAGAATCTCGATCTGAAAATTGTCCATTTGAGGTGTCAAAAAGAGACACTTGAGAACCCACATCTCCGGAACGCCTCTAACCAGGTGATTCAGCCCGCCAAGCTTTATATTCATTTTCAGCAACAAGTTATTGACGGTCTGGTTGCCCCTGGAAATGGGAAGGTTGTGGGAATTGACAAAATGCCACTTGTCTTACGGATTCATTCTGGCGGCCTTCCCGGAGGCTACCTGTTGGGTGAGCACCTGGTATCTCCGCTTATTCAGTTTCAAAATGTCGTGTGTGGGGTGTGACGGATCATCAAAGTACATCACATACGGCCGGGGATTCTGTGTGAGAGAGCTGAGCTTCTGAAAATGGAGATGGATGATGCATAGAAGGAAGGGTTCTTTTGGTTCTCACCATGGGGATTATCCGACACGCAGATGCTCTTCATTTGGCCCAGACTCGTTTCGGGATACACCTGGAGCAAAAGGTTGTGTGTTCAGACTCTTTTACTGCATTCAATTCTAGAGTGCAAAATTTCGGTCGCGGAATCCCAGCAGAAATTCCATTGACTGTTCGAAACTTTCGACCTAACGGTCAGCAGGGGAAAATGAGAAAAGCGCGAGTCCTAATTCAAAATTTCAATAAATGACTCACTTCTCAATCACATATCCAGTGATACCGGTAATCGCAGGAAGTTCAGGTGAAATCAAACCAAAGCCCATATCAGGGCTTAATTGGGGTTTCAGGGACGGACAAAGAAAGGAGAAATATAATGGGCGAGAGAAAGGTCGATTATTCTGATCGCGGGGAAGGTCGGGCGGTTGAGGGAGAGAGAGTGTTGCCTCCCTTTTGTCGACAGAGAGACGCAGACAGTGAATGGGAAGAGACGGGCATGTCCTTTGTTTGTCACTGTTAGAATGTCCTTTGTTTGAGGGACACGTTGGCCAGACACTATCGGGAGGGGGTTTTCGGATACGTAGAATTCGAATTAAACAACGAAATAGTTGTGAAACGCAGAGGAAAGAACAAAACAGAAAAGTCTCTAAAAACAAATGTTTGCTTAGAATCCCTGAAATTTCAATTTCAAAAGTTATCAGAATTTTTGTTGCTTTTTTGTTAATTATTTGAGGAGAGTGCTAATTTTTCAAGACACAGATTCAAATTGAACTAAAATGAACGGAAAAAACAAATAAAATTTTAGATTTCTTATCAAAGACTTTGATAGCTGAATAGTTCTGACACACAGGGAAACGTTTGACATTTTTTAGAGAACTGCAGCGGAGCTGAAATCAGCAAATTTAATGGCCAGAGCTGAATTTCGAACACGGATGTCTTCACAAAAAAATGTTCGAAAAACCATATTCTTTTCAATCGTTATTTTTAATCAGAATTGGATCAAATTTTTATCAGTTGATAACTCTGATAACAATTTTTTACTGATTACCCAAAAAAATGTTTTTAAATTAGGACTCGCGTTCTTTATTATTATTAAAAGGCAAATGACTAGGGGATTGAATGGGCAAAATCGGTTCAGTAGGAGTTGAGATAATCGCTATCACCAACATACATTTTTTGACATTCCAATCCCCTAAACGCGCACGCTCGCCATATAATAGAGAAGACAGACTAGACCAATTCAAATTTTCAGGATTCCACCTACTTCCACATCTACAGCCCACGCATCTTTCCGATCAAGGCGATCAAGGAGAGCGGGATTCAACTGCGGCTGCCGAGGAATTTGACGGTGCGCGTCAACGAGTCCGATCTCGACGCCTACAGGAAGATCTATGCGCAGTGAGTATTTTGCTGAGACTCACGTGAACACGTGGGAACCTAAATCTTTGGGTTCCTGGGACAGTCTAGAACATACTCCCACGTGGCCATTTGTCTACGTAGAAGTCTGCGTGAGTGATTATCCTTCTTTCCAAAACAAGGTCCTTCTTGTTTGGAAGCCATGGCCCCGCAACTGAAGAGAGCTCTGCTCGAGAGAATCGATATATCTTGAGATTGATAGGAGATATTTAAAAATTGTCAACTGCAATCTTATAGACCTAGTTCTGATCTGCAAATTGGCTAAATACAATGTTTTGATATCTTTTATCAATCTCGAGATATAGTGATTCTCCGGAAGAGCTCTCCCACCTGAACCACAGACATTATGAAGAATTGTCGTTGAAGGGAATTGTCGTTGAACCGTCTTCTTGGACACTTTAGAAGAGGTGAAGACGAGGTAGTAGGTGAAGTTGTAGAAGACTATTTGAATCGGCAAAAAATAGTTTTTTTTTCTATTTTTTTCTATTTTTTGCCGTCAACGCTTTGGAAAACAATTAGGAAAAAATAGAAAAAAACTATTTTTGCCGACCAGGTTAGGTCCATAACTTTGACCGGAATCCGGAATCTAAGGTATCCGGAACACGGAAAAACCGCGGAAACCCGAGAATTTGACGCAATTCGAACACTTCCTTATCACAAACATTTTGTTTATTGTTATCATAATCATAATCAACCGAGGTTAATACAGAACAGTTGCACACGGGGGCGACACGTGATTGTTTGAGATTATTGCTATAAGATAAGGGCAACGATTGGGCGACGATCATTCCACTTCGATGACGTCATCATCATCATCCTCATCGAGGGGCCCTTCCTTGACGACGACCTCCTCCTTCTCCCGCTCCTCGTGATCCCGGTCGAGCATCCCGTAGCGCTTCTGCCTCGCGAGCTCCTCGAGCACGTTGAGCACCATCTCGTAGAACATTCGAATGAACGGATGGATGTGCTCCTCGTGGACGGCCGCCCTGATGCGGTGGCAAATCGCGAACCATCTGATGTCGGTGTCGGCGAACACTTCCTGAAAGGCGATTATGTTCTAAGGGGGAGGGGGGGCGAAGGGGAATCCGAATCTCACCGGTGCATAGGAGATCTTCGTCTGGATCACACTCGTGTCCACCGTCGGCATCTCCTCGTTGAACGCGTTCGGCTTCATCGCGTAATCGACCGCCTCCAGCAGCGTCGTCCTTCGGATTGTCTTCTCGAAGCCGAACCGCGGTGCCGCTCGTTTGACGATGCGCTCGAGAAGCGCGCGCAGTTTGAGTCCCGTCGGCGTGCCGTCCTCGCAAATCACCGCGTTCGTCATCTCGATGAGCTCCGCGATGGCGTCGACGGCGCGTTGCTCTTGCGGCGTTTCGGGGAACGCGCGCTTCATGACGCCAACGAGGAACAGTTTCGAGGCGAGGATGTCGTTCATGTCGGATTTGGCCTGCGCGACATGCACGTGCGTGTCGGCGATCGTCTCGGCGAGCTTCTCCGGTGACATGTTCATGATGTTGGGCTGGATGGAAAAAGAGGATGCAATTGAGGGGAGAAGAACGAGGAAAAGTTGGCCGTTTTGCAATAAAATAGAACGCCGAGAGGTTGGGGAGACGCAGACGGAGAAAGACTAGCCAAGCGGTGTGTGAGGGAAGTAACCACGTTGCAGTGTGAACGGCCTAGAGGGAAAATGAGAAAAACGCGAGTCCTAATTTAAAATTTCAATAAATGAGTGCGAAATCGATGCAGTCAACCCCCTCGGGGAAAGGGGGAATGAATGAATGGACGGATCGATGCGGCAGCTGCCTGAGAGAGAACGACGCAGACGGACAAAGAAAGGAGAAATAGAATGGGCGAGAAAAGGTCGATTATTCTCATCGCATCTGCGAGCGGGGAAGGTCGGGCGGTCGAGGGAGAGAGAGTGTTGCCTCCCTTTAGTCGACAGAGAGACGCAGACAGTGGGAGGAATGGGAAGAGACGGGCATGTCCTTTGTTTGTCGTCTGTTTGAGTGTCATTGGTTCGAGAGACACGTTGGCCAGACACTATCGGGAGGGCGTTTTCGGATACGTAGAATTCGAATTAAACAACGAAATAGTTGTGAGACGCAGAGGAACGCGCAAAACAGAAAAAAGTCTCTAAAAACAAATGGTTGTTCAGAACGATTTAAATTTCAATTTGAAAAAATCTTCAGAATTTTTTTTTACTTTGTTGTTAATTATTTGAGAAAAGTGCTAATTTTCAGGCCACAAATTCAAATTGAATTTTAAAAAACAGAAAAAAACAAAAACAATTTTAGACACGTTATCAAAGATTTTGATAGCGAAACAGTTCTGATACAGGGGGGACGTTTGGCAATTTTAAGAGAATTTCAGTGAAGCAGAAATCAGAAAAGTTATCGGGCAGAGCTGAATTTCGAATATACAGTTACGGCCAAGAAAATATGTCATTGTTATTTGAGTTGCCGGAAAATCATTATATCTCGAGATTGATAAGAGATATCAAAAAGTTGTCAACAGCAAATTTGTAGTTCTACTTATGATCTACAAGTTCGCTGTTGACAACTTTTTGATAGCTCTTATCAATCTCAAGATATAATAATTCTCCGGCAACTCAAAAACCACAACGGCATACCTTTTTCTGAAGATTTTTTCAAATTGAAATTTAAATCGTTCTGAACAACCATTTGTTTTTAGAGACTTTTTTCTGTTTTGCGCGTTCCTCTGCGTCTCACAACTATTTCGTTGTTTAATTCGAATTCTACGTATCCGAAAACGCCCTCCCGATAGTGTCTGGCCAACGTGTCTCTCGAACCAATGACACTCAAACAGACGACAAACAAAGGACATGCCCGTCTCTTCCCATTCCTCCCACTGTCTGCGTCTCTCTGTCGACTAAAGGGAGGCAACACTCTCTCTCCCTCGACCGCCCGACCTTCCCCGCTCGCAGATGCGATGAGAATAATCGACCTTTTCTCGCCCATTCTATTTCTCCTTTCTTTGTCCGTCTGCGTCGTTCTCTCTCAGGCAGCTGCCGCATCGATCCGTCCATTCATTCATTCCCCCTTTCCCCGAGGGGGTTGACTGCATCGATTTCGCACTCATTTATTGAAATTTTAAATTAGGACTCGCGTTTTTCTCATTTTCCCTCTAGGCCGTTCACACTGCAACGTGGTTACTTCCCTCACACACCGCTTGGCTAGTCTTTCTCCGTCTGCGTCTCCCCAACCTCTCGGCGTTCTATTTTATTGCAAAACGGCCAACTTTTCCTCGTTCTTCTCCCCTCAATTGCATCCTCTTTTTCCAGCCAGCCCAACATCATGAACATGTCTAAAATAGCTCCTACTGGAGCTCTTCTCTCTTGGGCGTTTCTCCAAGTTGTGATGAACCTCAAACTTGGGTAATTAAACGATTTATATATAAAGAATAAGAAAGAGATTGTACAAAGGAATATAAAGATAAATGATAAAAGGGTTATCGTAGAGCCCCCAAGGCTCACCTCCCCTCATCGGGGAGAACAACCAGAATGAGGACGTGAGTGTCCGTCTGGTTGCCCCGACGAGAGGAGAGAGACGTGGACGTCGAAAGTGTCCCTGGGGGCGGGCGCTGCTGCATCTCTCGCGGGGTTGTACAGTGAGTCATACAGTCCCGCGAGAGTCTTGGTTATGTGGAGAGATGCATGGCATCTGTGGAATGTGAGAATGCATGGCATTCAGGAAATGAAGTAGAAGATCCTACCCTGGGGTAGGATCTTCTACACTCCCGGGGGGAGCGTTCTTCTCATGGAGAAGAAGAATGAGAGGGTGATCCTCTAGAGGATCGGGAGCTCGGTGAGGATCTGGATGATCCTTCCGAGCTCGCCGATCGGCTCTCCTCTCGGTTCCGCCGTGGTGGCGAATCCGGAGAGCGATTTGCGTGAGGCGATCCTGGCGATCGTCTTCTTCTGATGACGTCCGTTGTTGACGGACTTCTTCCGGATCTTCTGGACGGCGAGCGACTTCTTCGTGAGCGACGGGGGATGGATCGGCTGCTTCTGGAGACGTCCGCTGTTGACGGACTTCTTCTTGATCTTCGGGACGCTGAACGACTTCTTCTGGTGTGTCGAGAGATGGATCGGCTTCTTTGGGAATCGCTGGATGTCGCTCTGTTCCTTCTGGAACGTCGAGTCTCGTCCACAGCCTTCGTCTTCTTGCTCTGGTTGCCCTTCGAGAGACTTCGCTTTCTTTTCTGCTGGATCGCTGGTCTCCTCTCTCTTGTCGTCACATGAGGGCAAATGCTCGTGTGATGTGACAGAGCCACCTCGTCCGATTCTCCGATTCTTGCGCAGTGTCGGCATTTCTTCGAGCTGCAGGTGTGCTCTCCTTTGATAAGATCCCGAATGCATAGACCTTTCTTGAGGAGGATTTTCTTTCTCTCGTTGACGTCCTTTATGTCGTCGCACTCGTCTGAGAAATGTGTACCCTGGCAGTACACACATCTGATATCTCTCCCTACGAGATTGAACGGCGGTCCTACTGCTCGGAAGGCTTTCTTGTTCTTCTTGGACTTCTGGACTGGGGCTTCCGGTACCGCAGGTTTCTCGAATCTGATGGCTGGATATTCTGGTTCGAGAGCTCCGGGGGGGACTAGCTTGTCTAGTCTCGTCTGAATCGCCTCGAGCACTCGTGATTGCTCTGTGGCTGCTTCGGTCATCCGTATCTTTATCGTCTGGATTTCCTCGCGGAGGTTGTTCATGGTTCTTTCCCTCCGGTCCTCTCGTCGGTCGATCGCTTTCCACGTCTCTCGCTTGTGGTCCGCGACCACTTCTTCGATTCGGGTAAGTTCGGCGAATCCACTCTCGAAGTCTCTTTCCGATTTCTTCTGGTCGACGAGCTTGTCGGTCAGTCGACTTCGAACGGCCAGTTCCGTTACTTTCTCGAGGTTCGCAAAGAGTCCCTCGAGGACTTTCCTCTCTTTCTCCCGTCCAGCCATTCGTTTGATCTCGGCGTCAACCTTTCCATCCATGATGGATTGGGGAATGGTGAGAGAAGTGTGGTAGCAAACTGCGTATTCCTAAAGGATGCCGCCTCGATGAGTCATCGATGAGTCATCGGTACCCCTGCCCCCTAGTGATGAGTCATCATTTTAATTACCTAATTAATTACCTCATTAATTTTAATTACCTCATTAATTTTAATTACCCCATATATGGTATTCATTCGACTCCATTTTTTGAGCTCTATCCAATGATGCTACTTTTATCTATTTTTATTGATTTTTATCGTTTTCATCACTTTTAATTACTTTTAATTACTTTTTATTGATTTTCATTACTTTTCATTACTTTTAATTACTTTTTATTGATTTTTATTACTTTGATTGGTTTTCATCGAGATTTTTGCAAAGTTGGTTTGGCCGCCGCGGGGGTTCGAACCCGTGGCCGTGTGCACCTGGTCGGCGCACTCACCCAAAACACTAAAGGTGTAAGCAAACACCCAGGGGCATTGGTCGTTTATATACCCGGCGCGCGGGGCGAGGGCGCGCGCCGGGGGTGGGCGCCCGGCGGGGGGCGCCCCGGTCGTCCCTCATGTTTGCCTATGCTGCGTCTCTCCCGAACTAACACTATCTCGCCGGGGAACTGCGTATCTCTCGAACTAGCACTATCTCGCCCGAGAACTGTCTCTCAGGCTTCTGCCGAAATTTGAGAGAGAAAGTGAGTGCGCCAAAGTTTTCCGCGAAAGTCGTTCCCGCACTTTCCCTGGTTTTAATTAGTTGTTGTTGTTTCTCGTTTTTTAATTAACAGGTTTATTTCAAGATAATAAATTGAAATTATTTAAAGTTAGTTGTTGTTGTTTCTCGTGTTTAATTAACAGGTTTATGCGAGATAATAAAATAAAATTATTTAAAGTTAGTTGTTGTTGTTTCTCGTTTTTTAGTTAACAGGTTTATTCAAAATAATAAATTGAAATTATTTAAAGTTAGTTGTTGTTGTTTCTCGTTTTTTAGTTAACAGGTTTAGTCAAGATAATAAATTGAAATTATTTAAAGTTAGTTGTTGTTGTTTCTCGTTTTTAGTTAACAGGTTTATTCAAGATAATAAATTGAAATTATTTAAAGTTAGTTGTTGTTGTTTCTCGTTTTTTAATTAACAGGTTTATTCAAGATAATAAATTGAAATTATTAAGAGTTAGTTGTTGTTGTTTCTCGTTTTCAATTAACAGGTTTATTCAAGATAATAAATTGAAATTATTTAAAGTTAGTTGTTGTTGTTTCTCGTTTTTAGTTAACAGGTTTATTCAAGATAATAAATTGAAATTATTTAAAGTTAGTTGTTGTTGTTTCTCGTTTTCAGTTAACAGGTTTATTCAAGATAATAAATTGAAATTATTTAAAGTTAGTTGTTGTTGTTTCTCGTTTTTTAGTTAACAGGTTTAGTCAAGATAATAAATTGAAATTATTTAAAGTTAGTTGTTGTTGTTTCTCGTTTTTAATTAACAGGTTTATTCAAGATAATAAATTGAAATTATTAAGAGTTAGTTGTTGTTGTTTCTCGTTTTCAGTTAACAGGTTTAGTCAAGATAATAATTTGAAATTATTGAGAGTTAGTTGTTGTTGTTTCTCGTTTTCAGTTAACAGGTTTAGTCAAGATAATAAATTGAAATTATTTAAAGTTAGTTGTTGTTGTTTCTCGTTTTCAGTTAACAGGTTTATTCAAGATAATAAATTGAAATTATTAAGAGTTAGTTGTTGTTGTTTCTCGTTTTCAGTTAACAGGTTTATTCAAGATAATAAATTGAAATTATTTAAAGTTAGTTGTTGTTGTTTCTCGTTTTCAGTTAACAGGTTTATTCAAGATAATAAATTGAAATTATTTAAAGTTAGTTGTTGTTGTTTCTCGTTTTTAGTTAACAGGTTTATTCAAGATAATAAATTGAAATTATTTAAAGTTAGTTGTTGTTGTTTCTCGTTTTTAGTTAACAGGTTTATTCAAGATAATAAATTGAAATTATTTAAAGTTAGTTGTTGTTGTTTCTCGTTTTTAATTAACAGGTTTATTCAAGATAATAAATTGAAATTATTTAAAGTTAGTTGTTGTTGTTTCTCGTTTTTAGTTAACAGGTTTATTCAAGATAATAAATTGAAATTATTTAAAGTTAGTTGTTGTTGTTTCTCGTTTTTTAGTTAACAGGTTTAGTCAAGATAATAAATTGAAATTATTTAAAGTTAGTTGTTGTTGTTTCTCGTTTTTAATTAACAGGTTTATTCAAGATAATAAATTGAAATTATTTAAAGTTAGTTGTTGTTGTTTCTCGTTTTTTAGTTAACAGGTTTAGTCAAGATAATAAATTGAAATTATTTAAAGTTAGTTGTTGTTGTTGTTTCTCGTTTTTAATTAACAGGTTTATTCAAAATAATAAATTGAAATTATTTAAAGTTAGTTGTTGTTGTTGTTTCTCGTTTTCAATTAACAGGTTTATTCAAAATAATAAATTGAAATTATTTAAAGTTAGTTGTTGTTGTTGTTTCTCGTTTTTAATTAACAGGTTTATTCAAAATAATAAATTGAAATTATTTAAAGTTAGTTGTTGTTGTTGTTTCTCGTTTTTAATTAACAGGTTTATTCAAAATAATAAATTGAAATTATTTAAAGTTAGTTGTTGTTGTTGTTTCTCGTTTTTAGTTAACAGGTTTATTCAAGATAATAAATTGAAATTATTTAAAGTTAGTTGTTGTTGTTGTTTCTCGTTTTCAATTAACAGGTTTATTCAAGATAATAAATTGAAATTATTTAAAGTTAGTTGTTGTTGTTGTTTCTCGTTTTCAATTAACAGGTTTATTCAAAATAATAAATTGAAATTATTTAAAGTTAGTTGTTGTTGTTGTTTCTCGTTTTTAATTAACAGGTTTATTCAAAATAATAAATTGAAATTATTTAAAGTTAGTTGTTGTTGTTGTTTCTCGTTTTTAATTAACAGGTTTATTCAAGATAATAAATTGTAATTATTAAGAGTTAGTTGTTGTTGTTGTTTCTCGTTTTTAGTTAACAGGTTTATTCAAAATAATAAATTGAAATTATTTACTGATTTAACAAATTCAATCAGTGGAAACATGTAATCCTCCAGATTGATCTTTGTAAATCTTCACAATTCTTCAAATGATGGTTTACCCATCGAACCACGTGATTATCGTTTTTAATCAGGTTTTTCGTGAAACAAGCTCTAATTCTCTTGTTTCCCCACTTTATTGCCTTTTTGATGAGTAAATAGAGGCAATAATATCCACAAACAGATGAAAGCATATCCAGGACTGGTATCATGTTTTTCATGAAACAAGCTCGAATTCTCTTGTTTCCGCACTTTTCCTGTTGTTTCACGTCGGTGCAGTATTCCAAATTAAACCAATTGGCCGTTGTGTGGTTCTTATATTTGGCGAAAATCACTCGGGAAAACGCATCTAAAGTGAGAGCGGGTGAAGTTGCAAATCTCGAGAACAGTCTTCAGGTCGATTGTTGTCAGGGACTGGGTTAATGAGAGAAAAACGTCTGTACTTTGTGCTCAACTGACTCTTTTCACTTATGCGAAAATAAGGTAATAACATACTCCTCGGGCGGGGCCAGTGCGCGCGCCGGGGGTGGGCGCCCGGTGGGCCGCCCCGGCCGTCCCTCATGTTTGCTTATGCTGCGTCTCTCCCGAACTAACACTATCTCGCCGGGGAACTGTCTCCCAGGTTTCACACCCCGAACTGAGAGCGAAATTTGAGAGGGAAAGTGAGTGCGCCAAAGTTTTCCTCGAAAGTTGTTCCCGCATTTTCCCTGGTTTTAATTAGTTGTTGTTGTTGTTTCGCGTTTTCACATTTAATTAACAGGGGTTTATTCAAAATAATAAAACTGTCTCTCAGGCTTCTGCCGAAATTTGAGAGGGAAAGTGAGTGCGCCAAAGTTTTCCTCGAAAGTTGTTCCCGCATTTTCCCCGGTTTTAATTAGTTGTTGTTTCTCGTTTTCACATTTAATTAACAGGGGTTCATTCAAGACAATAAATTAAAATTATTTAAAGAGTTAACAAATATAATATGCAATTCTCCGGATTGATCTTTGTAAATGTTCACAATTCTTTCTTTCAACCTTATCAAATAAAAATAAACCTCTCTATCAATTCGGGTTGAATCGAATTGCGACAACCTCGAGCGGTCGCCAATTTCCATTCCCGTCCACAACGATCGGAGATCGAGGTACCACCAACCGTCCACCGTACACCCAATAAAAATGGGTGCACAACCTTATCTCAACGAAATTCCACCGGTAAATAATTTTATTTTCAGGGATCATTCTAAACAACATAAGATAATTGTGCAAAATCTCGAGAACAGTCTTTAGGTCGATTGTTGTCAGGGACATCCTGGGTTAATGAGAGAAAAACGTTTGTACTCTGTGCACAACTCCCTATGCTGCGTCTCTCTCTCGAACTAACACTATCTCGCCCCGGCGTGCCGGGAGCTGGGCGCCCGACGGCGGCCACCCCGAGCGGCCCTCATGTTTCCCTATGCTGCGTCTCTCTCTCGAACTAACACTATCTCGCCCGGCGTGCCGGGAGCTGGGCGCCCGACGGCGGCCACCCCGAGCGGCCCTCATGTTTCCCTATGCTGCGTCTCTCTCTCGAACTAACACTATCTCGCCCGGCGTGCCGGGAGCTGGGCGCCCGACGGCGGCCACCCCGAGCGGCCCTCATGTTTCCCTATGCTGCGTCTCTCTCTCGAACTAACACTATCTCGCCCGGCGTGCCGGGAGCTGGGCGCCCGACGGCGGCCACCCCGAGCGGCCCTCATGTTTCCCTATGCTGCGTCTCTCTCTCGAACTAACACTATCTCGCCCCGGCGTGCCGGGAGCTGGGCGCCCGACGGCGGCCACCCCGAGCGGCCCTCATGTTTCCCTATGCTGCGTCTCTCTCTCGAACTAACACTATCTCGCCCCGGCGTGCCGGGAGCTGGGCGCCCGACGGCGGTCACCCCGAGCGGCCCTCATGTTTCCCTATGCTGCGTCTCTCTCTCGAACTAACACTATTTCGCTAGGGAACTGCGTATCTCTCGAACTAACACTATCTCACCGAGAACTGTTTCTCATGCTTCACACCCCGCACTGAGAGCGAAATTTGAGAGGGAAAGTGAGTGTGCCAAAATTTTCCGCGAAAGTTGTTCCCGCATTTTCCCGTCATTTTTACTTTTAGTTGTTGTTGTTGTTGTTGTTTCTCGTTTTCAGTAACACAGTTACCGGCCTGAGACAAGGTTCTCGACAAACAGTGACGAATTCCTTCTGAGAGATTGTCGGAATTTGGTTACGGAAAGTGGAAATAAGCCGAAGCCGTATTGGCTGGCGAAGTGGAGCTTGGCCGAGCGAGGTGAGGGCAGACGGCGGGAGAGATACAATGATTATTGTAGAGGCGGAGACGGAATCATCGCAATAACTCCCTGGAAAGCAAGAGAGTCGACACTTCACACGTTCGTGAAAACACTGATTAAAACGATTATCACATGGTTCGAGGAGCAATACCGAGAAATTCCGCTCCATCACCCTCACGTTCCACTTGTACATGCCCGTGTAGGCAACAACTTGTTTCCTCTCGGCGTTGTATGGGTCTGAGTACTGAAACACTAATGTTTGGTAAATTTGGTGAAATAAAACATTATTCCCTCAACTGAGTCATAAGATTCATGCTGAGTTCGGGAGGGACGCTACTTTGTTAATGGATCCTTATGCTGTAAAGTGGGTACACACCGGGGTAATGTCTCACGGGGAAAACTTATTAACTTTCCATCAACTCATTTCCCTTCCCAACCACAATGGAATATGTTTCTCGACTCTCCCTTATCCCAGCTACCAGACCTTGGTATCTACAGCAACCAACCGACAAGGTTAGATCCGGTTAATCTTATTCTTCTTATTATTATTATCAATGTTTAGATGGAGGACGCAACCTTGGCTGAGTACTTCCGCGCTCGCGGTTGGGTTCTCCAGCGCATACGAGGGCCACTCCCCATAGACCAACTGATCGAAATGGAGAACACCCTCAGGCAGATCCAGATCATCGAAGCCTGGGACGTGGGCACTGGAAAAGCACTCCCTCTCCCGCTTGGCATACATACGTAAGACTTCTGCTCTTTTAATTACAATTATCTTCTGTTGTTAAGAAGGACCCCTGAAAATATAATTATTTACCGATGGAACTTCGTTGAGATAAGTTTGTGCACCCATTTTCAATGGGTGTACGCTGGACGCTTGGTGGTACCTCGAGCACCGATCGTTGTGGATGGCCACGGAATTTGGCGCCCGCTCGAGGTTGTCGCAATTCGATTCCAGTCGAATTGACAGTGATATTCATTTTTATTTTATTTTTATTTGATAAGGTTGAAAGAAATAAATATATAATTTTGAAAACGCTAGTATGCAGGACAATTTTCACAAAAATGGAATACATGCATCACACAGCCACAGCGAAGTCGACGAGCCGTTCGATATCTTTTTCGGGATCGTTCATATAGACGATTTTGACGCGCGGATCTTTAGCACTTATGTCGGCAACTTTGACATGGAATGTGTCGGTGGGTTGGAAATTGGAACGATTCAGCCCGACGATAATTTTTTCGTACCCAACGGACTGTAAGGTAGGTTTTGAAACTTGGGACATAAGTTTCCTTACATTTTTTAAAAGTTCCAGAGCGGTAAATTGCCAATCTCTATCGTTGTTAAACGAATCGACTACTAAGATGAGCCCTGTAAAACCCAGGTTTATTTTTCCATATGCTTCAACTTCTTACTCAATCCTTCTGAATATAGTTTTGTGTCTTCCGTTGTTTCAATAAGTTGTAAAAAACGCGTTTTGTAGCGTAAAAGACGGCTGAAACGGCTTGATTGCCCCGATACTCAATGAGGGAGTCAATTTACTTTTTGGATGAAATGAGTTTTGCGCGCTGCTCGATGAAGTTGGACACGTTCTTGGGGCAACCCTCCTGTATTTGCAGTCGAACCGGGGGTTTTATATCCACAGTCATCGGACTAAGCGAGGGAACGTGGACTATGCACATTGAACACGGAACGAGACTCTCTGAAATGAGATAAGGGAAGATTCAAAGAGATTATGCGATCTGCTAACTTAGATGTGTGATGTGTGCGTTCTCGAGCCGAGCCACATACATATTCACCTCAAATCGCTTCTCAATCAGTTCGATGTTCGAAAGACTTGTCAAGCTCTTTATTCCCGCCCTGTTCTTCTTAATCCAATCAAGATTCGGTATTTGCTCGGCAATTTGCTGTTCCAGTATATCTCTCCGCCTGTCCACGGCCTTCTTGAGCTCCGTCAATGCCAGTTTCCCGTTTTCCAGATTGAAAAATCGGAACCTTTTCAGTTCAGAGTAGGTGTCACGGAAAGCAGAACCGCTGAACGAGTAGGTTTTTATAACGCTGAAGCGATCGTTGATTGTGGATATCTTTGATTGTACTTACGTTTCGATGCTCTCAATGTTCTTGAGAATCGCTACTTCTTTGTCATCAGCGATTTGCAGAACATCTTTGATCTTCGTACGCATCTCCTTAACTTCCGATTGAAGGGTGACATAGCTGTGGTCTTTATGAGAAGATCCCCGCCGGAAGCACTCGGGACACATGAGTCTGTTCTGCAGAAAACAGCATTTCTCCAACTGAAATGTTTAATTAAACTGTTTCCAATAACAAGAAAGGTTACTTTGCAGACGAACGCCACTTTTTCTCCAGGGTGATCCTTGCATTCGGGAGCTTCAATCGGTATGTTCACGAACAGAGCGAGCTTATCGTGGTGGGTGAGAATTGGTGGTGAATGCACGTAATCCCAGCATCTACAAAATTTGATCTAATTAACTGCTATTAAATGACACAAAAAACCCCACGCATCGCACAGGTCGGCCTCACAGTGTTCACAGAAGCTCGTAGCCTCGTGAGCAGAGTTCTCGTCACAAGTACCGTCGTTGTTCCTCTTCTTCTTCTCCTGTTTCTGTGACCGAGCGGTGATTAAACGCCCTCTGAGGAATTTTCAATTACCGTCATTAGTCTCTGCCTTTTTCGAAATTTCGCGTCTTCTCTTATTTGTAGAATACTAAAGTTTTTCTTCAAATTCTTCACTTCACCGTCCTTCACTCGGGTTCGTGTCCGATCGAAAGGGCACGCGAGCAGAGAACCGGTAACGATTCGTTGAGCACAATCGGTACATAAAGTGTGACCGCACGCTGAAAAAGGAAACGATTGGTAAATACTCGGAGATAAGGGACTCACCGGATAGAATGCGAGGGATTGCCCCTTGCTCCTCTGAATATTCTTGTTCACAAATCGGACAGACTACCACGCCTGTCAGAACACTCATTATCCAAAACGGCTGAAATTTACTCAAATTTTCTTTCATCGGCATTCTGGTTTCCGATTTGAGGCGGAAAAGGTTTTCACGAATAAAGTTATGAGTAATCAAAAGGTTGTTCTGAAACGGTAGAGTTCGAAGAATTCCAAATACTTTTTGACAAATTTTGGTGAAATAAAATATTATTCCCGCGAATTCTTGTCAGTTTTGTAAAAAAAGGTGGTGGCATGCGGCGTCGCCCTCAAATGAGTCAGATGAGTCATGCCGAGTTCGGGAAGGACGCTACTTTGTTAATGGATCCCTATGATGTAAAGTGGGTACACACCGGGGTACTGTCTCACGGGAACAACTTATTCCCTTTCCAACTCCTGTTAAACTCAACTTAATTAAAGGTTTTACTGAAAACGAGAAGCATCAACAACTAATTAAAAATTACCGGAAAATTTTCGCGCCCGGGCCTCTCTCATGTTTGCCTATGCTAGGTCTTTCTCAATCTAGCACTATCTCACCCAGAACTGAGAACGGAATTTGAGAGGGAAAGTGAGTGCGCCAAAATTTTCCGGTAATTTTTAATTAGTTGTTGATGCTTCTCGTTTTCAGTAAAACCTTTAATTAAGTTGAGTTTAACAGGAGTTGGAAAGGGAATAAGTTGTTCCCGTGAGACAGTACCCCGGTGTGTACCCACTTTACATCATAGGGATCCATTAACAAAGTAGCGTCCTTCCCGAACTCGGCATGACTCATCTGACTCATTTGAGGGCGACGCCGCATGCCACCACCTTTTTTTACAAAACTGACAAGAATTCGCGGGAATAATATTTTATTTCACCAAAATTTGTCAAAAAGTATTTGGAATTCTTCGAACTCTACCGTTTCAGAACAACCTTTTGATTACTCATAACTTTATTCGTGAAAACCTTTTCCGCCTCAAATCGGAAACCAGAATGCCGATGAAAGAAAATTTGAGTAAATTACAGCCGTTTTGGATAATGAGTGTTCTGACAGGCGTGGTAGTCTGTCCGATTTGTGAACAAGAATATTCAGAGGAGCAAGGGGCAATCCCTCGCATTCTATCCGGTGAGTCCCTTATCTCCGAGTATTTACCAATCGTTTCCTTTTTCAGCGTGCGGTCACACTTTATGTACCGATTGTGCTCAACGAATCGTTACCGGTTCTCTGCTCGCGTGCCCTTTCGATCGGACACGAACCCGAGTGAAGGACGGTGAAGTGAAGAATTTGAAGAAAAACTTTAGTATTCTACAAATAAGAGAAGACGCGAAATTTCGAAAAAGGCAGAGACTAATGACGGTAATTGAAAATTCCTCAGAGGGCGTTTAATCACCGCTCGGTCACAGAAACAGGAGAAGAAGAAGAGGAACAACGACGGTACTTGTGACGAGAACTCTGCTCACGAGGCTACGAGCTTCTGTGAACACTGTGAGGCCGACCTGTGCGATGCGTGGGGTTTTTTGTGTCATTTAATAGCAGTTAATTAGATCAAATTTTGTAGATGCTGGGATTACGTGCATTCACCACCAATTCTCACCCACCACGATAAGCTCGCTCTGTTCGTGAACATACCGATTGAAGCTCCCGAATGCAAGGATCACCCTGGAGAAAAAGTGGCGTTCGTCTGCAAAGTAACCTTTCTTGTTATTGGAAACAGTTTAATTAAACATTTCAGTTGGAGAAATGCTGTTTTCTGCAGAACAGACTCATGTGTCCCGAGTGCTTCCGGCGGGGATCTTCTCATAAAGACCACAGCTATGTCACCCTTCAATCGGAAGTTAAGGAGATGCGTACGAAGATCAAAGATGTTCTGCAAATCGCTGATGACAAAGAAGTAGCGATTCTCAAGAACATTGAGAGCATCGAAACGTAAGTACAATCAAAGATATCCACAATCAACGATCGCTTCAGCGTTATAAAAACCTACTCGTTCAGCGGTTCTGCTTTCCGTGACACCTACTCTGAACTGAAAAGGTTCCGATTTTTCAATCTGGAAAACGGGAAACTGGCATTGACGGAGCTCAAGAAGGCCGTGGACAGGCGGAGAGATATACTGGAACAGCAAATTGCCGAGCAAATACCGAATCTTGATTGGATTAAGAAGAACAGGGCGGGAATAAAGAGCTTGACAAGTCTTTCGAACATCGAACTGATTGAGAAGCGATTTGAGGTGAATATGTATGTGGCTCGGCTCGAGAACGCACACATCACACATCTAAGTTAGCAGATCGCATAATCTCTTTGAATCTTCCCTTATCTCATTTCAGAGAGTCTCGTTCCGTGTTCAATGTGCATAGTCCACGTTCCCTCGCTTAGTCCGATGACTGTGGATATAAAACCCCCGGTTCGACTGCAAATACAGGAGGGTTGCCCCAAGAACGTGTCCAACTTCATCGAGCAGCGCGCAAAACTCATTTCATCCAAAAAGTAAATTGACTCCCTCATTGAGTATCGGGGCAATCAAGCCGTTTCAGCCGTCTTTTACGCTACAAAACGCGTTTTTTACAACTTATTGAAACAACGGAAGACACAAAACTATATTCAGAAGGATTGAGTAAGAAGTTGAAGCATATGGAAAAATAAACCTGGGTTTTACAGGGCTCATCTTAGTAGTCGATTCGTTTAACAACGATAGAGATTGGCAATTTACCGCTCTGGAACTTTTAAAAAATGTAAGGAAACTTATGTCCCAAGTTTCAAAACCTACCTTACAGTCCGTTGGGTACGAAAAAATTATCGTCGGGCTGAATCGTTCCAATTTCCAACCCACCGACACATTCCATGTCAAAGTTGCCGACATAAGTGCTAAAGATCCGCGCGTCAAAATCGTCTATATGAACGATCCCGAAAAAGATATCGAACGGCTCGTCGACTTCGCTGTGGCTGTGTGATGCATGTATTCCATTTTTGTGAAAATTGTCCTGCATACTAGCGTTTTCAAAATTATATATTTATTTCTTTCAACCTTATCAAATAAAAATAAAATAAAAATGAATATCACTGTCAATTCGACTGGAATCGAATTGCGACAACCTCGAGCGGGCGCCAAATTCCGTGGCCATCCACAACGATCGGTGCTCGAGGTACCACCAAGCGTCCAGCGTACACCCATTGAAAATGGGTGCACAAACTTATCTCAACGAAGTTCCATCGGTAAATAATTATATTTTCAGGGGTCCTTCTTAACAACAGAAGATAATTGTAATTAAAAGAGCAGAAGTCTTACGTATGTATGCCAAGCGGGAGAGGGAGTGCTTTTCCAGTGCCCACGTCCCAGGCTTCGATGATCTGGATCTGCCTGAGGGTGTTCTCCATTTCGATCAGTTGGTCTATGGGGAGTGGCCCTCGTATGCGCTGGAGAACCCAACCGCGAGCGCGGAAGTACTCAGCCAAGGTTGCGTCCTCCATCTAAACATTGATAATAATAATAAGAAGAATAAGATTAACCGGATCTAACCTTGTCGGTTGGTTGCTGTAGATACCAAGGTCTGGTAGCTGGGATAAGGGAGAGTCGAGAAACATATTCCATTGTGGTTGGGAAGGGAAATGAGTTGATGGAAAGTTAATAAGTTTTCCCCGTGAGACATTACCCCGGTGTGTACCCACTTTACAGCATAAGGATCCATTAACAAAGTAGCGTCCCTCCCGAACTCAGCATGAATCTTATGACTCAGTTGAGGGAATAATGTTTTATTTCACCAAATTTACCAAACATTAGTGTTTCAGTACTCAGACCCATACAACGCCGAGAGGAAACAAGTTGTTGCCTACACGGGCATGTACAAGTGGAACGTGAGGGTGATGGAGCGGAATTTCTCGGTATTGCTCCTCGAACCATGTGATAATCGTTTTAATCAGTGTTTTCACGAACGTGTGAAGTGTCGACTCTCTTGCTTTCCAGGGAGTTATTGCGATGATTCCGTCTCCGCCTCTACAATAATCATTGTATCTCTCCCGCCGTCTGCCCTCACCTCGCTCGGCCAAGCTCCACTTCGCCAGCCAATACGGCTTCGGCTTATTTCCACTTTCCGTAACCAAATTCCGACAATCTCTCAGAAGGAATTCGTCACTGTTTGTCGAGAACCTTGTCTCAGGCCGGTAACTGTGTTACTGAAAACGAGAAACAACAACAACAACAACAACTAAAAGTAAAAATGACGGGAAAATGCGGGAACAACTTTCGCGGAAAATTTTGGCACACTCACTTTCCCTCTCAAATTTCGCTCTCAGTGCGGGGTGTGAAGCATGAGAAACAGTTCTCGGTGAGATAGTGTTAGTTCGAGAGATACGCAGTTCCCTAGCGAAATAGTGTTAGTTCGAGAGAGAGACGCAGCATAGGGAAACATGAGGGCCGCTCGGGGTGGCCGCCGTCGGGCGCCCAGCTCCCGGCACGCCGGGCGAGATAGTGTTAGTTCGAGAGAGAGACGCAGCATAGGGAGTTGTGCACAGAGTACAAACGTTTTTCTCTCATTAACCCAGGATGTCCCTGACAACAATCGACCTAAAGACTGTTCTCGAGATTTTGCACAATTATCTTATGTTGCTTAGAATGATCCCTGAAAATAAAATTATTTACCGGTGGAATTTCGTTGAGATAAGGTTGTGCACCCATTTTTATTGGGTGTACGGTGGACGGTTGGTGGTACCTCGATCTCCGATCGTTGTGGACGGGAATGGAAATTGGCGACCGCTCGAGGTTGTCGCAATTTGATTCAACCCGAATTGATAGAGAGGTTTATTTTTATTTGATAAGGTTGAAAGAAAGAATTGTGAACATTTACAAAGATCAATCCGGAGAATTGCATATTATATTTGTTAACTCTTTAAATAATTTTAATTTATTGTCTTGAATGAACCCCTGTTAATTAAATGTGAAAACGAGAAACAACAACTAATTAAAACCGGGGAAAATGCGGGAACAACTTTCGAGGAAAACTTTGGCGCACTCACTTTCCCTCTCAAATTTCGGCAGAAGCCTGAGAGACAGTTTTATTATTTTGAATAAACCCCTGTTAATTAAATGTGAAAACGCGAAACAACAACAACAACTAATTAAAACCAGGGAAAATGCGGGAACAACTTTCGAGGAAAACTTTGGCGCACTCACTTTCCCTCTCAAATTTCGCTCTCAGTTCGGGGTGTGAAACCTGGGAGACAGTTCCCCGGCGAGATAGTGTTAGTTCGGGAGAGACGCAGCATAAGCAAACAAGAGGGACGGCCGGGGCGGCCCACCGGGCGCCCACCCCCGGCGCGCGCACTGGCCCCGCCCGAGGAGTATGTTATTACCTTATTTTCGCATAAGTGAAAAGAGTCAGTTGAGCACAAAGTACAGACGTTTTTCTCTCATTAACCCAGTCCCTGACAACAATCGACCTGAAGACTGTTCTCGAGATTTGCAACTTCACCCGCTCTCACTTTAGATGCGTTTTCCCGAGTGATTTTCGCCAAATATAAGAACCACACAACGGCCAATTGGTTTAATTTGGAATACTGCACCGACGTGAAACAACAGGAAAAGTGCGGAAACAAGAGAATTCGAGCTTGTTTCATGAAAAACATGATACCAGTCCTGGATATGCTTTCATCTGTTTGTGGATATTATTGCCTCTATTTACTCATCAAAAAGGCAATAAAGTGGGGAAACAAGAGAATTAGAGCTTGTTTCACGAAAAACCTGATTAAAAACGATAATCACGTGGTTCGATGGGTAAACCATCATTTGAAGAATTGTGAAGATTTACAAAGATCAATCTGGAGGATTACATGTTTCCACTGATTGAATTTGTTAAATCAGTAAATAATTTCAATTTATTATTTTGAATAAACCTGTTAACTAAAAACGAGAAACAACAACAACAACTAACTCTTAATAATTACAATTTATTATCTTGAATAAACCTGTTAATTAAAAACGAGAAACAACAACAACAACTAACTCTTAATAATTACAATTTATTATCTTGAATAAACCTGTTAATTAAAAACGAGAAACAACAACAACTAACTTTAAATAATTTCAATTTATTATTTTGAATAAACCTGTTAATTAAAAACGAGAAACAACAACAACAACTAACTTTAAATAATTACAATTTATTATCTTGAATAAACCTGTTAATTAAAAACGAGAAACAACAACAACAACTAACTTTAAATAATTTCAATTTATTATTTTGAATAAACCTGTTAATTGAAAACGAGAAACAACAACAACAACTAACTTTAAATAATTTCAATTTATTATTTTGAATAAACCTGTTAATTAAAAACGAGAAACAACAACAACAACTAACTTTAAATAATTTCAATTTATTATTTTGAATAAACCTGTTAATTAAAAACGAGAAACAACAACAACAACTAACTTTAAATAATTTCAATTTATTATTTTGAATAAACCTGTTAATTAAAAACGAGAAACAACAACAACAACTAACTTTAAATAATTTCAATTTATTATTTTGAATAAACCTGTTAATTGAAAACGAGAAACAACAACAACAACTAACTTTAAATAATTTCAATTTATTATTTTGAATAAACCTGTTAATTAAAAACGAGAAACAACAACAACAACTAACTTTAAATAATTTCAATTTATTATTTTGAATAAACCTGTTAATTAAAAACGAGAAACAACAACAACAACTAACTTTAAATAATTTCAATTTATTATTTTGAATAAACCTGTTAATTAAAAACGAGAAACAACAACAACAACTAACTTTAAATAATTTCAATTTATTATTTTGAATAAACCTGTTAATTAAAAACGAGAAACAACAACAACAACTAACTTTAAATAATTTCAATTTATTATTTTGAATAAACCTGTTAATTAAAAACGAGAAACAACAACAACAACTAACTTTAAATAATTTCAATTTATTATTTTGAATAAACCTGTTAATTGAAAACGAGAAACAACAACAACAACTAACTTTAAATAATTTCAATTTATTATTTTGAATAAACCTGTTAATTAAAAACGAGAAACAACAACAACAACTAACTTTAAATAATTTCAATTTATTATTTTGAATAAACCTGTTAATTAAAAACGAGAAACAACAACAACAACTAACTTTAAATAATTTCAATTTATTATTTTGAATAAACCTGTTAATTAAAAACGAGAAACAACAACAACAACTAACTTTAAATAATTTCAATTTATTATTTTGAATAAACCTGTTAATTAAAAACGAGAAACAACAACAACAACTAACTTTAAATAATTTCAATTTATTATTTTGAATAAACCTGTTAATTAAAAACGAGAAACAACAACAACAACTAACTTTAAATAATTTCAATTTATTATTTTGAATAAACCTGTTAATTAAAAACGAGAAACAACAACAACAACTAACTTTAAATAATTTCAATTTATTATTTTGAATAAACCTGTTAATTAAAAACGAGAAACAACAACAACAACTAACTTTAAATAATTTCAATTTATTATTTTGAATAAACCTGTTAATTAAAAACGAGAAACAACAACAACAACTAACTTTAAATAATTTCAATTTATTATTTTGAATAAACCTGTTAATTAAAAACGAGAAACAACAACAACAACTAACTTTAAATAATTTCAATTTATTATTTTGAATAAACCTGTTAATTAAAAACGAGAAACAACAACAACAACTAACTTTAAATAATTTCAATTTATTATTTTGAATAAACCTGTTAATTAAAAACGAGAAACAACAACAACAACTAACTTTAAATAATTTCAATTTATTATTTTGAATAAACCTGTTAATTGAAAACGAGAAACAACAACAACAACTAACTTTAAATAATTTCAATTTATTATTTTGAATAAACCTGTTAATTAAAAACGAGAAACAACAACAACTAACTTTAAATAATTTCAATTTATTATCTTGACTAAACCTGTTAACTAAAAAACGAGAAACAACAACAACTAACTTTAAATAATTTCAATTTATTATCTTGACTAAACCTGTTAACTAAAAAACGAGAAACAACAACAACTAACTTTAAATAATTTCAATTTATTATCTTGAATAAACCTGTTAACTAAAAACGAGAAACAACAACAACTAACTTTAAATAATTTCAATTTATTATCTTGAATAAACCTGTTAACTAAAAACGAGAAACAACAACAACTAACTTTAAATAATTTCAATTTATTATCTTGAATAAACCTGTTAATTAAAAACGAGAAACAACAACAACTAACTTTAAATAATTTCAATTTATTATCTTGAATAAACCTGTTAACTAAAAACGAGAAACAACAACAACTAACTTTAAATAATTTCAATTTATTATCTTGAATAAACCTGTTAACTAAAAAACGAGAAACAACAACAACTAACTCTTAATAATTTCAAATTATTATCTTGACTAAACCTGTTAACTGAAAACGAGAAACAACAACAACTAACTCTTAATAATTTCAATTTATTATCTTGAATAAACCTGTTAACTGAAAACGAGAAACAACAACAACTAACTCTTAATAATTTCAATTTATTATCTTGAATAAACCTGTTAATTAAAAACGAGAAACAACAACAACTAACTTTAAATAATTTCAATTTATTATCTTGACTAAACCTGTTAACTAAAAAACGAGAAACAACAACAACTAACTTTAAATAATTTCAATTTATTATCTTGAATAAACCTGTTAACTGAAAACGAGAAACAACAACAACTAACTTTAAATAATTTCAATTTATTATCTTGAATAAACCTGTTAACTAAAAACGAGAAACAACAACAACTAACTTTAAATAATTTCAATTTATTATCTTGAATAAACCTGTTAACTAAAAACGAGAAACAACAACAACTAACTCTTAATAATTTCAATTTATTATCTTGAATAAACCTGTTAATTAAAAAACGAGAAACAACAACAACTAACTTTAAATAATTTCAATTTATTATCTTGAATAAACCTGTTAACTAAAAACGAGAAACAACAACAACTAACTTTAAATAATTTCAATTTATTATCTTGAATAAACCTGTTAACTAAAAACGAGAAACAACAACAACTAACTCTTAATAATTTCAATTTATTATCTTGAATAAACCTGTTAATTAAAAAACGAGAAACAACAACAACTAACTTTAAATAATTTCAATTTATTATCTTGAATAAACCTGTTAACTAAAAACGAGAAACAACAACAACTAACTTTAAATAATTTCAATTTATTATCTTGACTAAACCTGTTAACTAAAAAACGAGAAACAACAACAACTAACTTTAAATAATTTCAATTTATTATTTTGAATAAACCTGTTAACTAAAAAACGAGAAACAACAACAACTAACTTTAAATAATTTTATTTTATTATCTCGCATAAACCTGTTAATTAAACACGAGAAACAACAACAACTAACTTTAAATAATTTCAATTTATTATCTTGAAATAAACCTGTTAATTAAAAAAACGAGAAACAACAACAACTAATTAAAACCAGGGAAAGTGCGGGAACGACTTTCGCGGAAAACTTTGGCGCACTCACTTTCTCTCTCAAATTTCGGCAGAAGCCTGAGAGACAGTTCTCGGGCGAGATAGTGCTAGTTCGAGAGATACGCAGTTCCCCGGCGAGATAGTGTTAGTTCGGGAGAGACGCAGCATAGGCAAACATGAGGGACGACCGGGGCGCCCCCCGCCGGGCGCCCACCCCCGGCGCGCGCCCTCGCCCCGCGCGCCGGGTATATAAACGACCAATGCCCCTGGGTGTTTGCTTACACCTTTAGTGTTTTGGGTGAGTGCGCCGACCAGGTGCACACGGCCACGGGTTCGAACCCCCGCGGCGGCCAAACCAACTTTGCAAAAATCTCGATGAAAACCAATCAAAGTAATAAAAATCAATAAAAAGTAATTAAAAGTAATGAAAAGTAATGAAAATCAATAAAAAGTAATTAAAAGTAATTAAAAGTGATGAAAACGATAAAAATCAATAAAAATAGATAAAAGTAGCATCATTGGATAGAGCTCAAAAAATGGAGTCGAATGAATACCATATATGGGGTAATTAAAATTAATGAGGTAATTAAAATTAATGAGGTAATTAATTAGGTAATTAAAATGATGACTCATCACTAGGGGGCAGGGGTACCGATGACTCATCGATGACTCATCGAGGCGGCATCCTTTAGGAATACGCAGTTTGCTACCACACTTCTCTATGGTGTAGACTGGAATGTCCGTTTTCTTCGTGATCTTTTGTGTTGACATCTGTAAGTTCATCGGTTGAACTGAGAGAACGGACGGAGAGAAGCGTGAACGGTTGTGAACGGAATGAGTGCGGTTGGTGAGTCTGGGACTCAAGGGACGAATTAGAGCGGAAGGTGTAAGGTTTCTGAGTGCGGGCCTCGAGGAACGAAACGAAAAGTGTGTTGAACTGAGAAGAGTGAGTTCTACGCACGTTTGTGGTGGACGTGGAGAAGAATGGAATGAGTGGTTGGTCGCGTGAATCGATAAGTGGCTCGATGTGGGTGTTGTTGAGCAATGAATGAGAGGAGGATTATGTTGCTTGCGCAATGGATATGTGTCGTATGATCGTCGGGGAATGACTTTGAGATAGGGTGTCTGGTGGAGAGTGGGGTGAGAGGGTCGCGCGGCCGTTGCGTGTAAGGCCAAGGCGCACCAGATGGTGACCTCTATTAGACAGTGTGTCTGGTGTGTTTTCTTTTGGTTGGCCTGAAGAGGCGCCAGCAGAAAAAATAAAGCTTTCCCAGGATTCGGAATGGAAGCCTGATCAGTTTGATTGTCAATCTGATGCTTCTCTTGGTTCCCATGAGAAAGAACGAAGTGATGATCGCTCCTGTGATTGCGAATGCTATCAGTGCCACAATGATTGCAGAGGCTACTGACTTCATGAAAGTCAGGTAACCATCGATGAGATGGCCGAAATCGGGGAGGTTGATTTCATGGATGAGTGTAGTGTTCCCTTCCACCATTCGGTAGAGTGATGTCCATACCGAGCCAGTGTATTTGAGGATCCCGGTGATCTCAAACTCTTTGCTTTCGTCTCCGCACGATATTGAGCAGCTTCGCAGGAATTTCGCTGTGTCTGCGAAGAACGTGATTGTCGACTTTGTTCCAGTGGTCGAGCACGGTACTGTGAACATGTCTTCTTGACAGACGATGTTCCCTATTGTCTCGTGAGTTGTGGAAGTGCATGTGACTTCTGATGTTCCTCCTGTGTTGCAGCCGTAGCATCCTATGATTTGTTCTGCTTGGATGTCGCATTTCTCCCTGGATTGGACGATGATCGTTTCCAGTTTTTCTTTAACCGAGATGGCTAATCGGACGGAGGTGGCATCCTTGATCTCTGCTTCCACGGTCTGCTCCTTTCGTTTGAGACGCCAGTGAGCTTCTGCGAGTGGGAGTCTATGTGTGAGAGAGTTGAATCGGTTGCTGATGCTCTCGTCTCTGCACGTGCACTTCATTTCGTCTTCTGCTGGTGTGCATGTGCATTCTTCTTGGAACTCGCACTCGTGGATTGTGGAGTTCATCCGTGGACATTGGATTGTCGGAAGAAGATGTTCTTCCCAAGTCGCGATGGCCTTCCTGTTTCTGACGAACCAGGTGTTGAGGATGGGCGAGTTCGGTGTGTGGAGTGATTCCACTGTGACTGTAATCCCGTCTTGGGTCTCAGGGAGGCTGAGTGGTGCCGTCAAATTGTACTGACGTGCTGTTGGAATTTCCGATGCCAGTTCGGTGACTGTTAGTCTCATCCGAACTTTTTCTGCCCATTCGGTGCATTTGAAGATTTCGAATGTATCGAAACTTCTTTGTTCAGCGTAGATCCTGTAGAACAAGCATCCTGATGACAGGTAGAAACATCCACATCCTGGACTTCCACAACTTTCGCTGCAGGCTGTGACTCCTTTGAGGTGGTTCACTTGGTCGAGTTCTGGTATGGTGGAGTTTCTTGTGATCTCGGTGCACTTTGTTGGTGTGCATGATCCTGTTCTGGGACATCTTTTGACACTCCATACTTTGAGTTGGATGTCCTTGGTTGTTGTGACTGTCTCCTTGTTGCAGTCGAGCTGAACGGCTTCGAATGTGATCCGGATTTCTTTGGTCGTCGTTGAGTTCCTTGCAAGTCTGATGCAAGCTTCCTTCTTGAACTGATTGATTGTCAGGAAGGAGTTGGTGACGAGATGACATTCCGATGTTCCTTCAACGCAGACTTTTGCTTCGTCTGAGAGCATGTTGACTTCGTGGCATGCTTGAGAGATTGCTATGCACATAAGGATCGGAATCAGCTTTTCCCACTTGAACCCTGATGGTCGTCTTTGGGTGTTTCCTCCGATGATGTTTCTTACGACGTTTCGTGTTCCGGATGCTGCTTTCTGGATGAGATTGAATCCAAGCTTGATTGGTGCTCCAACCGTGATTTGTGCTCTCATCGCTTTGACGCAGCAGTGTGCCAGAAGGAGCAGGATGTAAATCGTGATTGCGAGCGCAGCTATGGCGAATTTTGGATGGCATTCTGGGTTGACGAGGTTGGTGATGCACAGTGTGCAGTCGATCGTCTGACATGCTGAGACTGCCGGGCAGTCAACTTCAAACGTCGATAGATCTTTACCCAGAATGCTTTTCGCGGTGACATGGTGTTGTGCGACTTTGATCGCCGGTGGTAACCAGATGTCTGTGGTGTCACTGTTGTGCCATTGGAGTCGTGGTCTGGAGGTGCAGTAGTCCTTACTGCAGACTTCGAATCTGTCGAATTGGTGTCGGAGCTGGACTCCTGTGTTGGTACACACGATTGGGAGCTGTCCTGCTGCTGTTGTGAACAGTGCGGCGATGATGAGTAGCATCGAAGCTACTACTTCAGCGTAACTCCTTTGTGTTCTTCTTCTCAGAGCATATCCTGAAGGATGTGGTTCGAGTGATGGTGTCACTGCTGGTGTAGTCGGGATCGTCGACGGTGCTTCCGGCGTCGGCGGATTCTCTGGCTTGTCGACTGTTTGCTCTGATGTCTCCGTTCGTAACCACGGTAGGTCGTATGGATTGTGAGTCGGCTCGGTTGGCGGCTCTTCTTCTTCTGTTTCTGCTTCCTCATCGATTTCCAAGGGAGTAACCAGGTTGGTTGGTCTCCTGATGTATCTTCCATTCTCTGTTCTGATGGATACTTCCCGTATTTCTCCGTCGCTGGAGGTGTTGACGTCGGTGATTTGTCCGAGGCGCCAATAGTTCCTTGGATGATTGGGGTCGCAGATCAGTACGATCGTGCCACGTTTCGGGTGGTTCCTGACTCCTTTCTTCGCGTCCATCCTGACTTTGTGCTTCTCACGAAGCTCCGCTGTATACAGGGTATGGAAGGTAGTCCAAGCTTCTTCCACTGCGGCGACTGACGCGTAGAGTGCACGGATAGTGTTTCTCTTTGTGTCTGCGTCTTCCTTGGGAGGTACCCATTCATCCTCCATCTCGTCGATGGGGGCTAGTGGAAGAGTGACTGTCATCGTTGCTGAGATGAAGTCGTTGGGACATAGTGGTCGTCCTGAGTGGATGTCGTCTCCGATGTAAGTCAACGGTCTTGAGTTGAGCATTCCTGCGATCTCGATGAGTGATGTCGCGAGTTCTTCTGATGTAAGGATCGTCCTTCCGATTGCCTTTCGGAGGGCTCCTTTGATGCTTCGCATCAATCGTTCGTACATCCCGCCTTGCCATGGAGCGTACGGCGTGATGAAGCTCCATTCGATGGAGTTGTTCGCGAAGAACTGTTGAATGTCTTTCTCGAAGGAGAGTTGTTGACTGTCCTGTTTTTGCAGATCGGAGAGGATCTTGTCGGCCAAGATGAAGATGGGAGCGTTGTCGCTCACAATGCTCGTTGGGAGTCCGCGGGTTGCCACGAATCTGCGAACTGCCATTAGGAACGCTGTGGTATCATCTCGGAAGACCGGTTCGATGTGTACTAGTCGTGTAACGGAACATGTGAAAACGCATCCGAAGGCCTTCGCAATGGATCCGTCGAGGTCGCGATAGTTGATCGGTCCGAAGTAGTCTAAGCCGATGTGCTCGAATGGTCTGGCCTTTTTGACTCTCTTACTGGGAAGCGCTGTCATATCTGGGTAGCGATATGGCGCTTTGTTGAATCTCTGGCATCTGACACATCTTCCAACAAGTTGTTTTGTTTGTTGGCGGAGTTGTGGAATCCAGAATCGACTTCTAACAGTGGCCATGGTATGGTCGACTGCTTTGTGCCACTTCCCGTGGGCTTTGAGTAGGAGCATCTTGGCGACATGGGACTTCGGTATGATGAAGATTGGTGTCTTCGCTGGTTGCTCCAAGTCCGAATTCTTCCAACGTCCTTCACATACGATCAGATTTGTCTCGTAGTCGACCTTCAGGAACAGGTTTTTCCAAGCCTGTTTGTTGATGTTCAGGTTGGACTGATGTTCTTTCAGGAAGAGGTTCTCTGCTGAGTCGAACTCTTCAGTTCCTATGACGTCGTTGTTGGTGACGCTTCGGAGAAGTGACTTATCCAGTCTGGCCTGTTTTGTCGGATCGAGACGTTTTGCAAACTTTTTGATTGCTCGCAATGTATATGCCACAACACGGATCATCTTGTCGTAGTTGTTGGTCCGTTTCTCGGAGTCGAAGATTGTTTGTCTCTCTGTTTCGACGTGTCTTGCGACGAAGATTCGACTGGCTTCCTCTTGAGTTGCTGGGAGGAAGTTTGTTTTGTTCTTCTTGTTCCAGTCGGATGGCATCTTCTTGATGAAGTCTGGTCCGTGGAACCATTTTCTGTCTTCATGGAAGTGTGTGGCGTCGAGTCCTCTGGTTCCCAAATCGGCTGGGTTCTCATGAGTGTCCACGTATCCAAAGAGAGTAGGGACGTGTTGTATTCTCAAGTCTTCGCTCATCTCTCGGATCGCTCTGATGCGGTTGTAGACGAATACTCCCGCTTCCTTCTTCCCTGGTTGGGACTTGATCCAGTCGAGCGCAGCTTTGTTGTCTGACATGACGTGGATGCTGTGTATCCTCTTTCCTCCGTCGTTGAAGTGTTTCCATGTCAGTACCGACTGTTCCATTCCAAATTTGATCGCGTGGAGCTCCATTTTTGGAATGGTCCACACTTCCTTGATTGGCCGGATTTTGGATTTGGCCAAAATGATGTGTGCTCCGTATGTAGAGCACATGTAGATGCAGATTGAAATGGCATCTCTGGACGCATCGCAGAATGTGACGAGGTGATCAGGACTTCTGAATGTCGTCGACATCCTTGGAATGAATTTGGTGAATCCATTCGCTTGTTTGACGAGTTCGAGCCACTGCTTTTCGTGAGTTTGTGAGAGCGTCGAGTCCCATTCGTAATCCATGTCCTCTTTCCACAGTTCTCTTTGGAAGAGTTTGAATGGGAGTAGAAGTGGGACCAGTAGTCCCATCGGATCGTAGATGCTGGCTATGGCGCTTGCGACGGTCCTCTTCGTGATCGTGTAAAGTTCCGGCATGGAGCACTTCAGTTCTAGTTGATCCTTCTTCGGTAGCCATCTGATTCCCAGCACTTTGACGTGCTCCTCGTCTTTTGTTCGATCCTTCTCTGCGAGGTTCTCGTTGAACCTCTGGTCGTTGCTGACGAATTCTCGGAGGTTCATCCCCATATCGTCGAAGATGTTTTTCAACGTCTTGTATAGTTCGACGTTTTTCTCCGATGAGTTGTCGTTGGTGAGGATCAGATTGTCAACGTAGAGATTGTTGACGATCTGTTTGGCGAGCTCCTGGTCTTCGATGCTTTCCAGATGGTGAATGCATGTGTCCCCAAGGAGATATGGGGACGCGTTCAGTCCGAAGAATACTCGTGTCGACCGAAAGACCACCAGGTTGTCGCCAGTTGCTGGCTGTGTGAGGTCTTTGACCCACAGCATTCGTGTGACATCTCTGTCTTCCTCGTGGAGGAAGACCTGGAGAAAGGCCTTCTCCACGTCGGAAGTCATTGCTGTGTCTCCGCAGCGAAATCGGAGTAGCATGCCGATTGAATCCGGGAGAATGACGGGTCCTTGTAAGACTGCGTCGTTGAGTGATGGTTCGTTGGCGAAGTGCGCTGATCCGTCGAACACCACTCTGCACTTTGTCGTGGTCTTCTGTGGTGTGATCACTGGTTGATGGGGGTTATAGTGGATATATCCTCCGTTGCTGTCGTGTCTGTTCTCGACGATCTCAATGATCTTTTTCTCCAATTGCTCTTGGAAGATGTTGTCGATCATCTTCAACACTTCTGTGTTGTTCTTCCTCAGCACTCCATCCAGTCGTTTCTTCGCGATTGCGAAGTTATCCGGGAGACGTTTGATCACGTCGTTCTTGAAGGGGATCCTGACGTAGTATCCTTTTCCTCTTCGCTCGATGGTTTCTCTGAAGAACCTTCTCGTCTCGATGTCTCGGGCTGCTCTCTCCTCGGCTTCTGGTCCGGAGAATTCGTTGTCCTCCTTGGTCATCTGGTCCCTCGCGATGATTTCTTGGAGGTCCTCTTCGCTTGGTCCCATGTTGACTGACGACAGGAATGTCTCTTCGGCCTCTATGGGTGGGAGAGCCGGAAGATCTGATCCGATGTCTTCTCTTCTCCCCAGTGTAGCGTATCCAAAGATAGTATGGATCAGTGAGATTCCGGATGGCAACCGGATCAGTTGACCTTGTGAGATCGAGGGGAGGTAATCGCATCCGATGATGAGATCTGGAGCGACTTTCTCATCGTGTGACTCGTCGTTGAGTGTGATCTGATTGGATTGGATCCATTTCAGGTCTTCTTCCGTGAGAGCGGCTTTGGGGATTTGTCCAGTCAGCTTGGGTGCGCTGACTACTTTCATCTGGATGGGGTCGTTTTCCGCTTTGAGCCAGAGATTGCAGGTTTGGAACTGCTCGGCCGTTTCCGGCGACTCGTTTCCGAAGGTCTGGATTCTGAGTCGGATCTCCTCAGTTTTCTCCAAATCCCATGCGGTGGCCAGATCCTTGCTGATGTAGGTCCGGTCCGCTCCCGTGTCCAGCATGATTGATATCGGTCCCCAAACTTTCGAATTGTGGTCGAAAGCTTGCGCCTGTACCGTCGGCAAATACGAGCCTCGCGCTTGTGTCGCCGCTTTACACTGGATGGCCTCGGTCAGTTGAAGGCCGTTTGACTCACGCGTCGACGCGACATTTTGCGTTGCTTGAGTGGAAGGCTTTTGCTTCGGAGTGTAAGAAGCTTTGTTTGCTGCCTTGGTCACTGATTGCGTTGGAGTCGGCGTCTTTTGTTGACCGCCAGTGGCCTCGTTGTTACCGTACCCATGGATTGATGTGTGATGCCTCTTGTTGCAGACGTCACAGGAACGTTTGCTGGGGCACTCTTTTGCAGAATGTGAGGTGTTCGTGCAGTTGAAGCACCTCAGCTCGTTGCTCAGGATTTTGGTCCTTTTGTAGGTGTCCTTGATTTCCTGGCAGTTCTTGGACGAGTGGCCTGTCTGTTTACAGTAAACGCAGACGAATCCTTTGGTGGATGAAACAGCTGGCTTTGGTTTCGACTCTTTGTGGACTGGTTTCTGATGTCCTCCGTGTCCACTGCTCTGCTGATGAGCCTTCGGCTGGTTGTCTTCTTTGGTGGCTGCTGCCAACTCTTCCTCCATGATGAGGACTCCTTCGAGATCGGCTAGCAATGTGTTCATTGACCACGTTTCTTTAGACTCCAGCTTCTTCTTGATCACTTCCTTCTTGATCGAGGCCGGGAACTTGTTGAGGATCAGTTCTCTGGTGATCTGGGTGTCCACATGCTCTTTTCTGGATTCCAACTGTTCGAGCACCACTTTGAGTGTGCAGAAAAGATCGCGTTGGGCCCTCAGTGACGGGTTATCCAATTTGGCTTTCTGGAGTTTGCTCGATAAGTCCTTGACGGTGACTTCTTCGTTGGAATATCTCGCCTCGAGTGTGGCGAGTGCCTTCGTGTAGTTCTCCTCGGTCAGTTGATAGCAACTGAGTAGTGTCCGTGGTTCTCCTTTGAGAAGGTTGAGCAGGTGGGTGAACTTGATCAGTGGCACCAATGATGATTGGTGGATCAATGTTTGGAACAGGGTCCAAAAGTTCTCAAATTCCCAGCGTTTTCCGGAGAAAGTTGGGATTTGAATTTGAGGGAGCATCCTGGTGCTCTGCTGCGTGGTGAGTTCCTCCGTCGTTGTTACGATAGAGGCAGCCGGTTGGCCTTTGGATGTGGCCTCCTTCTTTCTCTCCGATAGTGCGATTTCGATTCCTCGGAACTTCATTTTTACTTCTGTCTGTAGTTGACTTGAAGCGTCCATGACGTCCATGGCTTCCTCTCGGATCGCATCCATTCGCAGCTTGTCTGGATCATCGTTCTCGAGGTCTGCGACGATGACTTCGAGCTTGTCGAGGTATTCTTGGGCTCTCGTGTAGTGGAGATCCATCGTTTCAGACGCTACTTGGAACTTCACTCGCTCCTTCCAGATAGTGTCGTCGTCTGCCTTTCTCATGACCTCGACGTTCTGCTGCAGTTCAGTTGTGCACTGCTTCAGCTTCTTCTGGGTCCGTGTGACCCAGCCCAATGTCGCCGTGAACAATGACATGTTGGGTTTGTTGAGAGCTGGCTCTCAGATCTTGAAGACGGTGTGTAGTCTTCGATGAGCGTGTCGGGTTGGACCGATGAGCTCTGATGAGCGTGTCGGGTTGGACCGATGAGCTCTGATGAGGTGCGACTCGGGGAGTCTGTGGTGAGACTAGGTCTCGAGTTGTTCGTTGCTGCCACGAGGGTATGTCCCTCTCAGATCTTGAAGACGGTGTGTAGTCTTCGATGAGCGTGTCGGGTTGGACCGATGAGCTCTGATGAGCGTGTCGGGTTGGACCGATGAGCTCTGATGAGCGTGTCGGGTTGGACCGATGAGCTCTGATGAGCGTGTCGGGTTGGACCGATGAGCTCTGATGAGCGTGTCGGGTTGGACCGATGAGCTCTGATGAGGTGCGACTCAGGGAGTCTGTGGTGAGACTAGGTCTCGAGTTGTTCCTTGCTGCCACGCGGGTCTGTCAGTTTCGATGATGCTGTCGATGCACCATAAAATAGCTCCTACTGGAGCTCTTCTCTCTTGGGCGTTTCTCCAAGTTGTGGGGGCGAGCCTGGTACAGCAGCAGTTTGTCACCCTTGCGGGTGGACTGCCAGCTGCGACGTAGGGATTATTGTAAGGACGCCTTGCGGCGTGGGGTCATCATCACTTCTGGTTAGTGCTGATGGGTCGCGATCGGGGAACACCAGCAAAGGGTTTGATCCACCCGCATCACCATTGTGTTTTTGAATGGCTGCCGCAGTGGACCCAATGCCGGCTATGGCCCTCACGCGCCCCTTGTTCCTTGACCTTATCAGGATTCCTCCATATGTCAGCACCGTCGGGCTAGGCAGCCACTAGTACTGACGGAGTTACCCGCCCAATGCCTCACGGCCTTCGCCCCTCGACCGCAGTCTTTTGACTTTAGCCTCAGGGCGGCATTCAACCCGCGTCACGAGTGACTTTTCTGGAGCACCAGGCTCTAGCTGGTTGCTCCTTCCCGGCCACTTTGCCTGGGTGTTAATCTGCGGGTTGTGCATCCGTACTTGCGGGACGTGTGCCCGACACCTCCCAACCACCCTCCCAAACGAGGTGTCTAGCCGAACTTCACGGCATGCGTGGCCGTTTTCTTGAAGTTGCGACTAGTGGGCCGATCTTGTTGTGCCCGTGTCTTGCTTTTGGAGTTGCTTCGTTCGCGTTTTGCCGACTCCCGCTCCTCTTTTATGGAGTTCCACGCGCTTCTTCTCGCGAGCTCCTTTTCCTTCCTGGTTCTTTCCGGACGCCAGCATTCGTCCTTCTCGGGTCTGTTCGCCCTTCCAGGTCTCCACGACTCCCCGTACTCGTGCTTGAATCTCTTGGAGACTGTTCTGAATTGGGTGTCATCGGATTGGATCCTGTCGTCGCTTTCTGCGTCTTTCCTGCAGTACAGGCTTGGTGCGAATTTATAATTCTCACCGAAGATGTGGGTCCAGTAGATGTTTTTCGAGATTTCGAGTGTGATTCTCGAGAGCTCAGGAATCAGATTCCTGATCTGCCCATCACCGAGACCCATTTCCTTGAGCGACTTTGATGTTTCTGGCCAGTACGTTCCAAGGCTTCCGACCACCAGTGGGAGGATCTTCGCCTTTTTCCCCTGTTTTCTGTAGTGCTCGATAAAATGGTCGTACTTATCCAGCTTTCTTTTCCATGCATTTTCCATCGCCTCGACGCCGTACTCCATTGGTACAGTGACATCGGCGAGAAGCACTTCTGGACCGTCGCGCTGTTCCATCACGATGTCCGGTCGTTCTCTGGACGGGCCGATCTCCATGTCAACCCTGAGCAAGTAGTCTTTCTTCTTTCCTTTTATGGTCTCTTCGAGTATTCGGTTCAGAACCATATCATGTCTTTCGGTAATTCCTCGATTCAGATGATATCTGCAGTTCTGAAGTATGTGAATCTGTGATTCAAAATCGTTGTCACAGCGTCTGCATCCTTTTGGTGCATCCTTCATGTAGCTGTTGGCGTTGCAGACGAGAAGGTTGAGACGGGCTCGATGAACGAACCTCTGCGAGGCGATGCTCGTGTCCTTACCGTCGCGGACGAAGCGGTTGGACGGGGGGTGAAGCTGCAGGACTTGTACCACTTTGCTCTTGACGTTCTTCACTGAGAGGAACGTCTTGAGCATCGTGTCACGTACAAGATCTGTCAACTTCGGGAGCATTCGCTTTACGTCGTCTCTCGAGAAGATTCTCGGCGTTGAGTCTTTCGTCGCTTGCACTTCGAGTGCGATTTGTCCGTCCATTGGGATGAACTCCATTGCATGGAGTGGTGCTCCTTTGTGTCGCGCCAGCGTCTTTATCGATTCGTTCATGCGGACAAATGCGTTGTATCCGTTCTTGGAGAGGGTCTTGGTTGAATTCAACCATTCGCATTGTTCTGCAATTGTGGCTGCCTGTTTGAGGCCTAGGGCCTTCGCGGCTATCCGGCTGAGCGCGTTCTTGTAGAGGGCTGATATGTAGCTGTCATCCGTCCACAGTTTTCCAAGTATGGTGCATAGGAAGCTCATGACGCACGTGTAGCGTGGCGACATGAGTCCTAGCCCTCCTTTCTTCACCGGAATCATCACGTATTCTCTTGGAGATCCTTTGATTGGAATGTGATGGTAGAGTTTCACTGCTTTCATCACTACATTTTCGAACTCCCTCATCTCCGAAAGCTTTGGGGTTGCATTTCGGTACATGTGCGTGAGTTTGGGCAGGACGAAGGCCTTGAGGCAGTCGAGCTTCTGGTGCGGTGCCAGATCCGCTTCGTGTATGAGCTGCAGCTCCTTCGACACTTCCTTGAGCCGCTCGATTTCTGTCACTCTTCCGTTTGAGCCAGTCTTCACTCCAAGGTATCTGTATGTATCCTTTGTGTCGAGCGTTCTGATTTTGTTCGTCTGGATTGTGATCGAGCTGAACTTGTCTACGGTGCCCTTTTCAATTATCAGCGACGCGCATTTTCTTGGCTTGAACACGAGGCCGACGCTTCTGCAGTCACTGTCCAGCTTGGAGATCAATGACTGCAGGTCTTCCTTGTTGTTCGCGAGGATGGCGAGGTCGTCTGCGAATGCCAGACATCTGACATTCGTTCCGACACACGCGTGTCCGACTTTCCGCGCCAAGTGTCTCCTGATGATGCCTTCTAGACATATATTGAACAGGGTTGGGGATATTGGATCACCTTGTTTCACCCCGGCTTCGATACGTATCGCATTTGTTTTCTCTTTTCCAGTCTTCACTCTCATTGTCGCTCCGCTGTATAGGTCCTTGATCGTCTCTATGACTGATTCTGGATATCCGAAGGCTTCCAGCGACTTCTCTATCAGCCGGTGCGGGACACTTCCAAAGGCATTGGTGAGGTCCAGCCAGCTGACAGCCAGATTCCGATTGAGTGTCGTTGCTGTGTCGATGCACGTTCGGAGGATTCCGATGCTGTCGTTGCAGCCGTCCATCGTTTGGAATCCACGTTGACATGGACTGATCACATTGGGAACTGCACTGATTCGGTTGTTCCAGATTCCAGTGTACAGTTTGTAGATGGTCGCCATCAAACTGATTGGTCTCCAGTTTTCCGGCTTCTTCCTTTCCTCATCCGAACAGTCCTTTGGAAGCAGCACTGTCTCTGCTTCCTTCCAGTGATTTGGAACTTTCCGGTGCTTGCGGCATTCATCGAACAGTCTGGCAAGTCTTGATCCGTCGGGGTCGAACCACCGTAACCCACTGTAGGCTAAGCCATCAGTTCCGGGCGCCGTGTCCTTGATTCTGGCTAGAATCTTCTGGACTTCGCTGGCGGTGATTTCGTCCTCGATGCACGGATTGACGTGGACTTTCGGAATTCCAGTGCAGATCTCTGCTATCGATTCTTCAGCAATCTTCTGTGGCTTCATCGTAGCTCTGAAGTGCGCCTCTACTTCTCCGATTTTGATGTTACATCTTGGTTCTTCCTTGGCGACAATCATGTTGTATGTCTTTGACCGATTTTTGGCGTACGCGATCCTTAGAGGCTCGTTGACCACCTGTTTCGGTCTCTCATGACACTTGATTGGCTCTTGGATTCTTGAAGTTTGGGTAGAGCGTTCTCCTTGTTCTGGAAGTGGCGGCGGAAAACGGGCGGTTATCAGATCGACGATCTTGACGTTACCGTCCTTTCCTTTCAGTAGAGCTGCTGTGAGGCAGTCTGCTACCCACTCCAGTCGCTGGAAGGCCCTCCCTTCTTCTTCGTAGTGATCCATTCGCTTATCAAACCACTTGCGGATCTTCTCAAGTAGTTGCCTTGGGACCCCACCGTTTGGCTCTGCCGGACTCGGTGTCTTTTTTGTTGGTCCTTTCACTGGTCTCTCCGTTTTCTTTAGTTTATCCACAGCCTTTTTGGAAGGCGGTGCTGGTTTTGTAGCCTGTGGCTTCTGGATTTCGAGTGTTAGGAGACTCGGGAGTCTTGGCGGCTCCTTTCTTGTCGCCTGGCTCGTTGTTGGTGTCTCTGGCTCGGTATCCGGCCTTTTCGTGACTGGCGACACCTTTGGATCATATCCTCGCTTTCGCTTCGCTTTCACCACTTTCCAGCCCGTTTCGTTGCGTGTCTCCACGTCTTCTCCGGCCGTGCTCGATGGCTCCATTGTGTCCGTGCGGTCGCTGGGCACACATTGACCACACGTTTTACACTTTGGCGTCATCGTCGCTGGCCGGAGGCTGCTTCTCGGCTTCGGGATGGGTGGCACTTCTGGAGTGCTTCTTGGAGTTTGGAACTCGGCGACTTCCATCTTTTCGTCCGTCTGCTCCCGTGGCGGTTCTCTCTTGGGAGTGTGCTGAGTCGTGCTCGAAGTCGCGTAGACCTCGTACTCGTGCTCGAGCTCGGTCCGTAGCCGATTTCTGAACAGAGCCACGTCCTTGGCCGCCGTCTCCGGGTCCCATGTTTTCTTCTGAATGAAGGCCTCCGCCATCTTCATCACAAACACTCCACAATTGTTGTTGTCCTCTTGTTTCGGGACCTTCTCTTTCAGTTGCTTCACTGGTAGGGCCAGCGCGTCCGTTAGCGATTTCACGCTTCGCGTCATGTCCTTGAGCATCGGATCGTAGAAGACGATTCCCTCTCTCTTGATGACTAGCAGAGTCCAGTGCTCGTTGGAGCATATTGGAAAGATGAGCGCTTTCAGCGCTTTTTCCTCGAACCTCTTCTTGATCATCTCCGCCAGTTTCTTCTTGTTCGGATTGCCGAAGTTGAGTGCGTCTACTTCTCCGTAGCTTCGATTCCAACTTATTCTCTTCTTAATGAAAGCTGTCATGACATCGCTGTCTATCCACGAATCTCTTCCAGAGTCGTTGACGAGACACCAGATATTCAGTCTGGGTCTCCCTTTTCGAACGTCCTCTTCGTCGTCTATGGTGACGCATTCTGGCGATTTCGCTGCCTCGGCGTAGGACTTCTTCGCGGGTGGGGAGCTGGACGGAGTCTTGTTCTCCTTGTCCTTCGCCTCCCCCACCGGCGCCGATCGCTTCTTCTTCTGGTGCGCCGCTTCGCCCTTCACCAGGAACTTGTCCATTGGCTTTTCTGTCTTCGGTTTTGCAGCTGCGACGGTTCCGGACTTGCGAAGCGTCACGAACGGCGCGGCTTCGGTCAGTGCTTTCGCACATTCCTCGCGTACTGTTCCTTTCGCTCCACTCTTCCGTTTTTTCGGCGGCTGTGCTATTCCGTGCTCCGATTTCAAGTGGGACGCGATCCACTTGCACCCACACTTGTTGTCCGGCTCTTCCTCTTTGCAGACGGCGCATCTGTATCGATACGTCGCGTGGATTCCGTGGACTTTCTGGATGTGCTTCTTCATGTACTTGAGTGCATGAGCACCCTTTGTACGTTCGCATACACAGTCGGAGCAGAACGGGCAAGCGATGAGAGTAGTTTTTGGGAAATCGAGAATGAGCGACGCCGTGAGAGGCGTCTTGTCGCGCACTTCCGGCTTTTCTGCGATCGCAACGTGGCTCAGTCGCGCCCCACCGCAGACTGGCCCGTGCGCCTCACTATCGCTGTCCTCTTCTTTCTTATTTTTGCTCTCTTGACGATCTTTTTTGATTAACTGTTCGTTTTGGATGGCGCTTCTTGGCTCATCTTTCACTCTTCGTGGTGCCTTGACGACGGCAGTCTTCTGCACGGCGGCGGCGACGAGGGCCTTCTGGAGGGCACTCTTTGGCACCTCCTTCAGGTTTGCTTTGACAGCGGTGTGACCGACAGCAGTTTTGATGGCACTCTTTGGCTCATCTTTCACTCTTCGTGGTGCCTTGACGACGGCCTTCTGGAGGGCACTCTTTGGCACCTCCTTCAGGTTTTCTTTGACAGCGGTGTGACCGACAGCAGTTTTGGTGGCACTCTCTGGCTCATCTCTGGTCATCCATCTGACAGTCTCGAGTTTGCAGGGGGCTCTTTTTGGCCGTACTGCATTTATCCATAGGACAGGGAGCTTCATTTTACTCATTTCACAGTGAGGTTTACTCCATTTGACAGCATGGTCATTATTGATTTCTCCATTTACATGGTTGACCTTTCGATCATTAGATACTTTATATTTGACATTTATTTGACAGCTTTGGTCGGTTCCTGGGGTCGTAGCCTCCATTTTTATGTCAGTTTTTTTTAGTGGGGTGAGTGAGTGAGTGTAAAAAAGGTGATACCTTTATTACACTCAATCGAGTGTATACCGTAGGTTAATACGATAAGGCCTCAAACTTGGGTAATTAAACGATTTATATATAAAGAATAAGAAAGAGATTGTACAAAGGAATATAAAGATAAATGATAAAAGGGTTATCGTAGAGCCCCCAAGGCTCACCTCCCCTCATCGGGGAGAACAACCAGAATGAGGACGTGAATGTCCGTCTGGTTGCCCCGACGAGAGGAGAGAGACGTGGACGTCGAAAGTGTCCCTGGGGGCGGGCGCTGCTGCATCTCTCGCGGGGTTGTACAGTGAGTCATACAGTCCCGCGAGAGTCTTGGTTATGTGGAGAGATGCATGGCATCTGTGGAATGTGAGAATGCATGGCATTCAGGAAATGAAGTAGAAGATCCTACCCTGGGGTAGGATCTTCTACAATGTCACCGGAGAAGCTCGCCGAGACGATCGCCGACACGCACGTGCATGTCGCGCAGGCCAAATCCGACATGAACGACATCCTCGCCTCGAAACTGTTCCTCGTTGGCGTCATGAAGCGCGCGTTCCCCGAAACGCCGCAAGAGCAACGCGCCGTCGACGCCATCGCGGAGCTCATCGAGATGACGAACGCGGTGATTTGCGAGGACGGCACGCCGACGGGACTCAAACTGCGCGCGCTTCTCGAGCGCATCGTCAAACGAGCGGCACCGCGGTTCGGCTTCGAGAAGACAATCCGAAGGACGACGCTGCTGGAGGCGGTCGATTACGCGATGAAGCCGCACGCGTTCAACGAGGAGATGCCGACGGTGGACACGAGTGTGATCCAGACGAAGATCTCCTATGCACCGGTGAGATTCGGATTCCCCTTCGCCCCCCCTCCCCCTTAGAACATAATCGCCTTTCAGGAAGTGTTCGCCGACACCGACATCAGATGGTTCGCGATTTGCCACCGCATCAGGGCGGCCGTCCACGAGGAGCACATCCATCCGTTCATTCGAATGTTCTACGAGATGGTGCTCAACGTGCTCGAGGAGCTCGCGAGGCAGAAGCGCTACGGGATGCTCGACCGGGATCACGAGGAGCGGGAGAAGGAGGAGGTCGTCGTCAAGGAAGGGCCCCTCGATGAGGATGATGATGATGACGTCATCGAAGTGGAATGATCGTCGCCCAGTCGTTGCCCTTATCTTATAGCAAAAATCTCAAACAATCACGTGTCGCCCCCGTGTGCAACTGTTCTGTATTAACCTCGGTTGATTATGATTATGATAACAATAAACAAAATGTTTGTGATAAATAAGTGTTCGAATTGCGTCAAATTCTCGGGTTTCCGCGGTTTTTCCGTGTTCCGGATACCTTAGATTCCGGATTCCGGTCAAAGTTATGGACCTAACCTGGTCGGCAAAAATAGTTTTTTCTATTTGTTTCTAATTGTTTTCCAAAGCGTTGACGGCAAAAAATAGAAAAAAATAGAAAAAAAACTATTTTTTGCCGATTCAAATACAGGGTGGCTGATAAGTATACAACGTTTTTTTCCGAGCATGCTGGCACGATGCCAGACAATATTATTAAATTGTGTTGATTGTTTTGGGAAGTACGGAAACTAATTTACTTATTCATAACAGAAGCTGCCCATATCTACCCAATTTCTAGAATTTTGAAAGTGTTTCATCATCGTGACCCATAATTGGTGCTTTCACAGCTGGAGCTCTCTGCAAAAAACACCAGAGAAATGAATTTTTGACTGTTCAAGGATTGCCAGAGACGTTCGAAAAATGTCCTCGAATGATGAAAAATCAAAAACTTAGGCCAGCAAGACAGCGGTTTACTGTGAGAGCCCATAAAGTCATCAAACCCAGAGATATCCCAAAAAACGGTATAAGCTAGTTCTGGTCTGGTTATCAGGTTTACTTCTTTTCGAAAGTTCGTGAAAGTGAACTTGAAACATTGTAGCACCGATATTTGGTGCCAAGAATTCTAATAGAAGTCGCAAAAAGTCACAAACTTCTTAAAATCAAGAAACTTCGGTTTGCGCGCCGAGGGTGCGCCGCGAGTCAGACATGGATCTGTTTGATGGCTTGATTTTCGAGTTTAAATTTTTTCCCACAACCCCATTCAGTTAAGGATGCTGTAAAACAATAACAGAGAGTCTTTCGAACGTTTCTGCGTTGTATTGTTTTATTTTTGTGCAATTTTGGAGCTTTAGGCGCAGCCGAGAGAGCTCAATGGTTTATTTGGCTTAAACCAGGAATATGACTCGAACAAATGTCCAGACTTTGCTTTGAATGATTTTTTCTTATACTGGTATGTTTAGTCGTTAAATGGCTAACGCAGAATAACTCTAACACTGATAATTTTTTGAAATTCGCAAAATCTCGATATTCGGCCAATTTTGCTCGATTTTGCAGTCAGGATTTCCGACCGGTTTTCTGGATACATCAGAATCCTACTTACTTTAGTGAAAAAGATTAATCAAGTACAACATCTCGTAATGTTTACCAACAATTTTCGAAGTACTTATAGCAAAAGTTCGGCTCAACTCAAACAAAATGTACGACAGTTGCCTGCGGCGCAGTGGCTCTTTCGGAAAGACACTTCTGATGGTCTATGGCTAAGACAGGGGGTCCAATCTTCAAAATCTCTTGCGAACTAAAATTTATGACCCTTTTACATCGGTTAGTGAAGTTAGGTTGAAATTAGAAGTTCTTTTACAAAAATACCAGCTGTCTCAAAACGTTGTATACTTATCAGCCACCCTGTAGTCTTCTACAACTTCACCTACTACCTCGTCTTCACCTCTTCTAAAGTGTCCAAGAAGACGGTGTCCCTTCAACGACAATTCTTCATAATGTCTGTGGTTCAGGTGGGAGAGCTCTTCCGGAGAATCACTATATCTCGAGATTGATAGAAGATATCAAAACATTGTATTTAGCCAATTTGCAGATCAGAACTAGGTCTATAAGATTGCAGTTGATAATTTTTAGATATCTCTTATCAATCTCAAGATATATCGATTCTCTCGAGCAGAGCTCTCTTCGGTTGCGGGGCCATGGCTTCCAAACAAGAAGGACCTTGTTTTGGAAAGAAGGATAATCACTCACGCAGACTTCTACGTAGACAAATGGCCACGTGGGAGTATGTTCTAGACTGTCCCAGGAACCCAAAGATTTAGGTTCCCACGTGTTCACGTGAGTCTCAGCAAAATACTCACTGCGCATAGATCTTCCTGTAGGCGTCGAGATCGGACTCGTTGACGCGCACCGTCAAATTCCTCGGCAGCCGCAGTTGAACCGCGCTCTCCTTGATTGCCTTGATCGGAAAGATGCGTGGGCTGTAGATGTGGAAGTAGGTGGAATCCTGAAAATTTGAATTGGTCTAGTCTGTCTCCTCTATTGTATCGCGAGCGTGCGCGTTTAGGGGATTGGAATGTCAAAAAATGTATGTTGGTGACAGCGATTATCTCAACTCCTACTGAACCGATTTTGCCCATTCAATCCCCTAGTCATTTGCCTTTTAATAATAATAAAGAACGCGAGTCCTAATTTAAAAACATTTCTTTGGGTAATCAGTAAAAAATTGTTATCAGAGTTATCAACTGATAAAAATTTGATCCAATTCTGATTAAAAATAACGATTGAAAAGAATATGGTTTTTCGAACATTTTTTTGTGAAGACATCCGTGTTCGAAATTCAGCTCTGGCCATTGAATTTGCTGATTTCAGCTCCGCTGCAGTTCTCTAAAAAATGCCAAACGTTTCCCTGTGTGTCAGAACTATTCAGCTATCAAAGTCTTTGATAACAAATCCAGAATTGTATTTTTTTTTCCGTTCATTTTAGTTCAATTTGAATCTGTGTCTTGAAAAATTAGCACTCTCTTCAAATAATTAACAAAAAAGCAAAAAAAAATTCTGATAACTTTTGAAATTGAAATTTCAGGGATTCTAAGCAAACATTTGTTTTTAGAGACTTTTCTGTTTTGTTCTTTCCTCTGCGTTTCACAACTATTAGGGTGTCCCATAAGTTCGTGAACACTTTCAAATTTTTCGATTTTTCATTAACAATTCGAGATCAATCAAACATCAATCAATGATATATTGGCCATGATTAGCAATGACCTTCCTCTATCGATCGGGCAGACTGTCGACGCCAGCCTTCCAGAAGGCAGTCTTCCACGAGGCCATCCAGGCGTCGATGTCGCAAACGACATCAGCCTTTGCTTGAGGTGCTTCCCATCGAAGGGTTGCTGGAGCGACCGGTTGATGTGGTAATCACAGGGACTGATGTCCGACGAGTACGGTGGGTATGGGAGCGAATTTATTCCGAGACGATCGAGAGCAGCCTGGGTCGCTTTCACCTTGTTCGGTCTCGCGTTGTCCCATAGGAGACATGGTTTGGCCAGTCTCGGAGAGAGGAGATGAGCAGCTGACTTCATCTCTTGCAGTTCCACAGCGAGGGTCTGGGCGGTGATGGTTGTGTTCTCCGGAAGAATGTGATAGTGCACAAGACCGTACCGAGAGAACCAGAACGACAGCAGAAGCTTCTTCGAGTGAATGTCTCGCTTCGAGCGAGTGGACACGGGGTCACCGACACTGCACCAAATCGGATTGTGGGCAGGGTTGCAGAAGTATACCCACTTCTCATCTTGACAAATTAGTCGGCAGAGGATATTTCTCGTTCCCGAGTTTTGGACATTTTCGTCGCATGTGTCAATGCGCTTCTGAAGCTGTTCCGGGCTCAACTGATGAAGAACAGTTTGAGGGCGCTTCGACACCTTATCAGCACGAATCAGAGATCGATACTATGTTGCACATGGGACTCCAGTAGTCTTCTGTAGTTCGCGTACAAAAGATTCCGGTTCGTTCTCCAGGGCGGCCAGAACAGGGACCTGGTCCGTAGACATAGGGCGTCCGGAGCATGGTTTATCATCGACTTCAAAGTCTCCTTTTTGAAGCGACACCACCATTCGAGCACCCAACCTCGAGAGACCATTGAAGGGCCAAACTAATCCTCCATGAGCTTCATCGATTGACTCATCGAGTGCCCAGAACGGAACTCTCTCTCAAAGTGAGATGAAGGTGAATCTTGTCATCCATCTTGTAATAACCGTAATACTCGATAGAAGAACGACAGAAACTAAACTATTGCATGTAAACAAAACACAAGTAAACTACTTTAGAATGAACCACAACATGAGTCTCGATTGCTCAGTACACCTAAAAAATTTGAATTCAAACGAAGTGTTCACGAACTTATGGGACACCCTAATATTTCGTTGTTTAATTCGAATTCTACGTATCCGAAAACCCACTCCCGATAGTGTCTGGCCAACGTGTCCCTCTAGGGAAGTGTTTTTACACAAAGTTTTGGAATTGTCCATAAATTTGCAAGTGTGCTCTTTTTAATACTGGTAATCGATCCCACATAGTGGCCACATGCGCAAACTTCTACTTTTCTAGATATTTTGTCTCAAAGTGCCCGAAATTGCGTTTTTTCACGAAATCGGGCATTTTTTGAGCACTTTGAGACAAAATATCGCGAAAATTAGAAGTTTTCGCAGGTAGCCACTATGCAGAATCGATTACCAGTATCAAAAAGTGTCCCCTTGCTAATTTATAGACAATTTCAAATCTTTGTGTAAAAACACTTCCCTGGTCAAAAAAAGGACATTCAAACAGTGGACAAACAAAGGACATGCCCGTCTGTTCCCATTCCTCCCACTGTCTGCGTCTCTCTGTCGACAAAAGGGAGGCAACACTCTCTCTCTCCCTCAACCGCCCGACCTTCCCCGCGATCAGAATAATCGACCTTTCTCTCGCCCATTCTATTTCTCCTTTCTTTGTCCGTCTGCGTCGTTCTCTCTCAGACAGCCGCCGCATCGACCCGTCCATTCATTCATTCCCCTTCCCCCCGAGTCCCCTGCCATGGGTTGACTGCATCGATTTCTCACTGAAATCCCCCGTTTCCCCTTATCATAGAGACCTGATATGGACTCTTCCATTACAACTGATTTCCCCTGAAACCCCAATTAAGCCCTGATATGGGCTTTTGTTTGATTTCACCTGAACTTCCTGCGATTACCGGTATCACTGGATATGTGATTGAGAAGTGAGTCATTTATTGAAATTTTAAATTAGGACTCGCGCTTTTCTCATTTTCCCCTGCTGACCGTTAGGTCGAAAGTTTCGAACAGTCAATGGAATTTCTGTTGGGATTCCGCGACCGAAATTTTGCACTCTAGAATTGAATGCAGTAAAAGAGTCTGAACACACAACCTTTTGCTCCAGGTGTATCCCGAAACGAGTCTGGGCCAAATGAAGAGCATCTGCGTGTCGGATAATCCCCATGGTGAGAACCAAAAGAACCCTTCCTTCTATGCATCATCCATCTCCATTTTCAGAAGCTCAGCTCTCTCACACAGAATTCCCGGCCGTATGTGATGTACTTTGATGATCCGTCACACCCCACACACGACATTTTGAAACTGAATGAGCGGAGATACCAGGTGCTCACCCAACAGGTAGCCTTCGGGAAGGCCGCCAGAATGAATCCGTAAGACAAGTGGCATTTTGTCAATTCCCACAACGTTCCCATTTCCAGGGGCAGCCAGACCGTCAATAACTTGTTGCTCAAAATGAATATAAAGCTTGGCGGGCTGAATCACCTGGTAAGAGGCGTTCCGGAGATGTGGGTTCTCAAGTATCTCTTTTTGACACCTTGAATGGACAATTTTCAGATCGAGATTCTGGGGTCCGACAAGCGACACACTCATCATTTCCTATGATGTTTGCCACTCTTCTGGTTCGGGGGCTGGGGACGAGCCGAGTGTCGTCGGGGTGAGTCTCTCCATTCGGCGCTTCCAGACAAATTCCCGTTTCGTTCAGTTCGCATTCAACACACACAAGAACCCGGAACTCGTCATCGGCGACTTTCACATTCAGAGAGCCCGTCAGGAACAAGTGGACGGGGCCATACTCAAGACGAGAGCCTTCAAGATCATGGAAACGTATCATCGCGGAAAGATGCCGCAGAACGTGTTGGTTCTTCGGGACGGAGTCTCGGAGGGACAGTACCGGATGGTGGAACACCGCGAAGTGGTGGCCATCGAGCGAGGTGTCTCCAAGTATGTGATGTTGTGGATACTGCCTACGAGACGTATCACACAACTTTATTCCAACTCCAGAGGACCAACAATCTGACCCTCTGCCGTGGAAATTACTCTAGAAGGCTCTGATACCTCACCATTCCCAAGTAATTCCCGAAATCGCGGCGAAATTCCATTCATTTCGCCCACTTTCACCGAGCGCGCTGCATGTCTGCCGTCTCCATTGCGGCACTCATCTCTCACCGCACCCTCGCCGTCTGGACTCTCTCGACTACAGTAACCCCGCGATCGTGCCGAGACCCGCGGTATGCGCCTTTAATTTCTAATTCAAATTATTGTTCGTTAATTATTATTATTCTCTTCTATACTTCTTCTATTTATTCACCGATTCGACGCTGTTTTCCCACGATTTCTTCGTAAGTCATATATTTACCCCTTTTACTCCCCTTTTATCACCATTTTCCACGAAATTCCACTCATTTTAGTCCAAATTGACCCATTTCCGACCAATCCCAATTTAGGCCAAGACTAGCTTGGGCCTAAACGGTCTATTTCTTAACAAATTTCTATTGTTTCTCTTATTACTCCCTCCTTTCCTCTTATTTAGCCTTTATTGTACAGCTCCACGTCATTTGAGTAATAAACTTTGATTCCCACTACGATCTGTTCAAAGAGGTTCCCACGAGAGGGACTTAGGGACTATTCCCTATTGTCCCATCTCATCATGGTGCATCGACCCGCGTGATTGTTGTCCTCCCTGTGGAGGATGACACGAACCGGCTCTGGGAACCTGAGCAGATCCGTCGGCGAACTTAGGTTTACGCTCGATGACAGAGCCTCCCTTTCTTCACACACATTTCCTTCCCCCTGTTACCCCACGAGGTCATCATCGTCGGAAGCTGCTTCAATCGTGTTGGATCACAGGCAAGCTGGAATGCCGAAGCCCACGAAGGGCGAAGAAAGAAGAAACCGTGGAACTAGCACGGCAGATCCGAGGAGGGGTGTGAACAGGTCCACTAAGTGCGCCTTAGTATGACTCCCCCGGATCGCCGGAGTGAAACCCGAACCCCACGGTGCAGAGAGAAGAAACCGTGGAACTAGCACGGCAGATCCGAGGAGGGGTGTGAACAGGTCCACTAAGTGCGCCTTAGTATGACTCCCCCGGATCGCCGGAGTGAAACCCGAACCCCACGGTGCTGAAAGAAGAAACCATGGAATTAGGCGACGTGCCCGTGAGAAGTGTGAACAGGTCCAGCTAAAGCTGCGCCTTAGTATGACTATCCACGGTACGATCGACTGAAACCTCCTCAATGAGACCCATGGTGCAGCAGGATGATTGTGGAATTAGATCCACGTGTCCGCGGAGGGGTGTGAAACGGTCCACATGAGTGCGCCTTAGTATGACCTCCAACGGAACGTCGGTTTCGAAAACTCATACTGAGGCCCACAATTGAAGAAGAAAGGAGTGATGCGAAGGATGAGGATGGATGGAAGATGGAAAGGATCGTCGCCGCCCTCACCTACCACGGAGTGGTTTCATCAGCAGGATTATCGCACGACTCAGGCGACTTCCCAGCTACCCGCCGTCGACAAACTCCACCCATCGATGCTGTCAGAGTCGTCGTCACCTATGGAAGGACATCGAGTCCTGGCAGGACACCAGGAGAAGTGGCACCGCTGTCTAGTGTCGTCAGACACCTTCCTCGTCCACCATTCATCTCTATCTCACCTGACGATTGTCTGCTTAAATTGCGCTCTCCATCACAGTTCCAGCAAACCTTGAACAGTTTCAGATGGAGCGACGTACGTGTCCCCTATGCGCCAAGCAGCACCACGTCGACTCTTGCAACATCGCGGCTCCACGACATTCGGATCAAGGATTAACGCTCCGCAGAAAACGTCCACGCATCACCGAAGAGGACGACGCCCCGACACCCGATGCATACAAGCAGCAGGTACGGTCGTAACCGTCCGGTAGGGCGGAAGCGACATTATGAACAAACTTTCTCTCATTTTTGTTCCAGAAGGAGTTCGTCATCAAGGACGCCGTCCCCGGCCACGACCTAAAGGTAGCGATCAAATTGGAGGTCCACGTGTCTAGAATGCCCAGCGATTGGAACTCGCCCAACGACCAGCTGGGACAAGGAAGACAAGTCAAGAAGGAGGGAGCAGCTGGACAGTCGGAGGCAGCCGCCCGTCAGCAAGTTCTTCAACCGTCAACATCGACAACCCCAGCAAGAAACTTCACCCCTCACCAATAAATACTCGTGATTTCAATAAAGCGCTAAGTATTTGAACATTCTTCTGTAAAAAAAAAAAAAGGGGAAGGGCGGTGTCGTCCGCAGCTGATATCTCTCGCACCCACCATAGGGCAGCTAGATAGTGAGACCCATAGTTACAGATGCAAGGAGATCACTCACGTCACGATCCACATAGCAGATGGGGGACTAGAGAGAGGCAATCAGCACAAACATCGTCAACAAGGAGTCGCTCCCGGTCCCCACGTCGCCTCCCATCGTCGGGGCGCCGCCCACTGGATCCACGTGCCGAAAGGAACAAGCCAATCAATCACCTGGGTGATCAAGAAAACCAAAAACCTGGAAAACGCCGAAAGCAGCCACCGCCACTCAATTATCGTGCGACGGTGGTGATGACAGCGACGGAGCGGATCGTCAAGGAGCTCCAGAAGATCTCCACGGCTTTGGAATCAATCAATGATCACCTCAGGAAGAAGAACGAAGTCGAGGAGACCAAAGGAGAGGTACGCCCCGAGACCAACCGACCCTTATTAGCGACCAATTCCAGAGTGACCAATCGACGTCCCACGCAGTGGAGCAGCTAGTGCCGAGCCTGTGGACTACTCCAGCGTCCTACTACGCTCCGCCATCGCCGACGCCACGTGGAGACGGCCGTACCCTCTACGTTCTGGATGCCAACCCGCAAGGACCATCGACAATTAACTGGTAGATCGGTGACCGCAAGACTCCTAAATCGTGTTTCATCTGAATAAACATTGTTACCTGTTATCCACGAATTATCTGAATATTATTCCCCCGGTCTCAAGCCAGCTCTTTGCTGTATATCGCTCCCTTTGACTAATTAGTCCCAAAGGACAGCTCACTTTCAGGATGAAAAGGATCATGAAGAAGGCCACGTCACGAGGAAGCCTCACGGCCGGAACCATTCCTGCTTTCCTTCAAGACGCCGTCGATGACCAGTCCATGCAGCCAGAAGACGACGGTCAACTGATCAACTTTGAAGCCGATCTCGAGGTCGACCACTTGGAAGAACTCGACTATGAGGAGGACGACGGCAACAACGCGTCAGGTACACAGTGATACCGAGGACACCAGTAACATGAAATGGTTTAGATAACGAGGATGATCGTGGCGACTCTCCAGCAGGTGAAGAAGCAGCTGCCGCCCACGAGGATTCTGCTGCGGACTCTACCAACTTCAACCAGTCGGGGCCGCTGCATCTGTCAATGGCTCCAAAGGGATTGAAGCTGACTGCGCCAATACCAGCAGCCAAGGGAGTGACCCACGCCGCCGGATCAAGCAACATCGGCCACGAGCTCAATCAATCACTGTTGGATCTGACTCGAACCATGGAGCTGCAAATCACGGAAGGATTCCGATCCACTAAGCGACTTCTGGACGACGCCAGGGCCCAAGAACTCAACCACCACAGGGACATCAAGAATGCGGCGGTCCTCACCTACCGCCACTCCAAAAACACCGTGGAGTCGCTCCAAAAAAGTAATATCGCAAAGGCCAACTTCGGGGAGCTGTCCCAAATTACATCTACGGTGGTGGCAGCGGTCCGTTTGGAATTGCAACCCTTGATGGCTGTGGTCCCGCTAGTACAACAACTCGCCGACCGGATCGCAACCATTGAGCAAACCATGAGACAAGTGCGTCTACCGTCGAAACGCTGTGTGTTTTGCCTGGATGATACCCACGCGGCAGAGGAGTGCAAGGTGTATAGCAGTGCACTGCTCAGGAAGATGGTCTGTATTGATAAGGCACTTTGTCAATGGTGTCTGGAATCAGCGCGCCACGTCAAATGCCCCATTCGCCCATCGGAATGTTTCGCCTGCAAGGAACACGTGGCGGTCCCTCTCGAAGCGTACCATACCACGATCTTCTGCGAGCGCTCGTTCCCGAGTGCACCCGGAGACAAACCAGACTGGAGTCAGTACCGAGGCCCCAAGCGCCCAGCTCCACGTCAACCGGAGATGTCGCACCACAAGAGACGTGCCCCGCAAAGCAGTGAAGCTGGATCGGATCGCCAACCATCGCGCCAATCATCCAACTCGAGACGCTAGGAATCACGGACGCTTGGACGCCTCACTCTCTTCATCTCGTCTCACCATTTATTTTCCCGTTTATCGTCTGAATCATTATCGTCATTGTTCCACGCCATTGTTGACCGGCGTTTTTTGTTGTTGTTACTTGTTGAATTCAATAAAGCAGTGGTCTGCAAGAGTGTTCCGTCGAATTGGCCCTACGGGATTTCCCGAGTTTATACCTTCATACCGTCAAAATCAATCGTCACCAGGAGATAGAGAAAAAACTGAACCACCAAAATGCAATTTAGACGCCACGTGAACTGACCCAAGGAGTCTGCCACGTCGCGAGATCAACAGGACACTAACTTGCTAATCAAATCTTCTTATTCTTCACGAGCAACCAACAATCGTCAGATACAGTCACCTCTTGTGAGCGTAGGTACCAGCACCGGATCAACAGCCAACAATCCATTTCAGATGTCATTTCGCCAAGGATCTGCCAGTGACCCACGTCGCCGTCTCGCTCCCATCACCTACGGTGGGAAACCATTCCGGTTCGGCCAGCATCAGTTCCCTCCACGTCGATGCGCTCAGCCCAGAGTGATCATGCTCGATATTGACGACCTAACACATGGAGCTCTGTGCAAGGAGTCGGACCCGCTGTTATTCACGGCGTTGGTTCGCAACATCGCGGAACGGGACTACTCCACGCTGCCGGAGGACCTGGAAGCACGCGGCAACCTGAGTCTCCTCGTGAGACTCGGGCTGTTGCCATCTCCCACGGTCCACTTTGACGAGTTGAGCAAGAGACTCGACTTCATTGCTGCTTACCAATTATGGTTCCTACGCAATTGCCGAGGAGGACAACAACGTTTCAGCGTCGCCGAGTCAGACCGTCCCACGTCAGCTCGTTGCTCCATCTGCGGTTCGAATTGGTATGGTTATCCCACGGAAAACCATTCTTGGAAAGCCTGTCCACTGAGGAAACTCACCTGGCAGCAGATTGCAGCTTTCACAGGAAGCAATAGTCCCCATCTATGTTTGGCTTGTGGTTCTCGATCAAGACAACACACTGTACAGGATTGCCGCCCACGCTTTTGCCGCTATTGTGGCGTTCAAGGTCATGGTGAATGGACACGCTTTTGCAACTCGGGCTCGCACTCTACATACACGGACGTGATATCCGATGCCCGCGAAGCGTTCCACGTCAAAGTTCAGGAGCTCCACGCCCAAGAACGCATCAAGTACCGACTTTTTCAAGACAGTTCGGACGAGCGCGATTTTGCGGACACGGCCGCGGAGATCCCGTACCCATCCTTTCCAGATGCGACGTTCCAGAATTTCCAGTATCCCGCTCTAACCAACCCGGATTACGAGTATCCGGGATACTCACCAACCTACAAGTTCCAGAATCGTCAGACCGCCATCGAATGGGAACAGCAGTTCCGCAGTCGAGAGGCACGGGAGTTCGCCGACAACAATCCAAGTATCCCCTTCCAATATCAACGGTACCCACGGGAACCAGGGAATCTGGACCAGAGCCGTGATCCATACTACCATCCACGACTCCAAGTTTATCGATTGGGCTCGCCACCAACGGATTCGGAGGACAACAGCACAGAGGGATCCGTCGAAGACGTCAACATCGAGGATCAAGGAAGCACCACGGGCAGCGTGGAGGATCACGAGGAAACGGAGGAGTTCGACGACAAGGTAATGAGGATCCAGCTATGGCACCAAACTCACCGCTTTCAGATCTACAAAGTCGCGACATCTTCAGGGGATCCAGAAGTGCTCGCGTACACCAGCCATGATGTCACCCAGTCGCTCGCCGATGCCGATCACGACGACAAAAAGCGTGCAGCGACCCACGTCGCCGTTCAGGTGAGGATTTAGTCGCCTTCGCACCGTATATTAGGAATCTAGATCGTCGACCACCCCGGGAGCGGGACAATTCGCACAGAGCCCCTCGAAGAAGACGACGAGAGGAACGCCACCGTTCACGGATCTACCATGTTCCCAACCAAATCGACATCTGAGGTAAGAACCATACCGTTTGAAGAACGCAATCAACTAGCAATTTAGGAATCCATCGCCACGGCAGCGCTGGACACATGGGGCATCCTGCCTCCCGAGTCGTGGGAGCACCACGAATGGGTCCACCGCTTATTCCTACCCGGAGGGGTGTGCAAGATCAGTGGGCCTTCGGTTCCCACTGTCATGCTCCAAAACGATGCGGTCAGAGGACACTCTCATCAAGAAGCGATCTCAACGATTTGGCAGCTACTACTTCATCAGACAATGAATTGCACACAGCTCATGGAAGAAGGAAAGAAAGACTACCGCCACTTGCTGATCGAGTTCTTGAAAGTCGTGGCGAAGATGATGCACCAACCGGAGCTCGATAACTCGTCGATCTTCATCGGAGCGTCGTCTCGCAAGGCATTCACCATCGACGCCGTACCGGACGATAACACGGTACCGCTGCCCACGGCTGCGGAGTTCCAGCAGCACACTGTCAACGCGTGGAGATCTTGGATTGCAGACGTGCTCCCGGAGACGATTCAACGGTCGGCAGCCAGCATAGAGCAAGAACTGTAAACTAATCTCCATGCGTCTTGTCTCTCACCCAATTCCAATTTCTTCCCGCTCTACATACCGATCGTCCTGTTGTCCCCTCGCCACAGCTCCTATTGTAAAGCACACAGTGCCATGTCACCTTATGAATAAATGATGAATAGAAACCACAGTCTTCTAAATCTAGGAAATGTATCGATAAGCGGGCAACAAGATAGATATTTATTCAACAGGATCCAATAATCAAGGATGCAATCTTCTTACTGAATCTCTCGTTAGCTACAACAGTTGCACGCTGTGTCGTGAACTGACTGCAGAGAACACCGCCAACGCCGCATTCTCTTTAGGAAATTTCTTCTTCGCGTACAGACCGTCAGCGGGGATCATCACCTTTTCCTAGGATGTCGGCACTGACACAGTCCTCGGTCTAGGGCAACGGATAGGCAGGGCGCCACTGCGTTCGTACACCCTGACACGGAGGATGGGACTTCACACAAGTAGCACCACAGAATCCACTCCCGGGTGCTCGAGTTCCACGGAGACCGGAACGGATCTTCAACGCAGCTACATATCAAGGTGGCAACTACACTTCCCTCACGAAGCAGCGATGAAGGATCCATTCTGTCTTCTCAAGGAATGGCGGATGTCGTCACTCAGCAGTGCCTAAGGTGGCTATTACACTTCCCGCACCACGCTGCAGAGGAGGACAGCCGCCGTCCCTTTCCCACGACTGAAACAAGTTATGAGTCGCAAGACTCCGCATTCAGTCTCCGTGAACCTCTTGGAGACAGAGGACACGGTCGGATCGCCATCACATGGATAAAGCCGATCACTTTATCGATGCGATGACATTCGAGAAGCAGGACGCCATCGAAGAACCGGAAGTGATCAACTCGACAGTCAACCGTCGGCATGCAGAACGGACGTAATTAACCCGGAGCTGTACCCGACCAGAAGCTGGTCGAAGTCGTTCGACGGCGAAGGATCGAAGACGATTAGCTACCGTTGGAAATTCCCAACCCGGAGAACGACACCAAGATGATCATCACTCCCGGTAACATCGGTAGCTCTACCTGCTCTCCAACTAACTTCATTTTCATTTCATTTTCCTTTCAACAATCTTCACTTACAACCTTCCTTTCAACAATCTTCACTTACAATTTATCCTCTACAGCATTACAATTCTTATCCGCCGTGTCATTACCGCCATCTCCCCTCGTATGATACACACTCACCATTGATTTGCAGAATTTCTCAGCTCGGGAATCTTCGATCTACTATGTCTCGCAATCAAGATGCTATCGACACGGAGTCACCCACTCCAACCATCCCGACCAATCAACTCCGCGAAGGAACGGACGCCTTTCTTCGGAGAACGACTGTGACTCCTATGAAGACACAGATCACAAAGGTTACCTCCGCTGCGGAAGCAGCCCTCACGAAGCTCAAGGAAGCGTTGGCGGCGGTACCGCACCTGGAGACACCGGAGCCCAAAGACATGGATGATCTGATTCAGCCGTTCAACGCACTGGTGTATCAGCGCGAGGCATTCCAGCGCCTGACGGATCTCATCAAAGGAAAGTTAGATACGCTCTCATCCATGGTCGGGGACGAAGACATGAAAAAATACGCGAAAGAGGTACAACTTCACATGAAGGAGCGCCGAACAGTCGAGATCCAAGAAGACGTTATCGATTTGGTACGCTCTACTATGATCCTGCTGTGTACCCATGGGACGTCACTCAGCCTCCTCGCCACCACATCCGAACCGAGCGATGGAGTGACCGATGACGCTGAAGACGAATACGCGAGTGTCGAAGGAACCGACTCAAGCAAGTCGCTCTCGTTATTCGTGGACTCACCCCAGTACTTCGACGATACTTACCGTGGATTACAGTTGCTGGAACCACCACGCTATCCGGGAGCGGGAAACCTCCCTAAGGCGTCGCCCGCCACGGTTGTAACCGCGGTTACGGAATCACCCGCCTCCAAGAAGCTAACATCCAGCAACGAAATCGATAAAGAATGCAAGCTCCTCGAGGAACAATTAGCCCAAGTCCAGGTGCAAGGAGTACGAGCCAAAGCGGACATCGCAGCTGCCCAAGAAAAAATCAAACAGCTGCAAGCGGAGCAAGACCAGCGCCACGCTGCAGAAAGTCGACGTCAAGAGCTGATGGCCGCCTTGGCAGCAGCCAGGCAAGCAACCGACGCCGCACTGGCAGATAGACAACAGATAGAGTCGCAAGTCAAGGAAATGGAATTGCAACCGGCACGGCGAACCCTATTCGACCAGCCACCTCTTGCCCGAGCCGCTCCACGTCTCTTCGAACAAAATACGGATCTAGAACAAATACGTGGAGTCACCACGCAAGAAACCCCCATTCTCACTCGACCTACAGTTCCATCAACTCCTCTAGCCGTTCCCCGGAACACCTGGCGAGATCAGTTAGCACAGGACGTCAATCAAGTCGAATTCCGCCAGGCGCTCGACGAGTATGAGTGCCGCGATGTCCCTCGACAGGAGATCGAACATGCACCCATGTACTGGAGTAACATGTCCGAAACCCTCCAAGCGCTGACGAAATTCTCGGGTAACACTTCGTATTACCCAGCATTCATGTCACGCTTCCGTCGAATGGTGGATATGAACCCGAGGTTTGACGTCACCACGAAGTTGGCGATCTTGGACCAGAAACTCTCTGGAGTAGCGAAAAGATGTATCTCAGCCGCAATTGATCAGGAGACCGCATACAGGAACACGTTGGCGTCCTTGGAAGACACGTATGGCAGCCATCTGGAGTCCCCAATGGCACTGCACCAACAGTTCTCCGAACTCCCATTCAATCAGACCGACCCCAAGGCGATGCTCTCGGATCTGGCAGCTCACACATCGTTCATGGACCGACTCGCCGAACAAGGATTTCTGCCGGACAGCTTAGGAGATCAACTCGCGTTGATCAACAAACTTCCCCAGGACATGAACCAGAAGGTCAAGTTGTACCTCCACAAAGGAGGCGGAAAGAAATCGTTTTCGGAAGTTATACACCATATCCGCCAACTCTCGGGGCGACACGAGACGTCCGAAATTTGCGGTGATCATCGCGACGAAGCGACACGCGAATCGTCTCTTCACGAAGATCAACGGTAAGCGAAGCAACTGTGCTCTATCGGCAATGCACCGAATTCCGCATTCCGTCTTCCGCACATTTTAGGACTTCCGTATCCGTACCCGTTTTCCGTAAAAAAAGTAGCCGGTTCCGTTTCCGTTCCGTCTTCCGGGAAAAATCTCAGCCGTTCCGTTTCCGTTTCCGTGTTTGCAGCCAAAGAGGCGAGAGACACAGAGACCTACGAATCAAATTTTCCCTGCGCATCGAACTGAAACTGTGCACACACGGCGACGCAAAACTACACAGCGCATCTTCATCTAATTTTCTCGGCGGCTTTCCGATATTTCCGATATTTCGAGAGACTATGAACTGAAAATAATGAAAACGTTTGTTTTCTAATAGTGCGGCCTGGTTTCAAATAGAATAGCTGGCACGTTGCCAACTTGGAACGCTGCCCGAAATTTTGAAGAGAGCGCATTTGCAGCAATTGCCAATGGTCTCTTATTTCAGGCCACGTCGACAACGTGCCTCCACTGATCGCGGTGGACCACACAATCGTTCGAAAGCAGGCCAACGAAATCCTATTCGTCAGCCATTGTCCACTCAACGGAACCGCGCAGCCACTTCTGCTGAACATTCTCCGCAACGACGGCGTCTTCCGAAGCAACGACGAGGTCGTGAACCTGATGGCAGCCCTCTGCATGGCCCACCAACACTCGACCAACATCATCTCGCTGCCGGAGATCATCTACGCCGCCGACGAGTACGCGAAGCGGGGCGCCGATCTGTTCGCCTCAATCCGAATGTGAGTTTCGATTCTCCCCCCATCCATCCAGACTGTGTATCTCCCGTTTCAGTGGGATGCAGGCCGAGGGCCACCCGATGCCACGCCTCGACGACGGTGCACTCGATTTGGAGAAGATCACCAAACTCATATTCTACGAAATTTCGGGACTCTGCCATCGGAGAATGGTTTGAGAGCCGCCGCCTCCTGCTGCTCCAGATGTCGACGTCTTCTCGATATTGTCCTCCTTTGTCTATCCATCGTGCTGTGTTCTAAATGTTGTCCCAATTGCAACTTGCTGTTATTTTGTGAACCCACCGGACTCTTTCTTTCCCACGTATCCATTCTGCCTGACATCTTCTTCTTATCTCTCAAATTCCAAACTCTCACAAGGGAAGTGTGGGAAGCGCCCGTGGGATTTCGAAATGGGACCTATCCCGACCGATAGATTTTGACACGGGGCGTCCGAATCCGTTCTCCAATTTTGCAAAATGAGCTCCGGAGCCGAGTTAGAAGCTCGCAAAGTTGCTCCGCGCGCGTAGGCGTCATATGTATGCACCTGTGACTGCTGCGAGAGTGTGGCTGGGTAGCAGAGTGGATAGTGACCTAGTATGGTGGTCGAGCTATGCTGGTTCGGTACCCCATTGCTTTTATTTTCTTTTGTTTTGTCTGTTTTCCGTGAAAAATTATAAGGTCTCTTTTCTACGTAATAATGAATTTCCTTCTTCATTTCTAACATTTTCAAATAGATCGAACGTTTGATAATAACATGAACTTTCAACAAAAAAAGTAGTGATTAGTGAGCACCTTATGAACATTTTTCCGACAAAAAGGAAATAAATAGAAGTTGAAAAAATTTTTCTTCAAAAACTTATAATTTTTCACGGAAAACAGACAAAACAAAAGAAAATAAAAGCAATGGGGTACCGAACCAGTATAGCTCGACCACCATACTAGGTCACTACCCACTCTGCTACCCAGCCACACTCTCCCAGCAGTCACAGGTGCATACATATGACGCCTACGCGCGCGGAGCAACTTTGCGAGCTTCTAACTCGGCTCCGGAGCTCATTTTGCAAAATTGGAGAACGGATTCGGACGCCGTGTCGAAATCTATCGGTCGGGATAGGTCCCATTTCGAAATCCCACGGGCGCTTCCCACACTTCCCTTGTCAGCACCCCATCTCCCAGTTATCCCACTTGAATCTTCCTCCCATTCCCCCATTCAACTCCCCTTCATTCCCGCCAGGCGTTCACTTTTCATCGACAGCTCCTACAGCTCCTACTCTATATCCCAACTCTTAGCCCACTCCACCCATCTCTCTCCTATTCCTCATTCTTCGTTCCCACCTATTTACACCCAACTCTTCATCCAACCCCTTCTTCATTCCCTCCGGACGGATCTATCCTCCCTTCTCATCGCATGAGCACATGAAACTCTCGAATCCCCCTCCGCCAAAACAGTCATATCCCCCTTCCCCCCATTTGCCCCCTCTCCCCATTCCCCTCCCCTTTTTGGTGTTCACTTTCACATATTCCATATTACTGATGATTATCTATATACATACATTATTTCAGCAAAACAAAATAAACCAGAAAAGAGACACCAAAATCACTCGTTTTCTCTTGGTTGATCTGACTGAGTCGTTCGCTTCTATGTTGTGCCTCTTCTATTATACTCTGAATCGAGAATTGGAATTCGAGAGATTTATGAATTATTCGTTTTATTAAGGAAGATATTTAATACAAAAACGAGAAAAAAGTCGAATCAGAATACAAAAATGACAATAAGAGAAGAGGAAATACGGATAAATTTATAAAAAATGAGAAGAAAATTGAACCGATTCACCAGATCGACTCTTTCTTTATGGCGATTTCCGGCTCTTCCATCCGGTCCTCGAATCGTCCCTGCTTCATCTCTGGCTCAAATTCGTTCAGCTCTTCCTCGTCCATCTTTCTTTTTTGCGCCATCAGCTGAAAATTGCGAAAATGAGGGTTATCAGTGATATCGGATTGACTTATTAGGGTGTTCCATAAGTTCGTGAACACTTCATTTGAATTCAAATTTTTTAGGTGTACTGAGCAATTGAGATTGATGTTGTGGTTTATTCTAATGTAGTTTACTTGTGTTTTGTTTACATGTAATAGTTTAGTTTCTGTCGTTCTTCTATCGAGTATTACGGTTATTGCAATATGGATGACAAGATTCACCTCCGCATCACTTTGAAAAACCACTTCCGTTCTGGGCACTCGATGAGTCAATCGATAAAGCTCATGAAGGATCAGTTTGACCTTTCAATGCTCTCTCGAGGCTGGGTGTTCAAATGGTGGTGTCGTTTCAAAAATGAGACTTTGAACTCGAGGATAAACCACGCTCCGGACGCCCTATGTCTACGGATTAGGTCCCTATTCTCGCCGCCCTGGAGAACAAGCCGGAATCTTCTGTACGCGGACTACAGAAGGCTACTGGAGTCCCATGTACATCCGTGTATCGATCTCCGATTCGTGCTGATAAGGTGTCGAAACGCCCTCAAACCATTCCTCATCAATTGAGCCCGGCGCAGCTCCAGAAGCGCATTGACAGTTGCGACAAAAATGTCCAAAACTCGGAAACGAGAAAGATCATCTGCCGACTATTCTGTCATGGTGAGAAGTGGGTATACTTCTCCAACACTGCCCACAATCCGATTTGGTGCAGTGTCGGAGACCCCGTGCCCACTCGCTCAAAACGAGACATTCACTCGAAGAAGCATCTGCTGTCGTTGGGGTTCTCTCGGTACGGTCTCGTGCACTATCACATTCTTGCGGGGAACACAACCGTCACCGCCCAGACCCTCGCTGTGGAACTGCAAGAGATGAAGTCAGCTGCTCTTCTCCTCTCGCCGAGACTGGCCAAACCATGTCTCCTATGGGACAACGCGAGACCGCACAAGGCGAACGCGACCCAGGCTGCTCTCGATCGTCACAGAACCGATTCGCTCTCACATCCATCGTACTCACCGGACATCAGTCCCTGTGATTACCACATCATCCGGTCGCTCCAGCACCACTTTGATGGGAAGCACCTCAAGACAAGGGCAGATGTCGTTGGCGACATCGACGCCTGGATCGCCTCGAAGAAGACTGCCTTCTGGAAGGCTGGCCTCGACAGTCTGCCCGATCGATAGAGGAAGGTCATTGCTTATCATGGCCAATATATCATTGATTGATGTTTGATTGATCTCGAGTTGTTAATAAAAAATCGAAAAAAATGAAAGTGTTCACGAACTTATGGAACACCCTAATACAATTGTTCTTTTTTGCTGCTCGAACTCTGCTTTCACAACTCTCAGCTCACTCGTCAAATTAGTGAGAGAGTTTCCTTCGATCATGTAGAGTGCACAGGTATCAGCGAAGTAGCCGAGATACACTTGGGGGAGCTCCACCCAACTTGTACACCTCTGGCTTCACGTCCATTGAATCGAAAAATTCCACAGCGTCGACTGGCACTGGGATCAGTGAGCGCCGTGGAGTCAAGAATCCTTGGTCCCGAGCAACCTTCCAGATAATAAATGGCGCTCGGGCCAGACATTCTGGAGATGTTGAGAAGGCAGGGGAACACTGAAAGATGGAGAATAAGTATTTGAGAAGGTTGGAAGGGGAGAAACTTACAGTTGTATCAGTGTCCGATTCGGCATCTGAATCCGAACAGCTGGAGGAGGAAGTTTCGAAATCGGAATCTTCGATTGTGTTTCCAGTAATTCCGCTGATGGTGGGAGATGAGTGGCAGTTGCTTGGCGAGTAGACATCAAATGTCGGGCTGACCGATTCTTCCTCTCCGAAGAGCTCGGAACTCAATGCAATTTCAATCCGCGGATCCTCCATATTGTTGTTGTTGGCATCATGACAGTAGAAGTCCATGATGAATGGCATTCCGTTCGAGATGGTTGGAAGACGTAGAAGACAAAGAATAATACAAACCGACTCTTGGGTGAGAGAGGCGGACAGAAGAAGCAATTCGTCGAACGGCACCAGGTGGGTTGCAAGGCGATTCGGAGCACACCGCGGACGATATCGTGAAAGAGTGCGAACTGGAGGCGAATCAGGTGGAAGCGGTAAGTGGGAGAGGTGTGGATCCCGTGGAAATGTAGGTTTTCAGGTGGAAGAGCTCTTGGAGACGATGGAGAATCGGCGAAGCTCGAGGATCAGGAAGGAGTGAGCCGTTGAGATTAGAAGTAGCTTTATTGTTTAATATTGTTCCTCCCCCTCTTGTTGAATGTCCCCTTATTTTGTTATAGTTTTGATCAAAATCTGATCTAGCACAGTTGATAAAGATTAATTATAATAACGTATGAGAGCTCATGGAAGGACCGTCTAACTCTTTCGGCAGTATTATTGGAGCGCCCATCCATTGTACCATCTAGCAACCTGGCAGTACCATCTAGCGCCTTTTCCAGTACCATCTAGCGACTTGGCAGTAATATTTTGCGCCCTTGGCAGCACTATTTTGCCCTCTAGCATCTAACGCAATTGTCGTATCATCTAGAGCCCTTGGCAGCACTATCCACGCGTCCCAGGAGCACAATGCGGCCCCTCGGCAGTACCATCTGACTCTCCAGCAGCACTATTTCGCCCTCTCGCAGCACTATCTAGCACCCTCGGCAGTACTATCTGCACCCTCCCCGCAATTTCTCATCTTTTACACAATTCTTATTTCGTAAACATCTGCCCAAATTCCAATACTATTCCCTGAAAACTCCATGAAAACATCAAGGGGCAGCTGAAAAATGAATCCGCCGCGGTCCGCATCGACTCCATTCCACACATATTTGCTAAATGTTCGACTTGTCGGTGCAAATCGAGCACTACTACGTACGCTTCTACTCAACCCACTGCCCGCCGAACGACAGTATCTTCCAAACGTGGCAATACGAGGCCTACACTGCCCACTTCACAGTTATCACTTTGCTGCCGCTCTACACGTTCGGCGGCTACTGTATCCTTCGCAAGACCCCCGAACAGATGGAATCCTTGAAATGGGTCTATTTCAATCTTCACTTTTGGGTGTCTTTCCTGGACATTCTCACGTGCACCCTGATTACGCCCTACTTCTTCTTACCCGCCTTGTCGGGGGTGTCTTTGAGTTTGTTCCAATTTTTTGGCATTCCAGAAGGCATTCAAACCAACATGGGCTTGACTACAGTGACAAGAGAGTCTCTCGGAGGGGTCTCTTCAGTTTTCCAATGGAGCGCACTTGCAGTGGTTGGCTCCTCAATGGTAGCGCTATTCGAAAACCGTCAGCACCTTATCATCAACAACATGTTCCGCATTGATAACTCGAAAGTCCGCGCCGCCCTCCTCTCCGCCAACTACCTCCTCGGCGCCACCTTCTTCATCCCGTTCCTATTCGACATTCCCGAACAGACAGCTACACGACTAGCCACTCTAGAAGTATCAGTATTCTGATCTCTCCGAATTCTTCCCCCATTTCCCAGCTGATCTCTGCCCGTCTGTGATATTCTTCCAAACCGACGTCTTCGTCCTCTCCACCCTGCAGCCAACTCGAGAGAAGTTCGCCCTAGTCGTATTCATCGTTCTATCTGTCATCTCCTCTCAAATCCTCTTCTACAACGCCATCTTCACCTACTACCTTGTCTTCACCTTTTCCAAAGTGTCCAAGAAGACGGCGTCCCTTCAACGACAGAGCTCTCTTCGGTTGCGGGGTCATGGCTTCCAAACAAGAAAGACCTTGTTTTGAAAAGAAGGATAATCACTCACGCAGACTTCGACGTAGACAAGTGGCCACGTGGGAGTATGTTCTAGACTGTCCCAGGAACCCAAAGAGTTAAGTTTCCACGTGTTCACGTGAGTCTCAGTGCGCAACAAAATACTCACTGCGCATAGATCCTCCTGTAGGCGTCGAGATCGGACTCGTTGACGCGCACCGTCAAATCTCTCGGCAGCCGCAGTTGAATCCCGCTATCCTTGATCGCCTTGATCGGAAAGATGCGTGGGCTGTAGATGTGGAAGTAGGTGGAATCCTGAAAATTTGAATTGGTCTAGTCTGTCTCCTATTACATCGCGAGCGTGCGCGTTTCGGGGATTAGAATGTAAAAAATGTACAGTGCTGTCCAAAAAGGTATGCCGTTTTGGTTTTTTGAGCTCTGCCGGAGAATCATTATATCTCAAGATTGATAGAAGATATCAAAAAATTATCAACAGCAAATGTGTTAGTTATGATCTACGAATTTGCTACTGACAACATTTCGATATCTCTTATCAATCTCAAGATAAACTGATTCTCCGGCAGAGCTCTCCAGGGCCATTTCGATGGCATCCAATAGTAGCCATCGTTTCACGTTCCAACGCATTTCAGGACCCTAACACCACTCATACCACGTTTCGAGATTGATAGGAGATATCGAAATGTTATCAACAGCAAATGTGTAGATCAAAACTAGGACTCCAAGTTTGCTGTTGACAACTTTTTGATATCTGTTATCAAAAAATTTTTTTTTGGGTAATCAGTAAAAAATTTATATCAGAGTTATCAACTGATAAACATTTGATCCAATTCTGATGAAATAAAAACGGTTGAAAAGAATATGGTTTTTCGAACTTTTTTGTGAAGACATTCATGTTCGAAATTCAGCTCTGACCAGTAAATTTGTTGATTTCTGTTCCGCTGCAGTTCTCTAAAAAATGCCAAACGTTCCTCTGTGTGTCAGAACAATTTAGCTATCAAAGTCTTTGATAACAAATCTAAAATTGTATTTGTTTTTTCCGTTCATTCTAGTTCAATTTGAATCTGTGTCTTGAAAAATTAGCACTCTCCTCAAATAATCAACAAAAAAGCAACAAAAATTCTGATAACTTTTAAAATTGAAATTTCAAGGATTCTAAACAAACATTTTTTTAAGGGACTTTTTCCTGTTTGGCACATTCCCCTGCGTGTCACAACTATTTCGTTGTCAAATTCGAATTCTACGTATCCAAAAACCCCTCCCGATAGTGTCTGGCCAACGTGTCTCCCAAACCAAAGACACTCAAACAGAGGACAAACAAAGGACATGCCCGTCTCTTCCCATTCACTGTCTGCGTCTCTCTGTCGACTAAAGGGAGGCAACACTCTCTCTCCCTCGACCTTCCCCGCCGGCCGATGCGATGAGAATACTCGACCTTTCTCTCGCCCATTATATTTCTCCTCTCTATGTCCGTCTGCGTCGTTCTCTCTCAGGCAGCGGCCGCATCGACCCGTCCATTCATTCATTCCCCTTCCCCCCGAGTCCCCAGCCATGGGTTGACTGCATCGATTTCTCACTGAAATCCCCCGTTTCCCCTTATCATAGAGACCTGATCTGGACTCTTCCCTTAAAACTGATTCCCCACTGAATTCATTCCTAATAAGCCCTGATCTGGGCTTTCATTCAATTTTTCCTAAATTTCCTGCGATTATTGGTAACACTGGAGATATGATTGAGAAGTGAGTCATTTATTGAAGTTTCAAATTAGGACTCCCGTTTTTCTCATTTTCCCTATAGGCCGTTCACACTGCAACGTGGTTACTTTGTTACAGTGCTGGCAATAAAGGTTCTTTATTATTATTAAACGACAAAGGACTAGGGGATTGAATGGGCAAAATCGGTTCAGTAGGAGTTGAGATAATCGCTGTCACAAACATACATTTTTTGACATTCCGATCCCCTAAACACGCACGCTCGCGATATAATAGAGAAGACAGACTAGACCAATTCAAATTTTCAGGATTCCACCTACTTCCACATCTACAGCCCACGCATCTTTCCGATCAAGGCAATCAAGGAGAGCGCGGTTCAACTGCGGCTGCCGAGGAATTTGACGGTGCGCGTCAACGAGTCCGATCTCGACGCCTACAGGAGGATCTATGCGCAGTGAGTATTTTGTTGCACACTGAGACTCACCTGAACACGTGGAAACCTAAATCTTTGGGTTTCTGGGACAGTCTAGAACACACTCCCACGTGGCCACTTGTCTACGTAGAAGTCTGCGTGGAACCAAGTGTACACGTGAAATCGTGTTCTACATGTGTCCACCTAAAAATGCGGACAAAGTTCTCTCATTTCTCAGGGAATTTTCGGCACGATTGCCGCGTACTGAGGCATTTTGTCCGAAAAATGCTGGCAATCGTGAGGTGAAAAGTAATCGGCATAGTCAAAGCTCGATTGATCATGCCTACTAACGGCGCTCGTCAAGCGGATCCAAAAAGTACAGTACTTCGACACTTTCTCTCGAAAACTCGGCTCTTTTTTGTAAATTGCACTGGAATATTGAGAAATGCGAGAAGCCACTATCCGAATGGACCGACATCTCGCGGGTTCCACTCTTCGTCGTACTTTGTACAAGAGCCAGTGCCGTTCTGTGCCGCATTTTCCTGGCAATTATGCCGAATATTTTCTGAACTCACTCGACAAAATTTTTGAAAAAATGAGCAAGCTCCTCCCATTTGGCCGGCGATCGTGCAGAAAATTCCCTGAGTTGTTCCTGTGACAGTCTATCCACGTGGCCACTTGTCCACGAGAGAGTTTACGTGAAATCACGTGAAAATCATCTATTCCCCTTCTTGTTCCAGAGACTCAACATTGGCCTATCGCTCGACTTTTGGCGCTACGCCCACTCGCAGCAAACCAAGAACCGAACAAGAGGAGAGCTCTACGATTCGATGAAGGAGACGTTGCGCTATGTGGAGGTGAGCTTTTGCCATTTCTCATCCAATCTTTCTGATCTGCTTTTCAGATCTTCCGGCCCTCAAAAACGGTTTTGACACCGATAGCGACCAGTACGAAGGATGTGAAGGAGATCGAGCTGAAAAAATGCGTTTGAAAATTAGAGCCTTCTTGCAAAAATAGAAATTGTTTCTTTCAGTCCATTGATCAAATCAAGGAGGAAATGCTCCAAACGCTACGGAATAACTAAGGAGAAGTGAGTTTTTAGAAAATTTTATCCAAAACGAAAAAAAATAAACACAGTCTCGATTCTTATTAGAAATTCGATCTCTATTTCTAGACGGCATTCTCCCCGATGCTCTCCTCAATTTGCCCGAATGCGTCGGCGAAATCTGCTGCCAGGGCTTTTTTCAATATACTCGAGCTTGCCAAAAATCAAAAAATTACTCCTGTTCAATCGTAGCTTTACTGAGAAATTACTCTGTCTTTGAACTAACCAAATGTATTTAAATGTCCAATTTGCCTTGAAAACTAACACTCGTATTTATGTATCACGGTTCCTCTCCCCCAAGTTGTAAAATAGTTTTCAAGTAGTATTGCTATAATTAATTCCTGTGATTTGTTCCCTCTAACCGTTTACCCCCGATTCCCCAGGTTTTGTTTACTATTTTGATTGATCTCATTCGCAAATGTTTTATTCGTATTTGTTTTTTAACATTAAAATTTATGTAATTAATTTTATAAGATGCCATGTTGGACTATAAAAAAATTGCAATTTTTTCTCATTTCGTTGTTGTCTCTTTTTAATTCAAACGTTTTCAAACGTTATTTATACCTTCTCCGATCAATAATTTCGTCTTTATTCAAGCCGCACCTTGTTTTTCAGATGGTTCGCAAAATTAACAGTCTCGCCAAGCGCCTTGCCGCGAACTCGAAAATGCGCCAGCCGGAGCCAGAGGTGGGTTCTTTCTTCTTTCTCAACTCTTATATTTCACTGTTTTAGAGCGCCTCGGACGGTTCCGAGTTCGATTTGGACAATGCGATCGAGGAGAAGGAGACTCAGAAACCACTTGAGGCGATGGAAGTCGATGGCGAGTCAGATGGAAACGAAGAGGAGAGAGGTGAGAAAATTGGGTTTCGGATGAAATATGCATGTTACCGTAAAGTCTCTAATACACTGCTCCACATAATTATAGCCTCACCCCCACTTTTCAGGAAAAACCTAAATTTTGAGGTTTTCCGGAAAAGTTCCTGAAGAGAAAGTACGCCTAATTTGAGTCCATTTCCGGTCCCAAAATGATTTTTGGATTCGAAAAAAACAACGAAACATTTTTTGATTTTAGTGAAAACAGATGTGGCCATTCCACATAATTATAGCCTCACTTGAGAAAATAAAGAAATTAGTAATCTTGAGAGGCAGAACTGTGTCGCTTTTGTTCTCAAATCATGTGAATGCACCAATTGCACAGTTCCGCATGATGAGAACTTCCAAAATTCTCACCAGAGCTCTCCTGGAGTCCGGTTTTCAGAATGAACGAGATTTTGTCACAAACCTTTTTTTTCGCATGAAAACTTTAACTTTCTTAGTAGTTGTGATCAAATTAACCACAATTTGGCTTATTATCGTGTTTCCAAACAAAATTCATTCAGAAACAAGGTGCAGCCTCTGCCACCTCCAGGAGACGATCCTTCGTCGTCGTCCTGATCGAGTGTCTCTTCACATTGTTCAGCATGTCTTCCAACTGTTGCTTCATTCTCTTCTTGTTCTTCTTCACCGCCTCAGCCAACTTCTTCTCGGTATTCTTCGTGGCAATCGCCTCCTTTGCAATTTCGTGTATCATTTTTTCTTCATATTGAAGCTCTATCTTGTCTGGTACTCTGCCCATCGTTTTGTTCAGTTCCTGTGTACTGTAACGGGTAGGACTCCCCCGCACTGATAACACTCCACTACTCAAGGCATCAGGTAGCACTGATAAGCCAGCCTTTCCCTCCCCGAAGTTGTCTCCCGGGTCGGCGCTAAGAACTTGTTGTCCTAGCGTCGTCCCTCACAGCCACGACTCATCCTTACCCCCCCCCCTCCCTCCTACTCCTGTATACTGTAATCTATCAGCGTTGGTCCTATTCATACTAACGACCCTGATCAAGTCGTTGCAGTACCATTCCGCCCGAAACACCTCTCGGTTTCGTTTTTCAAAAAAAAAAAGGAAAATAACAATAAACTCTGAAAAGTGCAACTAACTCCAATTCCGCTGAATTTCGAAAAAAGCCTATAAATTCCGGAATTATTTTCGAATCTTCCTGAATTTTTCAGAACTTCATTCGATATTTTTTGAAATAAACTCCCTTTCACCGTGAACCACCATGTTGCTCATACCCGTCGCGTTTCTTTCAAGTGGGTTCTACTGACGCGTTTCTCGTGCGTTTTGCGTGTTTACCGTATAAAGTTTCTGGTGGATTTGCAGGGAGAAGCTGGAACTGATTTTTAAAAAAAGGAATATATTTCTGTACTGCTAATTTTTTTCTCTTCAATTTCATGCTAGATTCATCAAAAAATATCTCGATTCATCAGAAATATGCAAGAACATTTCCCTTCCATGTATCGTACATAACTCTGTTCAGTTCTCATGCTGGTGACCCGCTCTGTTGCGGATCAGTTCCGGAGGGTGGTGAGCCCGCTGATCGCAACTGCAATCCAGTCAGAGACCTCAGGGAGGCTATCGTGTAAGAGGAACGAGTAACACACAAGTCTTTATTAAGAGACAACGAGTAGGCCCTAGGGCGCTTGGATAGTTCCCCCGGATCCCGAGAGGAGCTGGAGAACTCCTTCGAGGGTCCGGGGTGCCGATCTACGGAAGCGGCTGGAGTAGTTCCGAGTGTGCAGTCGAGTCCTCCGGTAGAGGCGAGTAGTTGAGTACTGATTGAAGATCTCCGGTCGAGTTGTGAAAGCATGGCGCCACGTGGTTGTTTTGGTTCACTGAACTAGTACACGGGGTGTCGAGGGCAGACGTGACGTCGGCAGCCAATTGGAAGGTCACGCGTCCGTTGACGTAGTTCATCTTGGAAGAACTTGGAGAGCAAATATACGAAGAAAAGCTCGTGTCGACAGGAAGAGAGAGATCCAGGCGTCGGCCATCTTCCTTAGATGAAGTCTTCTCTGAGCCGTAGTTGCCGACCGGGTGAGGAATTAATGAGCTCTCGAGGGAATCCGCAACACGCTCCCCTTTTCTCCTCTATTCCTTTGTATTATATCTATCTATCTATATAATCAAGGAGATCATAACCACCGTCGTGTCTAGTGTAGAAGAACGACTCCCCACCAAAGGGAGCCCGTTACATGGAGGTCCCACTCGGAACTCTGCTATGGCGCAGGATTCACTCCAAGAGTCTCGAGTGCTTACGATTCCTAAACTATTCGCGACCCGGCCATGTGGTTACGGAGAGGAAAGGAGACCAGCTCAATGCTACCACGTCCACCGCTACACCACGGACGCCTTGTGATCTGTAAGTGCGTCCCCTTGATAATAGCGGGAAAGAGAGGCCAGAGATTTACAATAAAGGTAGTTCAGAGATACCTAAAGCCCCGATGGGATGCCGGGAATAGCTAACCCGCCAACTCAGAAGGAACATGTCAGATGAGCCACCCTGGGAACCGAATGAATTGGTTCGGGAAATGTGAGAGTACCTGAGAGGGTAGTATAACGCCATATTCAAAAGTTTGCCTTTTTTCCTTATTCCGGAGAAATTTTGAAAAATCCAATTTTTTGGCACTCAGAGGATAAGCCCTCTTCAAAAAAAGCATAACTAATTTAGAAATTTTGTAAACGAGTTGGTCAAAAAACGGAAACAGAGCTAATTAGTTGTAGATTACGGTAAAAATACTGATGATTACTCAGCTTCAAAATTGGAGACCGTATGTCAGAAAATGTGCCAATTTCAGTGGACCCTATTTCTGAATTTGATCAGTTTTCGGAGAGATGGAGTGATAACACTATGTGTAAAGAATTGTTATCAGAGCTATCAACTGATAAACATTTGATTCAATTTTGATGAAACAAAAAAGATTGAAAAGAATATGTTTTTCGAACTTTTTTTTGTGAAGACATCCATATTCGAAATTCAGCTCTGGCCGATAAAGGTTTCTCTGCAGTTCTCTAAAAAATGCCAAACGTTTCCCTGTGTGTCAGAACTGTTTAGCTATCAAAATCTTTGACAACGTGTCCAAAATTTTCTTTTTTTCCGGAATTTTTTAGTTCGATTAGAATCTGTGGCCTGAAAAAAGTTCCCCTGTGTGTCACAACTGTTTCATTGTTAAATTCGATTTCTACGTATCCGAAAACCCCCTCCCAGTAGTGTCTGGCCAATGTGTCTTTCGAACCAAAGACACTCAAACAGAGGACAAATAAAGGACATGCCCGTCTCTTCCCATTCACTGTCTGCGTCTCTCTGTCGACAAAAGGGAGGCAACACTCTCTCTTTCTCGACCTTCCCCGCCGGCCGATGCGATGAGAATACTCGACCTTTCTCTCGCCCATTATATTTCTCCTCTCTATGTCCGTCTGCGTCGTTCTCTCTCAGGCAGCGGCCGCATCGATCCGTCCATTCATTCATTCCCCTTCCCCCCGAGTCCCCTGCCATGGGTTGACTGCATCGATTTCTCACTGAAATCCCCCGTTTCCCCTTATCATAGAGACCTGATATGGACTCTTCCATTACAACTGATTTCCCCCCGAATTCCGATTAAACCCTGATATGGGCTTTATTTGATTCCCCCTGAACTTCCTTCGATTACTGGAAACACTGGATATGTGATTGAGAAGTGAGTCATTTATTGAGATTCTAAATTAGGACTCGCGTTTTTCTCATTTTCCCCTGCTGACCGTTAGGTCGAAAGTTTCAAAAAGTCAATGGAATTTCTGTTAGGATTCCGCGACCGAAATTTTGCACTCTAGAATTGAATGCAGTAAAAGAGTCTGAACACACAACCTTTTGCTCCAGGTGTATCCCGAGACGAGTCTGGGCCAAATGAAGAGCATCATCGACAAGCTGCGTGTCGGATAAACGACGTCGTCGTCGATCTCGGAAACGGCGTGAGGCAGCTCGTGCAGTTCATCGCGCCTGAAGCGGGAAGCGTCAGCTACTACCCCTTCGCCGAACGGAAGAAGTGAAGATTTGGTGAGTTACCCTTCGTTCATGATCAAGAATTTTGGATGTTTTTTCAGATCGACAATGAGCAGGAGGAGCAGGAGGAGCAGGAGATGGACGATGGTAAAGATCGAGACCCAACTGAGCCATCTACGAGTGGTCCACCAAGACGGACGCGATATGAAGAGCCGGAAGATGCACGAACGACGTCAACCGGAGAATCAAATTGCGGATTTCTACGACTATCCCGGACCTCAAATGCTCTCCGAGCCGTCTACGTCTCGGCCAAGGAAACGTACAAAGCGACAAGAGGAAGGAGACGATTGGCTGGATTTGGATCCGAGAACCCGGTCTGCAGGCGGAACTTCGGAGAGAAGAAGCCGTCGAGACGTCATCAGGAACTCTGGAGTGTCTCGGAAACCAGAAGAAATGTCCGGAAGCGATGGAGCAGCAGCAGCAAGATGGGACACCGGAAGACCAACCAGAGCCACAAGTGAAGCAAGAGCCGGAAGAGGAGCCATTGGCGGATTCGAATTGTTGAGGCAGGGAGGAAGTTTCTATCGAATTATACTTAATTTATCTACTGATCTCTAAATGAAGTTGTTTTATTCTGTATTCAATCACTCTGTTATCTTTTTTGATTATCTTGCCAACCCGTTGATATCATACGGTTCTTATCTTTTCTCTCTTATCATTTCTAATCAATCCGCCTTGATTTCTTTCAGATCCACGTAATTTTCAATTCTTGCTCTTCTTCCAGCTCAACATTGCACTGATAACGGTTAGTTATCAAATATATGTAATTCTTATTTCTAATGGGCTCCGATGGCTCTGGGGTTACTGTAGGGTTACTGTAGCTATAGTAATCCGTTTTTATCTTTTTGATTTCTTCATCAAAGCCGTGTTCCATTATGATTTCCCCCTATCCGCCCAGTGAATCATATCTGGAGATCTGTTATTTTTCTTCTATTGGAACCTTCTTTGTCTGTAGACTTCTTACTGTTTTCTGTTTCATTGGGTAACCACAAAGGTGCACATGTCCTCGCCGTTTCACAACAAAAGAAACACCTCGGTTCGCTCAAAGTGCGCCTCTGGGAAGATAGGCGAGACACAACTTTTCCAGAGGCACAAATAACAGGCAAAATACACAAAAAGAAGTCCAGAAGCTGTCAAACTCAACCGATCGCTTAGAATATTGACGTGCATCGTGCGGTCACCCTAACGCTGCGGCGGTAGCTGACGCTCCCCGCTTCAGGCCGCTTCGCGGCCTGTTCTGAAAAAGAAAAAATACAAAAAAGACGCAACAATTGAGACAACCACCGAAACTGGCTCAATTTTTGGGACATTTTTTGGACAATCCACGCCCCCCCCCCAAACGCGCATGCCCGGACCAACGCGATTTACGGGACGGGGCAGACTAGGTAACGGTGTCAGGAGGCGGGGTTTCAAAACGCAAATATGGCCTGGATTTTCCTCTCCCAGGGTGCCAAAGCCAATCGACGCATCGACGGGTCTCGCCACGAAAACATTAAACTATTTCGAAAATTGTCATGCGCCTGTGAAAAATCCAGGGTAGTCCGTTTAATCTTCCCGTGGCGAGACCTGCCGATGCGGTGAACCGTAGACTTTACCACATCCGCTGATATTGATAATTTTGATAACAGATTTTTGAAAAACAACTTCCTTCCCTCAAACTAGACAAAATCAGATAATCGGGGGGGGGGGGGGCTAAAAAACTTGTTTTTTTCAATGTTTGTTTGATTAAGAACCCTAATGCAGATACAACGCGCGGGTTCTTCCAATTTCCATCTTGTGCAGTGCCAATTTCCAATATCCGATACTTGTTGCAGCGTGCGGCCACTCCTTCTGCAAACAGAGCATCGAAGACAAGACTGAAAAGGCTCAGAACACCCAGCAAACAGTGGAGACCATCAAGTGTCCAGAATGCAATCAACCAACAGATGTGCACACAACGGAGGATGGAACACTTCTCTGAAAAGAAGGATGGAATAAAACAACTTCTCGAATGTCTCAATATGAATTCTAAAATAAAAATGATTTTATATAGAAACGGTATTTAACTGCTAAAAAAAGGTTTCAAACCTGAAATGGATGAAGAGGGCTCTAAGAAACATTTTGACACGATCGGCCATCGAATTCGTCCATTTTTCACAGAGCAAATGCGGAGATTTTGAAACTTCAACGGGACAAATCGCAATTTTTGTTTTTTTTTCCGGACTGGAAGATTCTTGGCCTTCGGTCCAAGACCCCTAACCTGCGGGGCTCAGCAAGCTCTGCTCGCTGGTCACATGTTGCTGCCGTATAAAACGGCTGCCCGCGTTGTCAGAAGTGATGCTCCTGTTTTCACATACTGTGGAATTGTCTGAGACTCAATTTTTTCAAAAGGGCTCTTTCTACAAAATTCAACCTTGATTTCATTTTCAAAAAATTGGTGGCTTTTCCTACGATGGAGATTCATATCCTCCGCTGGCGAAAATAAATGAAAAAAAAGAGTTGAGACCCTGTGGTGGTCTCGAACCCGCGATGCTCGGATCAAAAGGCGTGTGAGTCACCACAACACCACGGATTGCGCGCTGACCAGATTCCTTCTGGTTTATGGACAACTTTAGCTTTGATTTGGTCGGTAATGACCTGTTCAAAGAGCCGGGACAAGGGGTGTGAGATGGAGATGGGTCGGTAATTTGCAGGATCCAGGGGGAACCTTTTTTGAGCAGAAGGACGAGAAGGGAGGGTTTGAAAGCAGAGGGGAAATGCCATTAGAGATAGACTCAGAAAAAAAAGAAAGGGTCAACAGGCGGGTCATCACCGGAGAATCACCGGAGAACTTCCAACGCCATATTCTGATATTATTATTTTCCCGGAGAAGTGATAATTGCCTCAGTGGCAAGAGTTGGCCGATCTATTGGTCTCGCCGCGCCTTTGTGTCGATTTACGTACACCTCGTGTACTCCTCGCGAAGGAGTGGAAATAAATTAATTCAACCAAACGCAACTCCTCTTGATTTTCTTCAATTTTACCAATTCTTTCGCGGAAACTTTGACATTTACGTTCAATATATTTATTTATAACTTCTTTAATTGATATTTCTACGTTTTCAGGGGAAAAAAGCTGTCGGCAACATCGGCGACTGGAAACAATGAAAAAAGAGCCATCTAGTGCAACAACCCGGAAGTTTGTGAGAAATTCACATATTATGTAACAGCTGAGTTATGTTTCTATCATTTCCCCATGTTCAAGCGTCATATTTTCCAGAAACCTGTCGAAAAATGGGTGCAGTCGGCTGAAACGGAAAAATCAATAATGCGAGGAATGGTTATGTGCTCACAAGCAGTTTTGTCGTTTAATAGTAGAAATTTCCAGATTTCCATTCGAAACGGGAGAAAGGCGCCGATTTCAAACGAAGGACAGAGAGAAACGGCTAAACGACACTGGGAATTAATGAAGGCATTGGCACTAGAAGACGAGGTGAGCGAGCAGCGAGACAAAGAAAAGAAATGAAACGGAACTTTGCGTTTGTGAATAATTATTGTAATAAAGCATTGTGTCGAAAATGGAAAATATGATAAAAATAAAATTGAATTTACTCCTGGGATGTCGCTCTCAAACTGAAATGAATGTACGTATAATGAGAGAATTCAGATGGAGTTCTCGGAACCACTCTATTCGAAAGTACAAGGTCCGGACGGACGTACACACTGTTTGAAATACACTGATCTCCTTGCGAGGTTCGATAAAGAAGAGATTGGTAATAGAATAAAACACAAAACAGTATCATTGCAAAGCGCACACGCAGTCGTCTGTCGATACCCAAGCGAAAGGATCGCAGACTGACTTATTTGTTCACGAAACGCTTGGAAAATCTCTGACGGAAATCTCGATGGAGGCTCTGAAATGTGGCACGGAAATTAGAGGCACACTGGACAGTAAATCGAAGTGCATCATTGACAACGTCGTCGGGACGCTGGACCAGATCCGTCACCTTCTGGGAAAGGCGCCTCGTGGAACCACCTTCCACCGGATCAACGAGTTGACTTTGAAACTGTGCGGAGTACCCATCCACACTGTAAACAGAGTTCGCGCCCACCCTCCCTCGCTGATAGACGATAAACCAAATGATCACATCAAGTCGAAGAGAGAAATGAACGCAGAGTCTGAAAACACACAATCCACTCTTAAATTCGGCGGAATACATCATTCAGTGAAAGAAACGATACATTTCTCAAATCACGGAGCTCCGGAAACAAGACGCTTACATAGCGTATTTTGATGGAACCTGGCTCTATTCTGGATTCAGTTCAGCAAGAGGTTGGGCGTACACCAACACCGACCCCTATTCCACTGTTCTGAAAGGAGGCATTGAGAATGTGACACCAGGACCCACCAAGGCGCACAACAAGACGAAAAGAGCCATTGTTCTGGCAGTTCACACTAAAAATGGCATTCTCGACGGAAGTCCTCAAGTGCTGGTCAGTGGAGAGAAAGTAGAGAATCAGTTGATGGATTATCATCGGATGATGAATGCGGACTCCTTCGAGGAATACATGTCTCTGATACTCCCGAAGCTCAAATCGGAGGCGAGGATGTTGGGGAGGAAGCCAGTTTTGGTAATCGACAATGCGAGTTATCATTGTCGGCCATTGACCAAATTGTCAACTTCAACCAACAAGTCCGACTTCATCAGCTTCTTCAGATCGAAGGGAGTGACGGTGGGCAAACAGAAGCGTCCGGAGCTTCTTTCCTTGACACAAGCATGGATCAGGGAGCACGGAGGTCGAAAGTCTCTCACTGAGTACTGGATCGAGTCCTTCGCAAGAGAGCTGGGCGTCGATATCACCCGTCTTCCCCCCTATCACTGCCACCTCAACCCGATCGAGCTTGTCTGGGCGCAGCTTAAGTATTATCTCCGATCGCTCGGCAAGGCCGGCAATTCTCTGACAGTTGTTGAGAGGAAGAAAGATTAATAGACAAAAAATTACTTTACAGGTCCGTGAACTTGAAGAGGACGATGAGGCTGTGCAATCTCTCATGAGAGAAGTTGAAGAGGAACTCGGTGATGAAACCGACTTGGAGGATTCCCTTGATCAAGAAGACTTATTCCAAAACCCAGACGACATTCGTGATATTGAAAATACTGATGAAACAGATTTTATTGTGGTCGACTGACGCAAGGTTCCGTTTCATTGCTTTTCTTTTTATTGTGGTCGACTGACGCAAAGTTCCGTTTCATTGCTTTTCCCGTCTTCTAGTGTCAATGCCTTCATTAATTCCCAGTGTCGTTTAGCCGTTTCTCTCTATCCTTCGTTTGAAATCGGCGCCTTTCTCCCGTTTCGAATGGGAATCTGGAAATTTCTCCGATTAACTGACAAAACGCTTGTGAGCACATAACCATTCCATGCAATATTTATTTTTTTCTTTCAGCCGACTGCACCTATTTTTCAACAGGTTTCTGGAAAATATGACGCTTAAACATGGGAAAATGATAGAAACATAACTCAGCTGTTGCATCATATGTGAATTTCTCACAAGCTTCCGGGTTGTTGCACTAGACGGCTCTTTTTTCATTGTTTCCAGTCGCCGATGTTGCCGACAGCTTTCTTCCCCTGAAAACATAGGAATATCAATTAAAGAAGTTATAAATAAATATATTGAACGTAAATGTCAAAGTTTCCGCAAAAGAATTGGTAAAATTGAAGAAAATCAAGAGGAATTGCGTTTGGTTGAATTAATTTATTTGCACTAATCCTCGATTAGTACACGAGGTGTACGTAAATCGACACAAAGGCGCGGCGAGACCAACAGATCGGCCAACTCTTGGCACTGAACCAATTATCACTTCTCCGTGAAAATAATAATACATCGAAGTGTTTTAGAAACTATTCGAAATGCATCAGAATTGACGATGGTAAATCAATAAGGCTAATTGGTCTCAACGGATGACTACAATGTGGTGTGCGGAGGGGTGTGATTGTCTCGTTGTCTGCGGCACCGCATAGCCACGCTCTCTCGCTGTCGGCAGAGCGAGATGACCAGAGTAAATGGGGCGGTGTGCGTAGAGGAGCACCTCCTGTTCCTGCTGACCAAGCCGAGTCATTCATTCATTCTCCCCTTCCCCTTCTTTGCCAATCGGTCGGCATTTCTCCGCTCCCCTCTCCCATTTTTCACACGTTCCAGTACGATCAGAATTTTCTATGAAAGAACATGGGTACACTTTTTACGCGAACGTCTGCTTTTCGTTGGAAGAAGTTTTGCCGAGTAGATCTGAGAAGACACCTAATGAAGTGGGTAGATATGGAAAACTCGCTTACGTTTTTATCAATACTCATGAACTAGTAAAAAATATGTTGGTCAGAAATCCCGAAATTAGTTTTTCATTCGAATTCAAATCAATATTTTGACGCTCTCATTCCATTCTATCCCGTGAGATAAATTCTTAATTTTGAATATTGTACTATCAAACACCATGAAAATTGTTTCAGGAGTCAACATCCGATGGGATCCTTTGATGCTTCAAAACACGAACGACGTCAACCGGAGAATCAAATTGCGGATTTCTACGACTATCCCGGACCTCAAATGCTCTCCGAGCCGTCTACGTCTCGGAAAGGAAACGTACAAAGCGACAAGAGGAAGGAGACGATTGGCTGGATTTGGATCCGAGAACCCGGTCTGCAGGCGGAACTTCGGAGAGAAGAAGCCGTCGGGACGTCATCGGGAACTCTGGAGTGTCTCGGAAACCAGAAGAAATGCGATCGGTGAGTTCTTTGGAACCTCACTCATCTTTCTCACTTTCATTGTTTCAGGTTTCCCGTGCAATCTCAACGAAGATACATCGTCCATTGGAGTCTCCAAATGCTTCAAAACCCGAACGACGCCAACTGCAGCATGATGAAGCGGATTTCCTTGACTATCCAGGATCCTAAGGTGATAGACGATCGATGTTGACATCCTCCCGCCAAATCGAAGAAGCGAATGTCACGAACCTACCTCGAAGCCTCCACGAGATATACGTAGTGAGTTTTGGCTATCACCCGTTATCAGCTATCACATTATCTTTCAGCAACACTCCCTCGAGATATTGGATGACTCGCTCGTAAAATGGGAAGACAATGATGATAGCGATATTGCAAGATCACTTCAATTTTATCTTGGAAAGAAGAGAAGATTGTTCCAGTTGGGAACATGTACTGAGGAGAAGGGTGACTGTAAATATCAAGAAAACATCAATGAGATTGTGAGTTCTTTAGTTTTGAGTTGACCGACCATCGCGAACTGACATTTTTCCAGAAAACCCACTTCAAAGCCATCCGAAGCAGTCTGAGCCAGATGACATCGGATGATATTGAGGAGATGAGAACAGATTTGGAATTGGAATTGAGCACTGTCAAAAAGACACTCGAGAATGGAAACGGGAATAGAAGATTGGCTTCCGGAGAGAACTTGCAATCGGGAGCACTGGAACCGGAAGACTATCAGCAAACGGAATCGGTCGTTCAACTCAGAGAGCAGGAAACACTGGTGGTCAAGAAGGTGCGTCCGGACGCAACGGAGCAACAACAAGAAGCACAGCCGGATTCGAACGAAATCACCGAACATGTGCTCCAGGAGGGGACGGTGGAGCAGTTGCAGCAGCAAGATGAGACACCGGACGACCAAACAGAAGCAGCTGACTCGGTTACAATTCCACTGGAGTCGGAGCCCAAACCGATCGTCCAAACGCAAAGAAGCAGGAATACGAAGCTGTCGTGGCAGCGGACCATGAAGCCGTGAAAGAAGAGCAGATGGATGTGGAAGAAGGTGTCCGAGTTAAATATCCGGAAGCGATGGAGCAGCAGCAGCACGATGGGACACCGGAAGACCAACCAGAGCCACAAGTGAAGCAAGAGCCGGAAGAGGAGCCATTGGCGGATTCGAATTGTTGAGGCAGGGAGGAAGTTTCTATCGAATTTTACTTAATTTATCTACTGATCTCCAAATGAAGTTGTTTTAGTCTGTATTCAATCACTCTGTTATCTTTTTTGATTACCTTACCAACCCGTTGATATCATACGGTTCTTATCCTTTCTCTCTTATCATTTCTAATCAATCCGCCTTTATTTCTTTCAGATTCACGTAATCTTCAATTCCATTATGATTTCCCCCTATCCGCCCAGTGAATCATATCTGGAGATCTGTTATTTTTCTTCTATTGGAACCTTCTTTGTCTGTAGACTTGTTACCGTTTTCTGTTTCATTGGGTCACCACAAAGGTGCACGCAACGCGACCGCATCGCACCTAATCCACTGTCGCAATCGAGAGTCGTCTCTGCGTCTCCCTGCCTCGCACACTCTCTCGCCCTGCCTCCCTGGATAGTGTAATTGACCCCGGGACACGTCATTGTTGTGCTCATCTCCTCTCGCCTGTTTCTGTTTGTACACAACCCTCCTTGGTATTAGGTTGGTGCATAAGTTTCGATCTTTCGTAGATGAAATTTCATGGAAATTTCCTTAAAAATAGAGACGCTTTACAAATTGAAAATCTTGCTTATATGTATCACTAGTCCCTTGCCAACACACAGGCAGTTGCCCGATTTCTGTATCTCTGAAGAGCGGCGGCCCCTAATCGAAAATTGACATCAATGCTGTTTTTCTACCCTACTTTACCTAGAACTTTTCTCCGTTAAGACGTCGTTGAAGATGACTAGCGGAGTGGTATTTTAATGAGGGAAGGTCTGATAAGTACTGTGGGCGCAAGAGTGAGATCCAGTCAAATTTAGCCCCTTTGGTATTTTTTGGTTTTGTCACGTGAGTTGGCTAACTACCACGCCGGTTATGAATTCGGGGTTTTTCTCGACGACTAGGTTGGACGGCATCGTTCAGTTTTTGCAGTTAGAGAGTACATGCATCCTTTTTTACCGTTTCGCCGCAAGCGAGGAGCTCCGATTATTCAGCTGTCAGCGCGGACCATCAAATGCCGAATATCACCTGTCTTGGACAAAGTTCATATTTTGGGCTTTTGAACATTACCAATCCACTATTTCTCTGGCGCATAGTTGGAACAATAGACCCACTACTTATCGCCCGTAATCATATCATTCAGTCAAGCATGAGTCCTGTGAGAAATTAGAAGCGGCGAACTTGTACCCACTAATCTATTACTGGCAATGTCATTGAAAGCGTTCAGCAACTATCGCCCTAATTTTTGAACTTTTCCAATAGATGTAAGTTCATGGCTGATAGTGGGTTGGTTAACCTCAAAAGTGGTCACCATAACACCCTTAGTCTTGAATGAATCCAACTCCACCAACGTCCAGAAAATGTCGAGATGAAAATAGTACTGCTGACATGGATGCTGCTTATATTTGAGGCTGCATCCCTCGGGCTCGAATAGTTTCACCCAGAACATTACGGTGCTCTTTGAGGGACTATATCCGTAATACGAATTCATCATTTTCTTGTAAATGTCAGTAACTAAAAAGTCAGAAATAGTCTAAAGCAAAAGTATGCTCAGAACGGATGGTTTGTTATGTGAAAAGACAGGAATAATTCTCGACCACTGTGGACGCTGGCAATGAAAGAAAAAGTAGTCTAGCAGTACTAAATATGGTGTGTTACTTGCTAAAGTAACAGCATTGGAAAACAATCCTGCGGCCAAAAAAAAACTCCCAAAGATGAGACTCCAGAGCTGATCGAAACTTATGCACCAACCTAATAGATAGGACACTGTTGTTTCGCGAGTTGAATGTCTTTCCAGTTATAGAGGAGAGTGTTCTTACTTCCATTTCTACAGTAATCCTTAATAATCACCAGTTGATAGATTCTTCCAGAAATTCGATATCTTTTTCAGATGAAGCGAACTCCGATGGCAGAGGAATAATGTATACGTAAGTGATATTGTATGTCCATCACAAATGCTCTTCTTCTTTCCAGAACTATTACACCAAACATAAGGATGCATGCACAGCATTTCTGGAATTGGGAGACACCTTCGATAAGGATGCTTACAAGAGGGATCGACTCCTACGCTAAAGAGCTGGGCGTCGATATCATCCGTCTTCCCCCCTATCACTGCCACCTCAACCCGATCGAGCTTGTCTGGGCGCAACTCAAGTATCGAAATTTCTACTATTAAACGACAAAACTGCTTGTGAGCACGTAACCATTCCTTGCATTATTGATTTTTCCGTTTCAGCCGACTGTTTCCATTTTTCGACAAGGATCCCCCGCAACCGGTAAGCATAGTTGTCAGGTTAAGAACCCCTCAATTATGCAAGTTTTCAGGTGATTGAAGTCCAGAGACCAGGTCAGAGGTACAGAATGGATTCAAATGTAAGTATCCGTTTTCCCGCCGACTGCTCTAAATCTCCAAAGTTCAGAGTTTCAAAATGAACTATGCCGAGTGTTATGAACGTTTGCAAGAATTCGTGGAAAGTGGTCAGCCATTGGACGAATCAACTAAAAGACGATTAGGAAAGAAATGCGGGTTGAATCCAGAATCGGTCCATATCAAGTTCAACCAAATGAAGAGGCTTGCCAAAAAGGACCAGAAGAGGCGAGAAGATGATGGCGCACAAGTTGAAGCAGATGAGGAGCAGGAGGAACAGATGGAACAGATGGACGACCCATCTACGATAACAAGGATGCTTCACAAAGCAAAAAAGTCGCCGAAATTGACAAGCGGAGAATCGAAAAATCAAGACTCGGATCCATCCGAATAGCTGCGGAGGTAGCGAATGAGAAACAGCAGTAGATAATTTCAGAAGTCCAACGAACACGACCGATTTCCGAAAAGCTGCTCATAGATCAAAAACGAGCTGAGCAAAGACGACAAGAACGACTGGATTAATTGAAATGTGTTCATTTGTTTTTTCATACTATCGAAATTGCACAAAGTGGCGTGGCGGAAGGGAGAAACGCGAGTGGGCGGGACTTCGAGTCTCGCCGCGATGAATTGTCGATTTACGGCAGCGGCGCCGCGGCAGCTTTGAAAATTTTCGGCGATTACCGAAAATTGCGCAATTCTTTCATTTTTATCGGTTTTTTTCCATTTTTTTTGCATAAAAGTTATAAAAAGAAGTGTTCGCAACGTTTATTGATGTTTTCTCACCCATTTCTCACTTTATTACCAGCATAATCGAATGTTTCAGGCAAAAAACACGAAAAGACGGTAAAACGGACGAAAAACAGGAACAAACTAATAAAAAAGGGGAACAAATCGACAGATGAGGTAAGTTATTGGTATTTATCGTGTTTAAGCAAAGATTTTCCAGAAAAACCGAAAATTTCGTCGGAAATCAGTCGGAGAATCGAGCGGCGAGTGGCGGCGACGCACAAAAGTTTGACGAAACGAGAGAATATCTGCGAAACGGATTAAAACAGTGAGTATTGCATGTTTCTTCACTGATAATCTCACTTATTACTAAAAAAAAAACGAAAACCCACTGTTTTAATCCGTTTTGCAGGTATTCTCTCGTTTCGTCAAACTTTTGTGCGTCGCCGCCACTCGCCGCTCGATTCTCCGACTGATTTCCGACGAAATTTTCGGTTTTTCTGGAAAATCTTTGCTTAAACACGATAAATACCAATAACTTACCTCATCTGTCGATTTGTTCCCCTTTTTTATTAGTTTGTTCCTGTTTTTCGTCCGTTTTACCGTCTTTTCGTGTTTTTTGCCTTAAACATTCGATTATGCTGGTAATAAAGTGAGAAATGGGTGAGAAAACATCAATAAACGTTGCGAACACTTCTTTTTATAACTTTTATGCAAAAAAAATGGAAAAAAACCGATAAAAATGAAAGAATTGCGCAATTTTCGGTAATCGCCGAAAATTTTCAAAGCTGCCGCGGCGCCGCTGCCGTAAATCGACAATTCATCGCGGCGAGACTCGAAGTCCCGCCCACTCGCGTTTCTCCCTTCCGCCACGCCACTTTGTGCAATTTCGATAGTATAAACCTCTTCTAATAAACCTGTTCTAAACGTAATTGGTTTCGAAGAATGATTGAGGATGAAATGCGTCATCGGAAGTTCAGATAAACTGTCCTCTGACGAAGGCATGAAAACACACTGTCCGTGTTTCACAACGGTCTCACAAGAAACGGGAATTTGATATTTAACGGAGGACTTAGATGTCCCATTTGCTCTGCTATCATGGAACACAAGATCAACTGGGGAGAGCAACTCTGCTTGATCAGGACTCATCTGACGGACAAGGGACTGTTCGCGAGTTCTTCGAGAATACAACTGTGGATAGATGGCATTTATCCTTTTACAGAAAGCCAAAAGAACGAGAATGTAAGTATTGTCATAAGTATTGTCATAAGAACCAGCCGATATGAAGGAGGAGCAGCTTCTCACATTTTTGCCTAATTATTTCGACAAAAACGGGTGCGCTCGCTGTGTCACTTAAGGGGAGAAAAAACAATCAGGCACAATTTCATTCTCAAATCCTAATACATTTCCTCTTCGTACATCCCAATCAGTCATACGCTCGGCAAGCGCAGGAACAAACGGGTTCAGGTCAAAGTCAGGTGAAAAAATTGATCGTGAAATCTCTGTACACGTCGTTTTTCCAGTTCCACCAATTTTTCATTTCATCCCTCCTCATGTTTTTTGCGTTGATCCTTTTCATATCATTGCTGCCGGCGTATACCCATATTTCATAGCAGGTGAATTGTGTACACAGAGAAAAATTGCTATGTTCCTTCAGAATTCGAAAAAAACAAGAATTGGCCCACTTTCCACATCTCCAAAGAAAAAAGAACTAAAATTCTGAAATCTGTAAATAACGTCACACAGTACACCGGCGACTCCATTAGAGTGTATTCCCTCAAACAGCAGGGTAAATCTACTGGGAGACAGAAGCAAAAGGTGCCTGATAGTCTCTTCATTCTCTATATTTAGTTTAAGGTATGCACATTGATTGCTGGGTTATCGAGCTTCACAAAGTCATTCCACTCGGCAGAAAACACGATTTTCTGTCTTGGTTTGTTTTATGCTCTCTCGTTCCTGGGAACTCCGTTTTGCCACCCACGGAATTTACGCCTATTACTCGATAACCTTTGCTCTCTCCACACGCACATGTTTCGGGACAGCTTAACAGTGAAATTCCATGTAAACAATCTTTAGTGGTACCTATTCCTCACAAATGTTGTAGTGCTTCTATAAACATGTACGATTTCGAGACGTACGGACCAATGTATACCACGGAACCGTTTGAGAGAGAACACCGAACTCTCATGCAGAATATAAATCCGAACACAACACGTTGTGAACTTGTTATTCCAACACGGTACGCAGCGCTAAAAACTGAGCGATAACCCCCTCCTCCATTTCCAGTTACGTAATGACGCAATGGTCGTCTCTAAAGTTGTTAGAATCAATTGAAGAATTACCACCGTATGTCAAAACGTCGGTATTTAAACTTCTTCTTGCAGATGATTGGTGGCGCGCGAAGTATTCCGACACGATGTGAATTCTATTAGTTTTCAGCTTTTCCGAGTTTTTTCCGAAGCAGAATGTACTGGCAGACAACGAAGTCGACGAAACAATAGTCGCTCACCTTGCTGAATGTGGAATCGACAACGTGATTCATTTGTAAATACAAAATATATATTATGTAATGCCACGATACCTTTCAGAAAAAGGACTCAAATTCTCAAAGGAGATTCGCCGTTTTTTGTGTCGGTTCACTCACACTGGGTTTCTCATCGCAGCACCCAATCGGATATTTGCTGGACCGATCCCCACTTTCAAATCTGGCGATTCGGACGCATCCAGGCTCTGTTTGTGAAGGACGGCGAGGAATACGCCGTGGTCAAAGAATACGACACGGAACCCATACAAGATACTTTCGGATTGCTTCCCACCCTATCCGTCCACGCTCAATCCGTTCTGGATCAATGTCTTGCTTTCCCAACCATTTTTGCCAAAATTGAGACTGCCGGTCCTCTGATGACAATTCAAACTACTTCTATTAATCGGCCTATATGCCTATTGGAAATGGACGGAATTCAATATGTCAACGTTGTTTTTTGACATTCGGTCCACGAACCATTGTTTCTAATTTATCGATTTTTTGTTGTCGTTTTCCTTCCTCCTGTCTCCCTATTCTCAATTGCCTTCTAAGTAAACACTTATTTGCAGAAATCGAGGCCGCGCCCCTACTTGGACAATGTTCGATCCCGGAGCTGCCGACTACACGGAATTGAAGCCCGTGAAACACTAACTATGGGAGTAGGACTTCATCGGCAAAACTTATTTCATCTGTATACCCTTGTTTTCAGTGTCAAGTGATCTTCCACCTCCTGAATACGTAGCTCAGATGATGATGCAGTACGCAGAGTTCCAAAGATCCGGAATCCCCTCTTACCCAACCCACGCTTATACACATCCGATGACACCTGTGCCAACTCATCCACTCGCTAACTCACTCGCTTCGTCTCCCGTCGCTACACATCAATCCGTCTCACCGACACCCGCGACGCTTACGCCAACACCTCTGTTGCTGCCACTGTACCCGTCTACAGCAGCCAGCAACCATTTTCCTTCCCTGAAGTCAATCGATTCGCTGGAACACATCGTCGCCTGGAATCTCCTCTCCGCTCACACTCTCTCGGTGTCTGCGTCTCCATTGCCGCCGCCGCCACACTCTCGTCGCCGCCTCACGCGCAAGTCTGCAGTACACCGTGGATTACTGTAAGCAGAGGTGTTTGCATACACTTCTAATTTCGAAATGTTTTTGTTGTTCAACTTTCTTATGATTATCTCTTATCTTTCGTAATTTTTCTTATCTTTTCACATTTTTCCTATCTAATTTTATATCTTAAAATTATCTAATATTATTCTCTAGTAGTTTTACATGTTTTTCCACTGAACCACCCTCATTGTAGCCACTTATTGTCATATCATAATTTAGGCCTAAAATCTTTTCCTTTATTTCTTCTATCTTTGACTTTCCCCTTAAGAATTCCTTATTTCCTTCATCCTAAATTCCCCCTTCTTTAACTCTTTACTCCCTTTTAGGTCTCTTTCCCTCTTTTCCTTCCTCTCCCTAAATCTCTCTTTTTACCTTCTCTCTCTCTTGGGCCCTAGTCGCCATCTCTCGTATAATCTTTATTAATTTCTTTCTTTAATCGCAATAAATCTATATCCAACCCTATGGTCGATCCAGTGGAGGGGGCTCCAGGTTCAATTCCTGGGGCTAAGCCCTCAACATGGTGCATCGACCGGTTGACCGGCCGTCCCTAGGGGCGGTCGGGCGGACCGGTCGCTGGGTCGACCATCACCCTCATCCCCCGACAGAGATTTGGTCCCGTCTCTGTCGGGTTCTTTCCAGGGGCCCGCCGGTGGAAGAGGCAGCCATCCGGTGTCCTCCGGTCCCCCCACTCATCCCCACTCCGGTGGCGGGGGGGCCGATTGGACTTGTAGTCCACCAGCGGCAAGCGCTTCAAGCTTCGCCGCACCCTGACCGGCCTGGCAACCGGTTGGGCTTCCTCGCCCTCCTCAGCGATCGATCCCAGAGAAGGATCATTATGAATGATAAATGTTGGCTGTTGGAGGAGGGCGTCGGGACTGCGGTCCGCCCGCTAACGAACGCGAAAGTTTCGGAGGTCGCCACTACCCATCGACCTTGGCTTTGGCCACCAAGAGTCCGCTTGAGAGCGCTGTATACTTTGAAAGCTTGAATAGCTAAAAAATTATGATCGCTTGATATATGAGAAAAGTTGTGGCCCAGCCGGCATTAGACCGTTGCTCCTGTTGAAGTACGTCAGAGAAGACGTTGTCGCCATTGCGACTAAAATTGCCCAGTTATGGCATCGTTCAGCCGGCATTTAAAACCGTAGCTCTTGTTGAAGTACGTCAGTGAAGACGTTGTCGCCATTGCGACTAGAATTGCCCAGTATGGCATCGTTCAGCCGGCAGTTAAGACCGTAGCCTTTGTTGTAGTACACCAGTGAAGACGTCGTCGCCATTGTGACATTGCTGCCCAGTTATGACAGCAGCAGCCGAATTTCTATTTTCAGCAACTCGTGATTATTTTACACGCCGTCTATTTCCGCGTAGCCCCGCGTGGCTCTCCTTCCAACATTGTATCATTATTGTTCCAGTGAGTCGCCATCGCGACACCCGGATTTGGAGATCAGAGATATCCATTGGACACTAGCAAGGAGAGAGGCTATCGGAAGACCGGATCAAGAAAGGATGTAAGTGTTTGTTACAGAAAAAATTGAGGCAAAAAGGCAAAATCAGCCCAAAGTGCTGCCCGATTTTTTATTGCAAAAACACTTAGAAAAATTCGGCACATAACCTGAGGGTGGTATAGGCGTCGCCTTACACCATAGCAAGTGTTTTGTACTTATGAGAGTAAAAGACAAATTCGTCCCCAAGTGCTGCCCAAATTTTCATTGTCAATAATACTTAAAACAGACATGTACCGCTCGAGGGCGGGGACGTCACCTCACACATAGATTTAGTGACTGTTTAGCTAAAAGAACAAAAGTCGAAATCGTCCCCAAGTGCTGCCCAAAATTTTGTTACATAAAACACTTAGGAAAACTCCAGCGATCCATCTCGCGGTCGGGTAACCAAATTGATCACCTACCCCACCGCCCACATCACGCTACACTATTGAGTATTCCAGTGAGTCGCCATCCACCAGGAGGCGTAAGTGATCAGTGTCGCCAAATTCTGCGCACGATACGCACAAGAAGTGACTACTGGAGACCACCATCAGACTCAAAGTAAGTATTTCCTTTAGAAAAAGTAGGAATGAGCATAGTTGCTTCACTCGACTAGAAGAAACGGTCAAGCGTCCCAAAACGCTGCGCAAATTTTTTTCGGACAAAAAACACTTGTGTAAATTTCGCAGTTACTCCAACTTCGTATAGGCCTACGGGATTTTCTCACATACATAGGAACTATTGATACTACTGATTGTTCCAGTACTATGATGCGCAAGGCCCCTCCAGACGGAATGACTGAAGCAAACAAACTGCTGACGGCGGACCAACACCAAGTCAAGGAAGAAGGCGAGCTGTCAGACAGTGAAGACGAGGACATCCGTCAGAAGCCAACCCATTACTCGACCAGCAGTCGAGCCAGGGGGGAAAGGATCACCATATATATCCCGCCATATCCTCCAGGAAGAGCAAGCTATCCGGGTATGGGGGAGTCGTCGCCATGTCACGCCAGATGGAGAGCGCCACCAAGTAGTTCACTGTCGCCATCATATATGTACCATCCCAGAGCACTGGCCTACCAGACCATCGGTGGGGGAGCGTCGCCATCGGACCAATCCATGGGAGGATGGTCGCCGCCACCAAAACGAAGAGGACTATCACCGCTAGTATTCAACGGAGGATCCTCACCATCGTTCCTGGACGGTGATCTGTCACCATTCATGCACGGTACAGAAGAGACAACTCCGGCAGGGCACCGCTCAGGCAGATCGTCATACCGGCAAGTACCCATGGACAGCCGATCGCTCCGCAATCTTTGCATCGCACAGCACATCAAACAAATCGGACAGCTAGGACCGATCACCAAATCCGATGTCGCGCGCCAGCAAGATACAAGAAACAGGATGGAAGGACTCGACAGAAGAGTGGGTAAAGGCGCCATCGAGCCGTCCATGGAATCAATCCGCAGACACACATTTCGTCTTTCACACCATGTCACCGAGCTCGGCAAAGGAAATGTGCGCGCCATTCCGGAAATTTTCTTCGCCATCAGGGACTTGGCGGCCGATGAGCGCAGTCTCCATCATCTGTATCACCGAGAAATCAAGAGACGGTATCGGGAAAAGATCGCATCGGGAACAGTGGTTGAAGGTACAATTACAATAGCAGATTAGTATAAGGGATTATAATTCAGGCTACGGATGTCCGTTCCGAGCGAAGGAGTGTCACTTCTAGGGAGGCGCAAGCACGACCCAAGCAGACAACTGCTCCCAGTCATCATCACAAGTGGCCACATCCGAGGTACAGACTCCAATTATGGTAAGCCGTCATAATCTCCATTGTTGCCATTTATGAATGAATAAATTGTTATCGTTAATCATTGTTGGTAATGAATCACCACTGTAATTCATTTACCAGTAAGTACACTGGATACTGTATCTGATAGATCAATCATGCCTTTGCTTATGCATCATTCAGATCGGGTAACCATGGAAGCTAACCAAGCCAAGAAGCTCAACGAGCAGGATGTTCCACCAGCGACTCATACTATGACCATCAAAACATCATCAGTCCTCGAGTCAATCGAAGGCAGTGGTCCGCTGCATTATGCACCGGAAGGGTCGCCAGTACACTACTCGCCTCGCGATCCTCTACAAGATCTCCAGGAAGCCATCACCGACATACAAAGCGAGTGCGGTGGACAGTACACAATGATGACGGACAACATGGTCCGTGTTGCCACCCGGATGGAAGACGCCATCGCTGGGATGACCAACAAGATGGAAGCCATCTGGCAGACGTCGTGGAAACGGACAGATGAAAGGATCGACGCCGCCAACAGCAAGGTTGAGCAGTCGGTTGTCGCCCTTCAGCACGTTCACGCCACACTGGCAAGTATGAATATGATCAACGACAGTCGCCATGCCGATCAAGTGGTCGCCACCCGCGACATTTCCAAACAAGTCAGCGAAATCCAAGTCGCCATGGACAGGAGCGTCACCAACATCCTCGACGCCGTCACGGAGCTGTCGAGACAGGTACGAAGAAAAGACATAGTCAGTAAGAATGGATAAGTTACAGATGTCAGCAATGAGTACCCAGATCGGAGAGCTCGCGGCGTCATCGAAGGATCGAGCCACTGCCGAATTGGCGTCATTGGCGACTCTGGAGAGCAAGGCTCAGGAGATGGTGACCGCGGTAGCCAGCATTCCGCGAAAGACGACCCTGGACACCTGCCAGTACTGCGGATCCTTTGCTCATTCCAACTCCGAGTGCCCGCAGTACTTTTCCGCTTTTCTCCGTCGCCAGGTCCTCATTCAGCGTGGTGTGTGCATCTACTGTCGCGAACCAATGCTCACTCACGAGCCATGCAAGTTCCACTTGGATCCGGTGCCATGCAACAAGTGCCACAATCGCGTCGCCCAACCGCAGGAGGCTCTCCATCCGCCAGATGTATGTGAACTCTCTTACCCTGGCAGCTCGGACGACGTCCCACGCCTGGATCAGCGCCTACAACGAGGACCACCAGGGGGACGCCAGGATCGAGGTCCAGCGAGAGCCGCCAACAACAACACACACCGTGGAGGACAGAGACGCCCGAATCCGGGAGGCAATCGTGGTCGCCACCCTTATTAGAGGACTACGCGCATCATGGAAAGCCATTGTTAACCATCTTTAATCAATAAAGATACCATTGTTGTTATGGATCAATCGAGAATATATCCGCGTGTATACTCAGGGTCACCACCCGAGCATTATTGTCTATCGTAAATATTGTCTCACTAATCACGTGACCCCTTACCCTTACAGCACATAGACTCCAGTCCGAGCAGATTCGTCGCCATTACTGGATCGAGTCCACTAACAAGAGTATCAAGTAGCCAGCCAAGTCAAGTTCTCGAAGATGTCACAACTCCGTCGGAACAGCACCCACAATCCGTTCCAAGTAACGGTGCATGGAACGTCTGTGAAATATGGTCCGAGTCGGATCCCAGCACTCGCTCTTTCGGACCGGCCAAGAACCGTCGCCATCACCACGGCGGCAGTATTTCACAACGAAGATGTTCGCGCAGACCCTTACTTGTTCCACGCGGTGTGGAAAAACGCGATAGAGCCGGAAAGTTGGTCGTCGTCGATTCATCCGAATCAACGCAATGGATTACTCATCGCGGTCAGGACTGGAATGTTGCCATCACCGGAAGATCATTGGCACGAATTGTCGACGAGGTAAATCCATCAGCGAGTGTCACTGGGTAATCAAGTCTGCCACTTTCAGATATGAAAATTTCGACGACCCAGCCATCAAGCAGTGGTTCTTCTCGAACGCACAAGGCGCCATTCCGGCCAGTGTATGGAACAGAGATAGCAAGCCGATAAGGTGTACACTTTGCTCGGGTGCTTGGGGAGGATACCCAGTCACGTCGCACGTCGCCATACATTGCCCGCTCCACAGACTGCCGCCATCGACTCTCCTAGCATTCGTCAGTTCAAACACACCGGGCGTCTGCGTCAAGTGCACCGCCAAAGCCCGAGTCCATCGTCAAAGATATTGCCGCTGCGCACCGATCTGCGAATCATGCCAGAAGTACGACCACCCAACAGTGTATTGTCGTCTCAGTCGCCAGTTTTCGCCGCTCAACGAACATATCCAGCAAGCCAGCCGGAGTCACTACGAGCGAATCCGACGTCTGGAAGAGGATGGACAACTCATGTACGCGTTGTGGTCCGACAAGCCGGATGAACGCACGACGTTACATGGACTGCCGCATGATGCCATGGACAATCAGTTCATTGACCGACAGCACGAATTTCCTTGGCCGCTCGACACGGAATACCTGGGTCGGATCTCTCGCTACCCACACTTGATCAGCCCAGATTGGGGGTCGCCAGCCTACGCTCCACGTTATCAAATAGTGGATCCAGAAGTATTTGAGCAACTCGAACAGGACTTTCGCAGCTACCCAAGGGAACGACCACCAGCGCGACCGAGCATCAACCCAGGACCCACCGCCTATTGTCGCCCTCCAATGGAAGAGTGCACTCGGACTTGGGACCATAGACCTTGGTCGTCTCACAGAGAGTGGTGGATACCAAATGCGATTCACGAACAAGTAAGTAGTCCACATCGAATCGACCCATCACGACTCGAGAAATTTACAGGACATAGCCAGCCGAAGACAGCCAGATGGTGCAGACAGAGGACACCAAGTGGAACCTCGAGTTGCAGTCGCACACTCATCGATCCCACTCAGTCGAGATCTACTGCAACCACGATCAGCGCCGCCTCCACCATCAGACCGGACACTCGGAGACCCGCACAAGAACAACCCGGGAAGAAATCCGCCACCGGTAAAAAAAAAAAAAAAAAAGAAGAATCCCAGTGAATAACAGTGTTCAGATGATGGCCCCGTTGCCTGGAGAACCGCAGTTGAGACGCCATGAGGACACATCGGACGACGAGTGGGAGTCACCATGACCCAACCACACAGTCGCCATGCATCGCTCGACTCGCTTAGCCAAGACACCGCCGCCACCTACTCGAACTCACCGATCACCCTCTTTCCTTTTTATCATGACGGGCGTAGACCCTTGATATCAATAAATAACGTATTACTATTCTCCGTTATTATCACCGTGTTTCTTTAATTCTATTTGCTTATTATTCCGGTCATTGATCCGATGTATCTCTGCAAATATTTGGTTAAAATTGATATCGGGATTACCACTCATTACCTCTTACCTGTAACCACTGATTCAGTTATCGATTCGTTCCCCACAGGTCACCAACAATTAGTCATACCCCGTCATGATACCCTCAACTCATCTGCGCTGCCCGTTCAATCCATTGAGTCGTCGCCATTACCTTATCACGCCATGGAATGTAGGAACTTCAGCAGCACAGATGTAGTGTCCCAACGGAGCCCAGAAGAAGCAACCAGGACACGACCCCTCGGAATAGCCAATTCCCCCTACTCTTGACTGCCTACTAAGAAGAGCCGAAGTTTTTCGGCCACTCCCGCGCTAACTAGGATTGAGCCAATAAGAGCATCTAGAAAGCGCCAAGCCTATAGCTGAGACATAGGAGTCAGCTAGGCACTAGCATAGTCCACGTGGAATCTTCCCCTGCAGGAATTCAACGGCTATAAGACCCGATTCGTCGTGGGCTAGAGCAGTCCCATGACCCCACTCCCGATTGAGTCCCGAAAAGAGCCTATAAGTACCTCTAGGACACCCCCCCCCCCGCGTTAGCTAGGATTGTAAAAATAAGAACATCCAGCACGCACAGCGCCTATAGCTGAGACATAGGAGTCAGCTAGGTGCTATTACCACTTCCAGCGCATCCGTTCCCAAGTAAGATCGGACACGCCGTAAGCTGGTAATACCCCCCCCCCCCCCCAACTCGACACCATACGTAGCGACCGGAGGCGGGAGTTATGACGTGAACTTGATCACTTCACCTCAAAGCCACACGGATGGAGCCTTCAGCGGACCGCACTCCTAGAGCAACCAACTGTTGCCGGAGACGTCTGTCTACAGAGGTTGTTCACATGGGTAGTGCGCATGCAACGGCACCAAGACGTGAACTTGCTGACGGTCGAGACGTCAAGGTGGAACGTCCCCCCCCCCCCCCCCCCACCATCTCATTATCCCCCCAATTCAGTCGAGAGTAATATCATATTATACTTCAGAATTACAATTAATAACACATTCAGTTGCCATATAAATAAGAGTCTTACAGACTGGTACTCATATTCATCGATACACCCTATCGACTAGTGACAAAGATGAGTGACAATCGCCAACGCGTTCCCGAATGGTTGCCAAAGTTAGTGGATGAGAAGGACGCCAAGGAGATCATCAAGAAGATCGTGACGCCGTTGAAGACGAGCATCACGCGCGCCATCACTGATACCGTTGCGGCGGTGAAGACGGCCAATGCAGCTCTCTCCTTGACCAACAACAACCCACCCGAAGATGTAGCGGCTACGCTCACGGCCCTGCTCACCACCTTACAGAATTGCGATGCAAAGTTCCGTAAGATTGGAGCACGATATGAAGACATCCGCCAAGTAGACATCGTAGTCCGCCATCAGGATGCCGAAGGAATGTTAATGGCCATTACGGATCACATGAAGAAACGAGATATGGTCACGGTAGTGCAATCACTGGACGACGCCATCAATCAGGTGGAGACATACCTCGAGGTCAACAACATACAGTATACGGCGTCGGAGGACCGTCCCTTCACCGATTCCGAGGATGAGAACCCCGACGAAGAAGAGGAAGAGAACGGTCCGAGGACCCCGGGAAAGTTGACACAACCAGCTCAGGAAGCGGCGTCGATCCTCACCCCAATGATCCAGTGTAAGAAGCTTTTCGGACCAAGTTCAGCGACATACGGGTATCACGATGATGGATACGCAGCGAATCAGCTAGGCAACACGAGAACCCAGGCAGTCGCGGCGACAGTGGCCCAACAGGACGTCTTTGACAAAATGGTAACCTATTTTACCAGGGACCATTCTGCAACATTAGATTATCTACAGAAAAATCAAGAAGCCATGGACTCGGTAAAGTCGCTCAGCGAAGAATTGAAGGCAGCCAGGCTCGAGGAGGTCGCCACTCGCGACCAGAGTCAGACCACCCAACGTCTCCGATCGGTGCAAAGCGCTTATGAACACAATGAGGAGATGAAGCGAGACCTGGAACGACAACTGAAAGAAACGAGAGCCCGGATCGAGCGCAATAAGCTGAGAGCAACGCAGACTGTCCCACACGCCAGTACCGATGAACCGGCCTATGAGAGCGTCTTCCAGCCAAGACGCGAAGATCACTCGACCATGATCATCGAGTCACAACGATCGGACAACGTCTACCAAGAACGGACGCCAGCCGAACCAACACCGCACAAAAATTGGCATAGCTTCACTGATGCGCACAAGTACATCGGGGAATTCTCAGGTATCACACTAGTAGACACAACAGATGAGTAATCCGGTTGTTACAGGAATTCCGTCCGAGTACACCAGTTTCATTACTAGATTCAGTACAATGGTGGACAAGAATCCAAACTTCGACACCAACACGAAGATGCTCATCCTGGAGTCGAAGCTGAAAGGATCAGCGACGACCTGCATGTCTACTATTGAAGACAGAGAGATAGCGTATGAGCGAACGATGGAAAGCTTGGATGAAGTTTATGGAGAAGCGGTTAATACGCCAGGATCCATGGTGACAAAGTACCGAGAGTTACCGTTCAATCAGCACGATCCAAATGAGATGTTGATTGACTTGGCAGCACACAAGACGCTCATGGAACACATGGGATTCAAGGGAGTCACAGACATCAATGACACAACCCACCAGCTGCAGCTAGTGGAGAAACTACCGTATCCAATGAGAGCAAAAGTCAAACTTTTCGTGGTGTTGGGCAAGAAACGCACGTTCCAGGAAGTAGTCAAGGAAATTCAAATGAAAATCAGAGAACGCATTCTCGTCGGTGAAGACAGCTCGCAACGCCACCACCAAGTACGCCATGAACTGCCAGCTCACCAAGAGTTATTCCATGTGGAAAACACACCAACCACCAGTTCGCAACACCAGTCAGCCGGATCGAACTCCCAACACTCTCAACACAAGAACCGCCCCATCCAGGCCAACCGGAACGGAAATGGACAAGCTCGCACGAACCAGCCCCAACAGCCATATGGAAATAATCAAGGGCGATCGAACCAGAATCAGCAGTCCAGGGGTGGAAACCATGGAAACCATCAGCAGCGTCAAAGGAACCCCCAAACACTCCAAAATCACGAAGATGTCTGGAAGGTAGTGGGCCCACCCAATCCACAATTCATTTGGAAGACGTTGCCATCGGAAACACCGGATCTGGAAAAAGTGTGCGCCATCTGCGGACCCGGCCATTCCATTATCGCATGTCCGTTGGATCCAGCAGCCGTACGCCATCGGATCGAGCAAGAGCAACGGTGCTCCATGTGCGCACGGAACGCTCACTACCGAATGAGCTGCCGCTCGAAGAAGAGATGCATCCATTGCGGAGGACCACACGTGACCGCTGGATGCCGGATGCGCCCGTCTCACCACCAGCAGATGCGAGAAAAGAAGACGTTCGAATTCTCAGTACCACAACCAGAGCCGAGCCAGTTTTTTCGTGGCCAACACCACAATCAATAATCAAGTGACGCCGGCCGGTACGGACGCGCAATTGCTAGCCGTATCAACCTCTGCCTGGCCACCAGAAATCCCGTCGCCATCTACGGATACACCTAATGTACCAAGCGACCAACTGTTCACTCATCAACCCGTTTGTTCTACTCACCTATCAAATATCCAGTTGCCATTAACAACCAGCTATCCACTGTTCCATGAAAGTAAGAGATCAAACCACAGTTATCAATTGAGCAGGTCTCACTTTAGAAAAACAACAAGCTGTACAGATGCCATCAACATCCGACAGCGATTCACCAGTTATTGGAAGTAAGAAATCGTACCTTAGTAGTTATCGATTAATCGTGTCTTACTTTAGAAAAACAACAAGCTGTCCAGCCACCACCATCATCTGACAGCGATTCACCAATTATTGAAAGTAAGAGATCGTGCTACAGTTATCGATCAATCGTGCCTTACTTTAGGAAAACAGCAAGAGGTCCAACCATCATCAACATCCGATGCTGGGTCACCATCTCGTGATATAAACCAACCAGTCGCTCCACTACCGCTTGCCATTGACAGCAGTTCACTGTCCCTTGAACGTAAGAGAGATAATATGTCAGGCGTCAGCCAACCACATCTTTCTTTCAGAAGAGCACACCGTGAACTCTCTGGCCTCGGACTTCGCCAGTCGAAGCAACCGAATGCCATTCCTCAAATTGGCGACAACCCAAGGACATCAATTAATCGCCTTGATTGATACCGGAGCGACCATATCGATCATTTCGAAGTCATCAGCAACCCGCTCGGCGCTCATTCCGACCGCCAGCCAGCAACTGACGATCAGGAGCTTCGCCCAGCGAACTGTACTTCACTCCACGATCTACGGAGCCTCGATCGCCATGAAGCCATCAGGAGAACTAAACACGTTCTTCGCGAGCGTAGATGCCCTTCCAGACACTCGTTTCCAGCAGCCCCATCTGTCAGCGACCGATCGCGAATTCCTGAACGATCAAGGAGTACTTACCGCGTGCCTCGAAGACGAGTCACTGGACGGCGTACCCATCGATCTCATTTTGGGGAATGACAAGCTATCGTGGATCAATACTTCGACCAGACGAATCCAACTACCCAGTGGCCGAATGGTCGATGACACACCAGTTGGTATCATTGTCTACCCAACACCAGTCAAGAGCCAAGTCATGTGGGATCCGAAAGAAAGTGTACTGGTAGCGGATGCGAACGTTACCAACGAGGAAGTTCGAGAAGAAGAGTTGTTGGACAGTCACATCACAAAGGCACTCCGCCAGCTATGGGAAACAGAAAGCTTCGGTATCACGGAGCCAGAGGCCAACGACGAGTGTTCTAAAGGTGCAGAAACACTCATCAAGGAGTTCAATGAATCAGCCCGATTCAATAGCAAAGGAGAGCTGGAAGTAGAGTTTCCCTGGAATGGAAACGAAGCGCGACTCGCAAACAATTTCGACGTCGCCATCGTTCGCCTACGCTCACTACTCACATCACTCGAGCGCCGTCCAGAATTGCTAAAAGACTATGACGCCATCATTCGCACTCAACTAGCGACAGGCATCATCGTAGAAGTGCCTTCGGACTCACAGACCTCACTGCCGGAGTACTTCATTCCTCACAGAGCCGTCCTCAAGAAAGAATCACTGACGACAAAAGTGAGGATCGTGTTGGACGCCTCCTCGCACAAGCGAAACGAGCTCTCGTTGAATGACTGCATGTATGCAGGACCGTCGCTGCTCCAACCAATTCCCGCCATCTTGATGCGTTCCAGAACCCGTCGGTTCATGCTCATCGGGGACCTGGAGAAGGCGTTCCATCAGGTCCGAATCAAGGAAGAATGTCAGGACGCCACCAAATTCATTTGGGTGCGTGACATCTCGAAGCCGCCATCAGGAGACAACATCGTGATTTTCAAGTTCAGAAGACTGCCATTTGGAGTCACAGCGTCGCCATTCTTGCTAACCATGACTATCAACTTCCACCTTGACCGGATCAGTGATCAGAAGCTCGCCATCCGCATCAAACGTAACATCTATGTTGATAATCTACTCTTCCTTGCCGATTCGTCCGCAGAGATCCTGGAAGTCCAACAGTCATCGAAAACAACATTCAATGGCATGCTGATGAACTTGCGAGAATTCATCACTAATTCGGAATCGGCCATGAAGTGCATCGAGGAGTCGGACCGAGCCAAGGAGTCCACCATTAAACTGCTCGGGTACCGTTGGAATAGCCTCGACGACACCTACGACATCCAGCTCGCCAAACTGTCATCGGAGCGTCCATCAAAACGGACAGTAGCGTCTAAGCTCGCGGAAACCTACGATCCATTAGGACTTGCCGCGCCGCTTATCGTGCCATTCAAACTGCTCATCCAAGAAATCTGGGCAAACGAAGTGCGCTGGAACGAGCCAATTCCCCGCCGACTCATACCAACGTGGAACAAACTGTGTGAGAATTTCGAAACCCCATACATAACAGTCCCACGCCAGCTCACGACGAACTACGAGTATGAATCATCCCATCTGTTCGTCTTCTGTGACGCGTCGAAGGACTTCTACGCTACGGCGATCTACGTTCATTTCCGATTCCCGAATGGTGACACACGGACTCAATTGCTCACAGCAAAATCAAAGATCAAGCCATCGAAAAGTCTTACGTGGACCATCCCCAAGCTCGAATTGTTAGCGGTGGAAATTGGATCGTCAGTCGCCATCAACATCATCGAGGAGCTCGACATGAAAATCTCAGGAATCCAGATCTTTACGGATTCGATGTGCGCCCTGTTCTGGATCCTCCTAGACCACCAGAAGCGTGTGTGGGTCGGAAATCGAGTCAAGAAGATTCGCGACAACCAGCAAAAGTCGGAACTTCAGTCGCTGACGACATCGTTCCACCATTGCCCGACGGGAGACAACCCAGCGGATATGGCAACTCGAGGATGTTCAGCCAAGGAATTGCAACAGTCCCGACTGTGGTTCGAGGGACCACGCTTCCTGCAAGAACCAGAATCGGAGTGGCCATGCGCTCTGGAAGGAACAATCACATGTCCCAAGGAATTCCGAGCACTCGTATTTGGAGAGATCATCGAGCCAAAGAACACCAGACCGGACAATCTATCGCTGGAGCATGAAGTCAATCTCACATACGGCAACTACTCGAGCGCCTCCATGAATGTGACGGACACGACAGCAGTAAGATCAGTTATCCCATATGACCGCACGCCATCGCTGACGTTCCTGGTATCGACGACGGAGCGAATCCTCAGATTCTGTCGCAATGGATTCCGCCAACACAAATGGGAAAGCCGGACGATGAAAGACTACACGGCAAACTTCAGTAACGTGGTAAAGCGACTCAAGGTGGCTCGCGCATACGTCATTCGAGAACATTATCGAGAAGCGGAGCGTGAGAACTGGAAATTCCCGCCGGACCTCAAACCGACAGTGGATGAAGAAGGATTTCTACGGATCCATCGCCCTCTCCGCAATTCGTGTGCACGTCCCGACGCCATCGATCCAATCTTGATCCACAAGGAGCACCCACTCGCCATGCTCATCGTGAGGGAGACACACGACGTCAATGGTCACCTGGCGACTCAATCACTGATCACCAGCGTGCGAAATGGCTACTGGATCCCGACATTGAACACACTTGCGAGGAAGGCGAATAGAACGTGTGTCGTATGCAAGCGATCGAACGGTCGACCGTACCGATATCCGTTCGTCACCGATCGCCCACCCACACGTGGACAACCTTCCGTCCCATTTCAACACGTTGGACTGGATTACTTCGGACCATTGTCGTACGAGATCAACAACAAGTGCAACGGAAAGGCATATGGACTCGTGTACACATGTCTCGCCACCAGAGCCGTCCATTTAGAACTCGTCCGCGACGCCACAACAGTGGAGTATCTGAAAGCACTGAAAAACATCTTCGCACGGAGAGGCGTTCCGAAGACAATCCTGAGCGACAACGCCCAGACTTTCTGCACGGGAGCCCGCATCATCACAGATGATATCAACAACATGACACCGAGCGCTTCCCTAACGGAATTCCTCGTCCGCGAATCTATTGACTTCCAACTAATTACCCCATTGGCGCCATGGCAGGGAGGTATTTATGAAAGAGTCGTTGGGCTCACCAAGCAAATCTTATACAAGATGTGTGGCCGCCGTCGACTGGATTTCTACGATCTACAACACGTTCTGATCCAAACAGAAGGCTTCCTCAACTGCCGGCCAATCACAGCGAACCCAGTATCACACGAGGATCCGATAGCAATGCGGCCACTGGACTTCTTAACACCCGGAGTTCTCCTCGACCCGCCAGCAGCAACAGTCGACCCATCAAAGATGACAACAACAGAAGCACAGACGCGCCAGCACCTGTTAAAGCTCGATGAAGCCCTCGCCGATCTCTGGCAGCACTGGTCACAAGATTATTTGTTGAATCTCCGAGACGCGAAGTACACCAAAAGGAGATGCAACACCATCGTCCCACAAGTCGGCGCAGTCGTTCTGGTAATGACCGATAAATTGCCACGTCATAAATGGCCTCTGGCTCGAATTGTTCAAATCATGCCAAGTACCGACGGAGTCGCACGCAATGCCGAAGTCCTTTGTAAAGGGAAACTCTTCCGTCGAGCAGTCTGCCAACTCATCCCATTGGAAGTAGAAGAAGACCCATCGAAGCCAGAGCAACCACAACCGCTGTCGTCTCCAGCAGAATCTTCGGCTACAATTCAAGAACCAGATTACAATCAGGATCTTCAGCAGCCGCCTTCGTCCAGCCAAGCAGCCACCTCCAGCCAAGCAGCCGTCTTCAGCCCAGCAGTCGTCTCCAGCCCAGCAGCCGTCTTCAGCCCAGCAGTCGTCTCCAGCCCAGCAGCCGTCATCAGCCAAGCCGTTCAGTCAGACACCCGCAGCCGACCGTATCTCCACAGGATTTCGAAGGAGAGGAACTACAAGAACATGGACTACGTCTGCGCCATCGAGACGCTCCCATTCGTCTCCTCCTCCACCCCGGAGTGTTGCTGCCACTGTACCCGTCTACAGCAGCCAGCAACCATTTTCCTTCCCTGAAGTCAATCGATTCGCTGGAACACATCGTCGCCTGGAATCTCCTCTCCGCTCACACTCTCTCGGTGTCTGCGTCTCCATTGCCGCCGCCGCCACACTCTCGTCGCCGCCTCACGCGCAAGTCTGCAGTACACCGTGGATTACTGTAAGCAGAGGTGTTTGCATACACTTCTAATTTCGAAATGTTTTTGTTGTTCAACTTTCTTATGATTATCTCTTATCTTTCGTAATTTTTCTTATCTTTTCACATTTTTCCTATCTAATTTTATATCTTAAAATTATCTAATATTATTCTCTAGTAGTTTTACATGTTTTTCCACTGAACCACCCTCATTGTAGCCACTTATTGTCATATCATAATTTAGGCCTAAAATCTTTTCCTTTATTTCTTCTATCTTTGACTTTCCCCTTAAGAATTCCTTATTTCCTTCATCCTAAATTCCCCCTTCTTTAACTCTTTACTCCCTTTTAGGTCTCTTTCCCTCTTTTCCTTCCTCTCCCTAAATCTCTCTTTTTACCTTCTCTCTCTCTTGGGCCCTAGTCGCCATCTCTCGTATAATCTTTATTAATTTCTTTCTTTAATCGCAATAAATCTATATCCAACCCTATGGTCGATCCAGTGGAGGGGGCTCCAGGTTCAATTCCTGGGGCTAAGCCCTCAACAACCTCACCTGTCCAACAGTCGAACACTATCCGATGACGTTGAAATGCTACCAGCAACACCTCCCAGCAAACCGACGTCAGAGCGCAAGAAGTCTCTGTGCAGAACTCCACTACGGAAAGGACAATTTCTGGGTATGTGTTGAAACCATTCCAAGTAATAGTGGAACATACGTTTTTACAGGCGACCTCAACCGCACAATCACATCCGATGAGCATCTCAACATTTACGAAGCCGGGACAGTGATTCTCAACGCTTACAAATCAAAAACGTCGAACGTTCAACAACTTCTAAAATCATTTGCTAAGTCAAAAGTCTCGAAAATCATCGATTTCTGTCTTCCCACGTTGTCCGATTTTGAAGAAGAACACTTCTCCGTTGTCAGTTCATTTGGATCGACTTTGATGGTAGCTGACTACGGCCTCTTCGATAAACTAAATATTTCGTTTTATAGAATCTCATCATCTTCTACAAAAAGAACAGTGACTCGTTAAAGAGCTCGTTCTCCATTTCCAAATGCGTCGGACGTCTATCGAACATGACCAATACATCCTTGCGATATCCCAATCATGCCCTATCAATGTGAGATTTTGTGAACTGCACATTGTGTTTGATACAAATTACAGGGAAACTCGTTCGATCTCACTAGCCATATGGCTCGTCCAAACCAGGATCCGAAAATTCATCTGAAACGGATCCTTGTCTCCATTTTATCAGAGGTGGCGTCATTGATTCACACGTTTACTCAAAATTCTTTTCAGTCTTGTTCGAATCAAGACGAAATCCGCACTACTCCTTGGTCCGTAGCTGATTGTGGAAGTTCTTCTTCAAAAGTGCCGTTTCCACGCATGTTCTACAATGAACTTCGAGGTTTGTCCGGAACTTTGCACGTTTGCATTCTGTCTTGCAGATTTTTTGCTCCAATTCTTTGGCCTGAGTCACCCGGAACTGCAGTCATTTTGGAGCCCGGAGTTTGCGTCTCTCTCTTTTTGGCGTCATACACAGAAGCCGCAAGAGAATCGAGATTCAATAAATTACGGGAGGCTCGTTCGAATTACCTCCAAGAGGAGTTTGCCGATTCCCTAAACCAAGCTTTGTTAGTACCACTCATATTTTACGCTCCCTTATTGTATCTTATTTCAGAGTGGAGTTGCATTACGGATCATTCTTGCCCATCCGACAAGGCGAACAATACAGAACATTTGCGTCGCGAAAGGTAACCTATTCATTTTTATCATTTTCAATGCTTCTTCCTTCAGCACAGCAACCACCAAATCATCTTCCTCGGCTTCAGCTTCCACTTCCTCCACCACATCTTCATCTGGTTCGACGTCGCCCAGTCCGTCATAATTCCTGCTTCCCGTGCTGTTCGTTGTTCGTTTCGAATTTCTTCTTTTTAATGATTTAATTCTCATCCTACACTTCTCATCAATTCTCACCATTCTCATCATTTGATTCTGCGCTCTGCACTGTTTTTATTTTCTCTTTTGTTCTTCTCCCATCTCTCCGCATACTTGCCCGTTCATTGCAGGTTCCCCTTCCCGTTCCTCCTCTGTTTTCTCCGTATACTGTTTAATTCGCGATAAATTGTTTTTATCTATTTTCAAAGGTAACATTTTGTATTTCGTAGCGGCAGATTTTCTTCGAATTCGGCACTATTCGGCACAGAATCGGCACAATTCGGCACGGAATCGGCAAAAATCGGCACGTTTGCCGGCACGATTCGGCACGTTTGCCGGCAGGATTTGGGCAAAAATTTGCCGAATTTCTGCCGATTCCTGCCGCCAAACGTGCCGAAAATTTCCCGAGCATGCCACACATTTTTTTTGACACGCCACGCCCCCAAACGCGCACGCTCGGACAATCGCGATATAATAGAGGAGGCAGACTGACCGTTCAGAACGTCTCCTTTATATATATATATACGCTTTATTCGGAAGAATAAGGGGGAAAAGAGGAAGAGAAGAACCCGCAAGAGTCTTCCCTTCCCAATAGAACATACAACGAAGACAAACGGGTCGTAAATGGTCGAAAGGGAAAAGAACGGAGAAAAAAAAACAAAGGGAAGGAGATGAGGGGAAAGAAGAAGAAAATAATAATAAAAAGAAGTTTGGTCTAATAGGGTGCGACAAAAGAAGGAAAATAAAACTAGGAAATTGGGAAATTAGGAAATTAGGCGAAAAAAATAAATCACAATCGATTGATAGATGTGTCAAGAAGTAGGGAGAATTGGGAGGGGGTAAGAAATGTAGGGACATTGCACACAATAGAATTCCAAATTGGGACTACAGAACTAAAGAAATCGGACTTGACTCGGGACAATCTAATAATCATCATTGGTCTCCTGCCAGATGGAGAGAGCTTGATATGGGAGGCAAGATCAGGGAAGTGGGCAGAACCGGAGATAAGTTTATAAAGAAGGAGCAGTTGGGCTTTTAGGCGGCGGTGTCTAAGCGATTGAAGGCCCATAGTTTCTAACCGATGTTCGTATGAGGAAAAGGAGGCATTGCAGCGCTGGAAGACTAGGCGGGAGTAAAGGCGAAGGGGTTTCTCAAGTTTGGAGGAGAGGATAGAATTAGGCGGCGGCGAGTAGATGACGGAACCGTATTCTAAGAGCGGCAAGACATAAGTGCGAAAGAGAGATGAGTAGAAGGGGATAGATTTAGACTTAAACGATTTCAAGAGTTGTTTAGACCTGAGAGTAGCGAGGTTAGAGAATTTTATGATGTGGCTACGGAGTTTCAAATGGGGGTCGGTGAGGAGACCGAGATCCCTGACAAGTTCAGACGGGGCGATAGAGGAGGCACCCACTCGGTACGGAATACCAGGATTGTTGCGGCCCACGGCTAAGAAGGACGTTTTGGAGTGGGCCAAGGGGAGTTTATTGGTGGAAGCCCAGGAGTCTATGACCGTAATAGCTTGTTGGAGGAGTGGGGGAGAATGAGAGAATAACTTTATATCATCGGCAAAGGTGGAGACATGGAGGAGAGGAGATATACTGGAAAGGGAGGTGAGAAGATCATTGATAAAAATTATGAAAAGTAGAGGGCCCGAGACTGATCCCTGGGGAACCCCCGAGGGAATGGAAGACTTAGAGGGGCTAGTGTGGCCATTGATCCGGACGGAGAAACTGCGATTGCTAAGGAAGGCCGCAAACCAAGAGACGTAAGAAGATGGGACACCAAATTTAACCAGTTTATCCAGAAGGATAGAATGGGAGACTTTGTCAAATGCTTTCGAAAAATCGAAAAAGAGAATGTCAAGGGCTTTATGGCTGGCTAGGATTTTGTGGTAATGCGAGAACGAGTAAAGGAGTGCGGAAGTGCAGGAGCGGCGGTTAATGAAGCCATGCTGGTAAGGAGAGAATTTATTCGATAAGTCGGTCCTAAGCCTGAAACAGATAATGCGCTCCATAACCCGAGCGATGGGATCCGTGAGCGAGACGGGGCGGAAGTTATTCGGGTCCGTTATAGAACATTTCTTGTGTATCGGAATGACAATAGCGTGTAGCCAATTAGACGGAACAGTGGCAGAATGGAATGATTCGGAGAACAACAGAAACAGGGGAAGAGCCAACGCGGTAGCGCATCTTTTGAGTAGAAGGTAATTGAGCAAGTGGGGGGAGAATCCGCATTTCGGAGGAAGTTTCCGAAGGACAGACTCGATGATGTAGGGCTCAAAAATGATTAAAATCGAGAGAGGAGGGAGGAAGAGAGGAACGAGGGGGGAATGGAGATTGGGCGGAAGGTGAGGGGATAAGAGGGGAGGGAGAATGAGTGTAGTTGGAGCTAAAGATGCTAGAAAAGATAGATGCTTTGATTGGGTCTTCATGAATAAGACGGCCCTCGTGCTCTAAAGTATTGATTGACATGCGGGAACGGGTACGGGAGGCAACCAGAGCCCTAGCAGCGCGGGAGTGGGGGCGTGACGTGACCAGCCATTCGTTGCGGGAGAACCTACGCTGAAATGACCTAATAATTTTGCGCTCGCGGTTCAATAATCTGGAGGTAGCGGGTGAGAGGGGCGAAGCAGAGTTTAGGACGCGGGCGTGTTTTTTCCTTAATTTAATGAGGCGCCGGATAAGGTTGTGAGGTTTAATCAGTTTAGGAGCAGAGTGCGGGGGAGTGAAGCATGCGACAAGAGGGTTTACTATAGAAAGGAATAGAGAGTACTTTTCGTTGATGGATGTGAGGGGCGCAAAGAGACGAGACCAGGGAATAGAGGCTAGACGATTGCTAAGAGACTTGAAGTCCGTTTTGCGAAAGTTCAGAATAGGTGAGGAGGTGGAGGGGGGGGGGGGGGAGAGGTTAGGAACCGGGCCGACGGGAAGTGGGAGAGAAAAGGAGATTGAACGGTGATCGGAATTCAGGAGAGAAGGTTGGCAAGATACGTTAAGAATAGGACAATTAGGAGAAGGAAAGACTAGATCAAGAGTGTTGGCTGATGTAGGAGAGATCCTAGTGGGAAAGGAAACAAGTTGGGAAAGGCCCCGAGAAGTGGAAAAAGAGTAAAACTGGTGGTCTGAATAGGAGGACCAATTGATAGCCGGAAAATTAAAGTCACCAATGAGCAGGCAGGAGTCAAGGGGGAGGTAGGAGTCAAGGTGCGAGATCAAAGCGGCAGTTTGGATAGAAGTTAGATCCGGAGGGCGATAGACAATGCAGAGAAGAGAATGGGAGGGAGCAAAGTGAGCAGATGCAGAAGAGGTAATTGTGCAGGCAAGGATTTCAGATCCATGATTAGGGTAGTGGGCTAAGAAGTTAATGTCAACAGGAGAGACCTTGAGGGAGGGCTTATAGAGTAAGGCAACACCACCCCCTGAGCATTTATGGTGCATACTAGGGATGCGGTCGCAGCGGAGGATCGATATATTGGAATGGAGAAAAAGATAATCAGGGACCGAGTCGTCCAGAAATGTTTCGGTAAGGGCAAGTAGATCAAAATTGGAGGCGCTAAAGAAATCGATAAGGAGGCGGATCTTGGAGAGAGAGGAGACACCCCTAACGTTGGAAAGGAGGAAATTGGCTATCTGGCAGGAGTTATGATTGAACTTAATGTGATGGTTGGGCGGAAGAGAACCGGCTAAAACAGAAAAGGGCGTGGGTTTTTGTTTGGTTTGTAGGAAATATCGGAAAGAACGTACATGGTTTTCCCGGCTTTCTTGTTCTCCTCGCAGATGAATTTGCGGGAGTGTCTGAGCGTGTCAAGTTCGGCCATAGTAAGGTCTCGACGGGCTCTGGGCTTCCTTGTTGCATCGGGGAACTGAGAATACCGGATTCGATTGAAACCGATGATGAACTTGTCGCGTTGCGACGAGGAATCGAATTGAATTTTGAGTGGGCGGCAAGCTGCTTGGCACGAGTGACGGAACACATCCAAAGGCTTGACGCAGCCATTATCAGCAGCAATTTTGGCGATCAGTTCGAAGTCATCCTTGGACTGGTTGGGGTTCTGGTGGTTGTCTGGAAGAAGTTCGATTACCGCACGTTTGGCCTTGTCGACCATTTGAGCGGCTTCGCGAGCGACAGCGAGCGGATTGACGGCGGGTTTGGAAGAGGTGGAGCTGGAGACGGGCGGCGACATTACGCCATTGGCGAGCACCTGGGAGTAGAGAGGTGACCTCTGCGGAGGAGGAAGTGGGCACTCGGGGGTCGGAGGCAAGACGATCCGGTCCGTTGAAGATGCCGTCAATGTCGAGATCACCGATTTCAAATCATCTAGCTGCTTGGTGAGGGCGCAGACATGTTTGTGCAAGGCCAGATAGTCGTCGTATGGGACTAGTTCAATCGAACGCGGAGAGGAGGCTTCTTCGCAGTCGTCAGCAGATGAAGAAGATCTTCTCTTCATCGGTCCGGGGTGAAGACGGGCAACGGGGAAAGCAGCATCGATCGATATCGGAGCCGATTGGGGGGTCACCATCCTGGAGGGAGGCAAACCGCGAGGGAGGCAAACCGCGATCCTTTTCTTGTTCTCTCTCTCTCTCTCATTTCCTTTTCCAACTCACTCCGTTTCTCTGTTTTAACCTATGGCACCCTAGACTCATCATATAATCAGTCACATTTCCAGCAATCACGATGAGCGATCACCTGATCGATCGGAAGCCACTGATCGAAGAGCGGGTTCGACTACAGCTCGGTAAGTTGAACAATCAAGTTTCTCTAATAAGCCATTTTTATCGATTTCAGAAGCGCTCGGGCCGGATTTAGCGGCCCCGTATATTCAACCCGTGCACCATCCGAAAGTGAAAAGACAGGGGGAGCATGCGGATGAAGGTGCCGATGGAGAAATCGAAGGTGACGTCAACGAAGATGCGGAAGACGACGCGGGACTATCCAAGTATCCAAGTAAGTACACAAAGGCGCGGCGAGACCAATAGATCGGCCAACTCTTGGCACTGAGGCAATTATCACTTCTCCGTGAAAATAATAATACATCGAAGTGTTTTAGAAACCATTCGAAATGCATCAGAATTGACAATGGTAAATCAATAAGGCTAATTGGTCTCAACGGATGACTACAATGTGGTGTGCGGAGGGGTGTGATTGTCTCGTTGTCTGCGGCACCGCATAGCCACGCTCTCTCGCTGTCGGCAGAGCGAGATGACCAGAGTAAATGGGGCAGTGTGCGTAGAGGAGCACCTCCTGTTCCTGCTGACCAAGCCGAGTCATTCATTCATTCTCTCCTTCCTGTTCTTTGCCAATCGGTCGGCATTTCTCTGCTCCCCTCTCCCATTTTTCACACGTTCCAGTACGATCAGAATTTTCTATGAAAGAACATGGGTACACTTGTTACGTGAACGTCTAGGAGACGATTGGCTGGATTTGGATCCGAGAACCCGGTCTGCAGGCGGAACTTCGGAGAGAAGAAGCCGTCGAGACGTCATCGGGAACTCTGGAGTGTCTCGGAAACCAGAAGAAATGCGATCGGTGAGTTCTTTGGAACCTCACTCATCTTTCTCACTTTCATTGTTTCAGGTTTCCCGTGCAATCTCAACGAAGATACATCGTCCATTGGAGTCTCCAAATGCTTCAAAACCCGAACGACGCCAACTGCAGCATGATGAAGCGGATTTCCTTGACTATCCAGGATCCTAAGGTGATAGACGATCGATGTTGACATCCTCCCGCCAAATCGAAGAAGCGAATGTCACGAACCTACCTCGAAGCCTCCACGAGATATACGTAGTGAGTTTTGGCTATCACCCGTTATCAGCTATCACATTCTCTTCCAGCAACACTCCCTCAAGATATTGGACGACTCGATCGTAAAATGGGAAGACAATGATGATAGCGATATTGCGAGATCACTTCAATTTTATCTTGGAAAGAAGAGAAGATTGTTCCATTTGGGAACAAGTACTGAGGAGAAGGGTGACTGTAAATCTCAAGCTGTCGTGGCAGCGGACCATGAAGCCGTGAAAGAAGAGCAGATGGATGTGGAAGAAGGTGTCCGAGTTAAATATCCGGAAGCGATGGAGCAGCAGCAGCAAGATGGGACACCGGAAGACCAACCAGAGCCACAAGTGAAGCAAGAGCCGGAAGAGGAGCCATTGGCGGATTCGAATTGTTGAGGCAGGGAGGAAGTTTCTATCGAATTTTACTTAATTTATCTACTGATCTCTAAATGAAGTTGTTTTATTCTGTATTCAATCACTCTGTTATCTTTTTTGATTACCTTGCCAACCCGTTGATATCATACGGTTCTTATCTTTTCTCTCTTGTCATTTCTAATCAATCCGCCTTGATTTCTTTCAGATCCACGTAATCTTCAATTGTTGCTCTTCTTCCAGCTCAACATTGCACTGATAACGGTTAGTTATCAAATATATGTAATTCTTACTTCTAATGGGCTCCGATGGCTCTGGGGTTACTGTAGCTATAGTAATCCCTTTTTATCTTTTTGATTCCTTCATCAAAGCCGTGTTCCATCATGATTTCCCCTTATCCGCCCAGTGAATCATATCTGGAGATCTGTTATTTTTCTTCTATTGGAACCTTCTTTGTCTGTAGACTTGTTACTGTTTTCTGTTTCATTGGGTAACCACAAAGGTGCACGCAACGCGACCGCATCGCACCTAATCCACTGTCGCAATCGAGAGTCGTCTCTGCGTCTCCCTGCCCCGCACACTCTCTCGCCCTGCCTCCCTGGATAGTGTAATTGACCCCGGGACACGTCATTGTTGTGCTCATCTCCTCTCGCCTGTTTCTGTTTGTACACAACCCTCCTTGGTAGATAGGACACTGTTGTTTCGCGAGTTGAATGTCTTTCCAGTTATAGAGGAGAGTGTTCTTACTTCCATTTCTACAGTAATCCTGAATAATCACCAGTTGATAGATTCTTCCAGAAATTCGTTATCTTTTTCAGATGAAGCGAACTCCGATGGCAGAGGAATAATGTATACGTAAGTGATATTGTATGTCCATCACAAATGCTCTTCTTTTTTCCAGAACTATTACACCAAACATAAGGATGCCTACACATGCAATTCTGGAATTGGGAGACACCTTCGATAAGGATGCTTACAAGAAGATCGCCACAGAGCACAATTTAAAAGTTGGAGGTGTGATAGATCGAAAGCAATGGAGTTCCCGTGGATCCCCCGCAACCGGTAAGTATAGTTGTCAGGTTAAGAACCCCTCAAATATACAAGTTTTCAGGTGATTGAAGTCCAGAGACCAGGTCAGAGGTACAGCGGTCGACGCCATCTACGTCGTCCCGGCCGTCAACATCATCCGAAGGACACTCGTCTGCCGGACAGCCGACAACTGTGGAATGCGCCTTCAAGATCCGAATATTTTCAGTGTAAATAAAGGCGCATGTGCTTGTTCACAGGAAATATCTCGCAGCGATCGACTTTTTCAACTGTCGAAATTTGTTGAATTTCCGACAATACTCTTATAATTTTACATGAAATGCATTGGGAAAATTAACCGAATTCGGTTAATTTTACACCAGAGGTTACGATTGTTCTTTTGTTATATTTGTTTGTTTCAACAAAAATTCAATGAAAAAGCCCTTTGTAAATCTTCTAGAATCAAGTTTTGAATACGTTTAGAAGTTGGTGGGAACGAAGAAAGACGAGGGCGGAAATATGGCGATATGTGGCTGAAAGGTGAGGGAGGTGTCGAGGAGAAGACCGAGGTCCCTTAAACATATTAGAATATGAGGAGATAGGGAGGTCGTGAATGTGGTAGAGGCGGCGAGGATTGGCTGAGCCAATCATTCAGTTTTCATGAATCTCTACTATTTGGATCCGTGGGTTGCCTCTGCAAGTGTCTAACCAGGCCATCTAGTATTGAAAATTTAAATGAGGACTTGCGTTTCTTTCATTGTCCCTATAGGCCGTTCACACTGCAACGTGGTTAGTTACAGTTGGTTACTTTCTAAGTTACAGTGCTGCCAATGAAGACTATTCACTCTTACTAAAAATAAAACGCCTTTTTTAACCCAATTGCCTCTGATTGTCTCTGGGAAGATGGACGAGACACAACCTTCCCAGAGGCACAATCAACAGGCAAAAGACATAGAAATCACCTCAGAAGGCGTCAAACTAAATCGATCGCTTAGAACATTGGCGTGCATCGTGCGGTCACCCTACATGCCACACCCCTAAACGCGCACCTTGGGTCTCACGCGATATATAAGAGAGGAGGCAGACTAGGTAACGGTGTCAGGAGGCGGGGTTTCAAAACGCAAATATGGCCGGGATTTTCCTCTCCCAGGGTGCGAAAGCCAATCGACGCATCGACGGGTCTCGCCACGAAAACATTAAACTATTTCGAAATGCGCCTGTAGAGAATCCACAATAGTCCGTTTAATCTTCCCGTGGCGAGACCTTACAACTTCCTTCCCTCAAACTAGACAAAATCAGATAATAAAAAACTTGTTTTTTTTTCAATTTTTGTTTGATTAAGAACCCTAATGCAGATACAACGCGCGGGTTGCAGAGGGACGAGAAGGGAGGGTTTGAAAGCAGAGGGGAGAAATGCCATTAGAGAGAGACTCAGAAAAAAAAAGAAAGGGTCAACAGGCGGGTCGAAACTTGAGGAGAAGTACATAAATAATAAATTCATCAGCAATAATGATAGGGTCGGAAGTAGAGGGAATTATTTACATTGATGTAATATTTGAGTGAAGGAGGGGAGAGTCGGTTATTCACAAGTTTAAAGAACGTGCGGGGGTTTTTACAGCAGGCCAGGTTATTGTCACGGTTTTTGAAATTGGATCTGATTTTACGCAGATGGGACCGGGCACGGAGACGGAGAATAGAGGGATTTTGTCGGGGGGAGGCATTTCGGAACATATTATAAATGTGACGCGGCTTGGGGGGGGGGGGGGTGTCCAGTAAAACGGGGCGTATAGAGAGTGTATAGATATTCATTAAAGACCTTAAGAAAATGGAAAAGCTTAGAATCAGTGGAAGAGAAATAAGAGAGCTGTTTAGGCCAGTTGAAAGAGGCGAGATGAGAGCAGAAGAGATAAATATTGTTACATTTGCGGTAGTCAAAGGCAGGGGGAAACTGGGAAGGAGAGGAAGGTAAAAAGCTTCAGTTCGATTTCTCGTCCTTGCCACAGCCGGTGACTTCAACAGTCGTCTCACACGAGCCCTCACTCTATGCCTTTTGTTGACACCCGTTTGGGCAAGATGAAGTGTTGATGAGACATTTATTTATTTCATTTATTTATGAATACTTCACGAAGAAGTGAATTGGAAAAAAAAGAGCATTTAGATGGGTTGATACAAAAGTAAACGATATCTAGAATTGACCGGCTTCCATCGCAGAACGTTGTCTCCATCTGTGCCAAACGTCGCCGGAAGACGGGCCTCGAATCATTGTCCTTGGAGTTGTGTCCATTGGTATTGGTCCAGTCGGTTCGTAATCCATTGGGTAGAAGATGTTCCTTATGCGGATGTGAGTGGGCAGCGCCGACCTGGTGAGCTCGCCGATAAGGTCTAACTTCCACGCTTCGGGTCCGCACTTCGAAATCTTGACTGTATCGTTGTGCTGACATTTCTCTTGCTTCACCGGTTCCTTGTTGGGTTTGTTACTGTCCTCGTTGCGGGATGATCATGTGTTCTTTTTTCTCTCTCTCAGCTAAAAAACCTCAATGATCGTTGGCAGACTGCCTGAATCTTGCAAACGACACTTTATCGAAACCTCAAGGCGTTCTCTATCAAAATAGAGTTCTCGCCGGAGAATTTCCAACGCCATATTCTGATACCTCGGAGTGTTTCAGAAACCATTCGAAATGCATCAGAATTGACAATGGTAAATCAATAAGGCTAATTGGTCTCAACGGATGACTACAATGTGGTGTGCGGAGGGGTGTGATTGTCTCGTTGTCTGCGGCACCGCATAGCCACGCTCTCTCCCCGTCGGCAGAGCGAGATGACCAGAGTAAATGGGGCAGTGTGCGTAGAGGAGCACCTCCTGTTCCTGCTAACCAAGCCGAGTCATTCATTCATTCTCCCCTTCCCGTTCTTTGCCAATCGGTCGGCATTTCTCCGCTCCCCTCTCTCATTTTTCACACGTTCCAGTGCGATCAGAATTTTCTATGAAATACACTTTTTGTGTGAACGTCTGCTTTTTGTTGGAAGAAGTTCTGCCGAGTAGATCTGAAAAGGCACCTAATGAAGTGGGCAGATATGGAAAACTTTTTTATCAATACTCACTTTTTTATCAATACTCATGGTCTAGTAAAAAATCATGTTGGTCAGAAATCCCGATATTGATTTTTCATTCGAACTCAAATCAATGTTCTAACTCTCTCATTCCATTTTATTCCGTGAGATAAAGATGAGATCCTTAATTTTAAATGTTGTACTATCAAACACCATGAAAATTGTTTCAGGAGTCAAATGGTCTCACTGTTTCAAAAACAACCATACATCGACGCTTCCGATGTCACTAGTTTCATAACGATGATCGACAAAGCACAGCCGGGAGCTCAAGCAAGCGAGGAATCTGTGAAACAACTGTTCGAATCTGTTTTGGGGATGACCATTTCTGATTTGCATGGTTAGTGAAACCTCGAATCAATTGAAATAAGATCGGTTTTCAGATGTGAGAAAACATACTTTTCCTCTCACTCCGTACATGATTGCCATGGTCTATGTCCACCGCTTCCTCCGTTTCCGTGAATATTTCCCGAACAAATCGTCTTCACCACGTGTGCAGTTTTCGAACGCCGTGAGAGAATTATGAACTGAAAAAAGTTGACTTACTTTGAGTTTCAGAAATGCAATATGGATAGAGTTTCTGAATCTTTGAAGACGACACAACTCTCCGCGGGCCCACTCACTGGAATAGTTTATATTGCTGATAATGATGTCTCTAGGAGGGGTTGGGTTGAAAAGCTAAAGGAGCATGGAGCGTTTCCAATTGGAAGGGAGCCAAGTTCTCCGCAGAACTCTGACAAAGAAAACGGCGGATTGTTCTTCGTTGCCAACAAGTTGGCTGTGTTCTCGATGAGCGATGGTATCCACCCACGGATCAAGGAAATCGCCGAGTACTATCAACTCTATACGGTTTCCTTGCGTGAGTGTTGTGAGAGAAGCCGCCGTAATTATTGATTTTTTACAGTCGCCTTCTCAAATCATACATTCACAATCACAACACGAACCTTCTCCGATCTGCTGAGTGTCGCAAATGCTTTGTGTGCCGACAAATTCGAGAAGAAAGGCAAACCCGCCGTAACGATAGTGTTGGGATATTCAGATTTTGGGTAAGTCTAACATGAGATATCATCTGGTAGAAAAGTTGTTTCAGCACTGACGAAGTTCTCTACAAACTGGGAATGAAATTACCTGAAGAAGGGTACTACGCCGATTTTTATTTCCACAAGGACAGATTCGAATACCCAGACATAGATAATATAATGAGCAGCAGAGCAAGATGGCAAGAGAAGTTGAAGGATTACTTCCATCGCAGAAGCGAAAAATTCGGTGCTGATACCTCCATGAAACACTCAAAGACATCTGCGCCTTGGTCTTTTATATTGTCTTCAAGAGACTGTGGTCAGTTCTATACCCGAGAAGTTAACAGAACTATGGTTTTACAGTGATTCACGGATACGAGAGCGAAACGACCATACAACCCGTCCACATTACAATTCCACTCGACAAGAACGAAAGAAGAACGAGTACAGGTGTTGAGCAGCATAATAAATCAGAAGGCACTTTGGAGATTCCGGAACAGAAACCAGGAGACGAACTTACGGCCAACTCGCGGAGTGAACTGAACGGCACGTCTGGAGGGAAAGAGACGCAAATCGTTGGGCAGGAAACGGAAGCTCAGGAAGGTCCGTCACCAAGCAACAGTAAGCACATGTCGGAAAATGGGAAGAAATCGGAAATCGAGTATAAAAGACGGTCACAGATCCCGCATACGAACAAAATTGATCCTGTGAACATTCCGAAAAGTCTATCAGACAGAAGGTCCAGAAGCAATTCGAATCAAACTAGCAGATCTATGAAACCGGAGAGAAAAACGGAAAACAATGCGATAAGCGAGGCAGTGGACCAACTGGAGAAACCAATTGTTGGCCAGGAAACAAAGGTTCAGGAAGGTCCGTCAACAAGCAAGAATAACGACATGTCGCAAAATGGAAAGAAATCGGAAATCGAGAATAAAAGACGGTCACAGATCCCGCATACGAACAAAATTAATCCTGTGAACATTCCGAAAAGTCTACCAGACAGAAGGTCTAAAAACAATTCTAATCAAAATAGCAGCTCTATGAAACCGGAGAAAAAATCGGGAATCGAGTCTAAACGACGGTCACAGATCCCGCATACGAACACAATTCATCCTGTGAACATTCCGAAAAGTCTGCCTAACAGAAGGTCTAGAAGCTATTCTAATCAAAATAGCAGCTCTGTGAAACCGGAGACAAAATCGGGAGACAATGCGATGAGCGAGGCAGTGGACCAACTGGGACGAATGACGATGGGTGTGCCGAAAAGGAACATGGGACGCCATTCGACGGGACAACGCTTAATGAACGAACGGGCAAGCATGCCGGTGCAGCCAGTAAAAAATGAACCAGCTGAGAAAACGTCGGAGAACAACGGAAAAAACACTTTGACTTGTCAGAAGTCTCAGTTGAAACCAGGACCCGCACGACCTGGCAATCCATTACCAGTACACAAGAAACGGAGCATTCAAATCGTCCGCAGAAATAATGAAAAAAGAGAATTGGTGCCGTTTGCGGAACTGATTATGCGCCTTTTGGACACAATAGAATAACTTTGTAATATCGTCTGCAGTATTGTTTTTGAGGTTTTGAACCTTTTTATTTTGGTTTATTGGTTAGACTATTTGTCATCTGGTTTATACGCTGCTTATTTGGTTTAGAAAACCAATCATCTATGTTGAGTATTCATTTTGAATGAATTGGTTGTTGAAAAAAATGTATGTTGTTCACAATTATCGACATTTTTTGGAAATACTAAACAAAACAACTATCATTTTAGACTTGGAAAAAAATATCGAGTGCGCACCAAATCATTTGCGAAAAACGCCAAAATCCTGTTAGATTGCACTCCGGCCGAAACTCGGGCTCTATTCGCTAAAAAAAGGATTTCAGTGAACAGAGAGTTTATCAATTGATGGACGAGCTGATTTAGGTGCGTTTTTGATTCATTTTTGGAATGAGCGGAAGGCTTTGGTAGGATCGCTTTATTGGAGTGGCACCGGGGTTTTGATACAGTATTTCCGACGTTTCGACTGTTTATAGTCATCATCAGGGATTTGGTTTAATTACCTATAAACAGAAAGAACTTAGGTGATTACATAGGCGTTCAAAAACCGAGTAAGGTGAAGGATGGAAAGGAAGAAAGAAAGAAAGAAAGAAAAGAGAAGAGAAAGAAAGAGAGGCAATCATCAGATTGAAGAAAGGCAATTGTGGTTGGGGGCTAATAGTGGGTGGCCAAGCAGACCATAGACATATCCCAAAAACAAATCGATATTGGTGTGAGAGGGGGAGTGATAGAGGTAGAGGTACAGGGAGGAGGGGGGGGGACAGGTGGATGAGGGTCAGGTCAATTTTAGATATCCAAGATTGGCGACCATGTCCGTTAGCTCCTCCTTTGTGTTCAACTCCGGCTTCTCCATTTTGATATAAGTACCCTCGAGGATCCGGCGTTTCCAGGTGTTCCTCTCAATATCCAAAAGCTCCAAATGTAGTGACAGAGGGCCTCCGTTGTGTGCCTCCACTGAGTGTTTTGCCCAAGTGGTTGATTTGTAAGATGGGACGTGCGGTTTCTCAGCAGCACGGTAATGTTCGTTTATGCGCTCCGCTAGCGGGCGTCCGGTCTCTCCGATGTAGGATTTATTGCAGTCGCATGTGATTCGGTAGATGCCTCCTTTGATGCAGCACTTGCCTAGTCCTAGAGTGGGGCTCTCGGACGATTTCACACGTACTGCAAGGAACTCACTGTACCACACAGGTATCAACGCAACGGTCGTGGAACAGAAGGGAAGATCCCTCCAGCAGATACTAGTGAAAAACCGCCGTTTCGATATCAGATGCGAGAGACGCAACTGTCGTGTTTGCCCCACTCTAGGACTAGGCAAGTGCTGCATCAAAGGAGGCATCTACCGAATCACATGCGACTGCAATAAATCCTACATCGGAGAGACCGGACGCCCGCTAGCGGAGCGCATAAACGAACATTACCGTGCTGCTGAGAAACCGCACGTCCCATCTTACAAATCAACCACTTGGGCAAAACACTCAGTGGAGGCACACAACGGAGGCCCTCTGTCACTACATTTGGAGCTTTTGGATATTGAGAGGAACACCTGGAAACGCCGGATCCTCGAGGGTACTTATATCAAAATGGAGAAGCCGGAGTTGAACACAAAGGAGGAGCTAACGGACATGGTCGCCAATCTTGGATATCTAAAATTGACCTGACCCTCATCCACCTGTCCCCCCCCCCCCCTCCTCCCTGTACCTCTACCTCTATCACTCCCCCTCTCACACCAATATCGATTTGTTTTTGGGATATGTCTATGGTCTGCTTGGCCACCCACTATTAGCCCCCAACCACAATTGCCTTTCTTCAATCTGATGATTGCCTCTCTTTCTTTCTCTTCTCTTTTCTTTCTTTCTTTCTTTCTTCCTTTCCATCCTTCACCTTACTCGGTTTTTGAACGCCTATGTAATCACCTAAGTTCTTTCTGTTTATAGGTAATTAAACCAAATCCCTGATGATGACTATAAACAGTCGAAACGTCGGAAATACTGTATCAAAACCCCGGTGCCACTCCAATAAAGCGATCCTACCAAAGCCTTCCGCTCATTCCAAAAATGAATCAACAGAGAGTTTTTTTGGAAAAAAGGGAAATAGAAATGGCGCTATACAGATTACCCTTCTTTCCAGAAGCGAACAGTATTCCGACCTTCTCAAAGTTAATTGGACGGTATCTTCCCAAATGGTTCATTTTTGAAAGTATCACCGAAGTGTAGTTTAGATCATTGATTTTCATTACCATCTTCCTTGTTGGAAACCGGGATCATTTTCCGAAATCCTCCTTATCGGGTGAACATTAAACAAAAAAGATTGAAACGGACTTGTTTATTTTCCGTGAGAGATTCTTCTGGAACGAAGAAAAAATAGTAATTCTCTGACTACATCATCGAAAGTTGATAGCTCAACTCTCTTCCGGCTTCATTTGCGTATGCGATTTCAATCAATTAAAAAAAGAGAGACTTTCAGAATAGATGGGAATTTTGAGAAAAAAGACGGCATTTCAGAAAAAAAGAGTTACTAGAGATGACTGTTGTTGCTAAGAATTGTTAGTGGTGAGAGATTATAGACCTATGGTTTCGTTTTTTGAACATGCCACGCCTATTTTGAAGCGAATGATGATTTCTCAAAGCTGGAGTGTAGATACCTTCAATAAAATTGCGATTTCGTCATAACTCCAGAAGGAAGCTCGACGCACCATATTTGGATTATGGGAATTCATAATTCTCCTACTCCCATGAAAATCCCCGCGTGGCACAATGAGACTATTCCTTGTGAGCATAGAATACAGCCGGGAGTATGTAAAGGTGCGAATAAGCCTTTATCGAAGGAAAGTGAAACGTGTTATCAGTCAGTCAGCGGGGTTATATCAGGAATGTGAAGTCTTCTCGTGACAAAGAACAGCAATACGTTTCGATTATAAATCCACAAGCTGAAAAATCCGTTCCCTATTTCGGAAAAAACGACCAGTTGAAGCTCATCTTTCGAGTTCCTAGTTTCTTTTTGAATTTCACTTGTCTTCAATCAATGTTACTTGAAACTTCCAGCGTTTTTTCGTTTTTCATCGCTGGCAGTAGTGATTGTGAAAACAACAGGGTTGTTGGCGCATGTACTGTTTTTGTTCTATGTTATCGATTGACCTTCAGAGGGGGAGGGTTGGTGCAAGGGGGAGGGTTGGTGCAAGGGGGAGGGTTGGTGCAAGGGGGAGGGTTGGTGCAGTGGCAGTGGTGGCCGCTCTCAATCCAAGGGTCAAGGGTTCAATCCCGGCGCCCACCCCTCACGACCCACCCAGTCGTAAATGGGTAGTAGTTGTTGCTACGAAAGGTAAATCGGTCCTCTCTTGCCCAGAGTGACTTAAATTCTCAATTGCTACAGACGTAACATCCACCTGATCGATTCACTTGTGTTTCGTTCAGAATCGTCTATCCGTCAGCGCTTCGTCGCTAGATATAGCGGATACCCTTTACTTTACCCTTTTATACATGACCCGCAACGGATGACTACAATGTGGTGTGCGAGGGGGAGGGGTGTGGGCGTCTCGTTGTCTGCGGCACCGCATCCCCACGCTCTGTCGCTGCCGGCAGAGCGAGACGACCAGAGTCAACGGGGAGGTGTGCGTAGAGGAGTACCCCGTGTTGGCCGACCCGAGTCATTTATTATTGCGACGTCGGTTGGTGGTCGGTGGTCGTTCCTTCTTCTTCTTCTCGCTCACCTCACATTCCCTTGCAGCTTACGTTGGTGTTGATCTCTTCTTCTGTTTACACCACTTTCTTGTCTTTTTCGGAGGTCTCTTCTCTTGTGCTCACCAGCAGAGTCTTTTCGATACTGCCCAAAACAATATCCCATTCACAACGACTCATTTTCAGTCACTCATCTCGTACAATGTCCAACGAATCAATATCTACTGCATCCGGATCAAATCCGCACGACCCGCCGCACGACCTCGAAGCTTCCGAGGACATCTTTCGCCAAACCGACTCGGATTTCGCCGCCAAAATTGACACTTTGACAAGTCGAGTTAATTTGTTCGTTAAAGGCCAGGAAGAAGTCAAACAGGCACTGGTGCTTATCAGCAAGCTCCCGAACACGCTTGTCGCTTCAATTAATGCAGTGAAAGAGAAAATGGTGACCATGGAAGCCGTAGACGCTCAGCTTCTTACGGATATCGAAGCGCTAAGGTTAGTTACTGAATTCACAGCTAATTGTTCCACGGGATTTTGTTTTTAGAGAGAGTTTTCTCGCGTCAGTGAGAAACTTGCGTGCTGGACTCCCGCAAACTGGTGATGGCCAGATATCAAGAGACTCTGGTGACTCTGGTGATCCGAAGTGTATCGACAAAGTTGTCAACGAGGTTTCTGAGGAGAAGGCGCAAGCCGACGACTTGGCGCATTCCGCTACAACAAGAGAAGCCGCTAGAGTTGAGGCGGAAGCCCAGAAGATGGAAGATCTGGATCGTCTGGTCAACGAAGTGAATCGGCAGGTTGACTCTGTGATTAGTAAGTGAAAAATTTTGTTTTGAATCGAGTGATAACGAGTCGTTTCATCCGTTACAGGCCAGGAAGAAGTCGGACTGGAACTGGCGTGTACCAACGAGCTCGCGAACACGTTAGTCGCTTCAATTGATAGTCTGAACGGTAATTTGGTGACCATGGAAGCGAAGGAGACTCAGGTTCGTTCGGACATCGAAGCGCTGAGGTTAGTTACTGAATTCACAGCTAATTGTTCCACGGGATTCTGTTTTTAGAGACAGTTTTCTCGCGTCAGTGAGCAACTTGCGAGCTGAACTTCCACAGACTGGCGATAACCAGATATTACGAGACCTGAGTGAGCCGAACGCTATGGGAGAGCGTATCAGCGGTTCTTCAACACAAATGGGCACTTTGCCAGGAGTCGAGAGTGCTGAGATATCCGAAGTGCTCGAAGAGCTGGAATCAACTAGCGCAAGGTCAGAAGATAGAAAAAGAACTTTCATGAAGATAATCATTTTCAGAATTACATTTGAAATGCAAGGTTGTGATGACGAAAATGAGCAGGGATTGGATCCGAAGTGTATCGACATAATTGACAACAAGGTTTCTGAGGAGAAGGCGTCAGCCGACAACTTGGCGCACTCAGCTACAACAAGCGAAGCCGCTAGAGTTGAGGCGGAAGCCGCTAGAGTTGAGGCGGAAGCCGCTAGAGTCGAGGCGGAAGCTCAAAAACAGCAAGAACTCGATCGTCTTATTAGGTTGTACCTTCGCGAGAATCAGCTAGAAGTTATCGTGCCGAATCAAGTGATGACGCCTTCAGAACTCGAAGAAGAAAGACTCAAGCAGTTCCTGGGCATGCAGTTCCTGACCGAGCGACTGCGTTTCCTCGAGGAGGAGAATTTTCACGAGTTGGCACGGCTGTACTCCGTGATGCTGGACAACTTGTGCCCTCGGATTGTGAAGCACGGTCGGCAACTCCGCAAGGTGCATGAAAAGAAGCCCGAAAATCTAATGACAGCAGAGTTCGATCTGCTTGCTCATCTTAAGGCTTATGGTCATTATGTTGACGCCGCCGAGTGTTACAAGGCTGAGAAGGCAGCTGGAAATCTGGAAAGGGCCCAGAAATATATCCAAAACTGTGTCCAGAACTACACAGACAATCAAACTGCAATTCGAGCCGGAAGAGCTGTATTCGAAGGTGAGCATTTTCTATCAGGTGGTTTGTTTCACTGATCCATTCTACAGGCAAGTTCGAAATCAAAAATCTGTGTGCGCATATCTGTGAGAAAGCGAAGACGATTGATGCGGAATCACTCGACTGGAAGGTTTCGAAGAAGTTCTTCGAGGAGGCTGAGGATTTCTACAGAGAGGCAGAACGCTGTGATAAACCAACGAATCAGTTCTTCGCTTACGCCTACGGTCAACTTGCCAGGCACGAGACCTCGATTTTTAAAGTCGACGGTCACGTGATGTCGAAGCTTCTGAATGAGTTAAAAGTAGTGGAAGAGAAGATAGATATGTACTTGTACTACATCTTCTTGGTGTTCTCCGTGTGCACTGTCTGATTAATTGGCTCAAAGAGCATCTTTCTCTATTCGTTCTTTTGAACTGTGTTAGTTGTATTAACCCACCTCTTCGTGAACCAATCCTCACTTGTTTTAACCTCTAACCCTCTCCAAACACAAAAAATTTAAATGTTCCCTGTACTAACCAAATCATATCATAATAAATGTGAGAGGCTTAGCTGTTTCTTATTATCGTTCAGATTTCTTCATTCCCATTCTAACCGAGAACTTTGACGTGCAACATTCGAAAATTATAACCTCAGACAGTCGAATGGAAAAGTCTTGTTTTCTTCTCATTATTCATCTTCCAACACCTCTCGTTTCTGTTTTTGTGGTTCCTCGAATATCTTTCTGGAAACTTTTCAGAGAATTTCGCAAACTTTTAAGAAAACAGCAACGCTTGACCATCCTAGTTTTCAAATGGAATATCAAAAATAGATGGGAACATTGGTGACCGAATATTTGGTTCAGGTTCATAAACGAGCTGAACAACACGGTCAACATAGTCGGGGACCATCCATATATTCAGAAAGTTAATTGATGAGAATGCATGCTAATTCAACATTTATATTTGAATCTAGTTTCAGAAATAGTTAATCCACTTTAAAAGTCGTTATTAAATGTGTCAACGTTCGATGTCCACCAATGGCTCACAGATTATTTGTAAATTTTCGAAGATCTTTTTGTAATGATGGCCTAAGGATTTGTGTATGTGAAGGAAGCGGAGAGAGAACAGTTCTCATTCATAAGGTAATCCCAGAATTGTCGGATTTTCCTATTTAGGTCAAGTCGCCCAGGATGAGAAGCACGGTCTACTGTATTGCTTGGCACGGTCGAATACGCACCACGAAGGAGTTACTGGGGAGTCTTTCACGAAAGAAGGTCGCGACCAGTGGAGGAAAACGACAGAATTTGGGCCGACGCGGGAGAGGAGGTAGGGAAAACGAGGAGAGCACGCAGGTTTCACGAATGATGAACAGGACGGGAAATACCGGATTTGAGGGAAATAATAGAGTGGTAGACAAGTAGAATGGATATAATGCGACGGTGAGTGAGGGAGATTTGGTCAAAGGGGGATTCTCTATCTGTATAAGAGGAAAAAGACAAATTGCATCGTTGGGCAACAACTCCAAGCCTATAAAAGCAGCCCATGAATCTCTGGGATCTCGACTGTCACGTCATCCATCATCTCGACAACACCTGTGAGTTCAGCCCTATTCTGCAGTGTGAACGTTCCCCCAGGAGCATCTTATCTTTTGGGCAAGTACACGAGCAGTCCATTGTTCCCCACCCCATTCAGTCGCACCACTTGAATGCCCCCTACCCCGTTGCGGTGAGCTCGTCTCCCTTGTTCTCCCCGACATCTGATGCGTTGTGGTTTTTACCCTTACCATCTATTTAGTCTGTGATTCCACATTCTCCTTCTCCCTACCAGAGATATTACTGGACAAGTGATTTCTTGAAGTGGATCCAAACCAAACATCTTTTAATCGTGAACGTTCTATTTCGTTCTTCTCATTTGTATCCTTTGTGCTACAGTTTAGTTCACAGTTACCTCGCTAATCTTTCTATTCTCCGTATATTCGCTCTTTCTCAACCTAACAAATTTATATTCAGATGAATTCCGCAGTGATCTTCACAATTCTGGCGATTGCGGTGTGCCGTGGAGCCGAGACGGATTGGGATTACCTAGTCGGCGGCCCGATCTTCCCCCGGTCTTGGTGCAGAAGCAGTGCATCCAAATAGAGTGGAATGACGTTGATGGAGAAATCTCGGATTATTGCAAGACAAAGGCAGGTATCAGAAGCAAGAAAATGTTGTTCCGGACAGGAGTAAATAAGGAATTCAAGAAGTATGTGGACACTAAAGTGAGTTATTCCTGGCTGCTTGTCCCACAAACCGAACTTTCGCCAATTACAGGTGATCATGAACAGGTTCCCGCTGTGGAGCAGAGCGCATGCGCTGACTTTTGAAATTGGTTGCAACCAGAAGAATTTATTTCCGTCAAAAGTGTGCGATGAGAATCAATCGAATGGAGAAGTAGTTGCAATCAGAATGACTTCCGATTGTGTCCACGGGGTAAAAAGAGAAGAAAACAAGCGATTTAGAGGTGTATCACGGTTTATTAGCTGCGACAGCTAACTTACACAAGAGAAAACTAACAAAATGACTCAAACGAGTCTTAAGTCCGAGGAACTGTCGGATTAACCGTCAGCCTGCTCGCTCCCAACTAGACTAAATCAAAACGAGATTTGAGGCGCTTTCGCGCCACACGCTAAAAAGGGCGCGCTTGTGGAGGGTCGTTACCGAGAGAGCGCGGCGCAGCAGAGACGCAGGCAGGCGAGGATCGCGGGCACCGAAGACCCGAAACTTCCCCCCCTCCTCCAAGATGGCTGTCCCCAGCCATGACATCTCGACCGCAACTCTACACGAGCACGAACACTAGCACACAACTCAGCAAAAACTACTAAAAACTACTCTAAAAACTCATACAATAGTAACTAACACTACTCAAACTAGAAATGATAGGGGGGTTAAAAGGTAAAATACGAACACTAAACAATCATTAGATTATATTCACCCTCGCATGGGCTCGCTTTCCGGCGCTGCTTCGCTGCTTTCCGGCGCTGCTTCGCTGCTTCCCTCCGTCGAGACACCACATGCTTCCTTGATTTTGACCTCGTCCTCGTCCAGGGCGTTGATCAAGTAGTTTGCCAGTTCTTTACTGGACTTCACACTGCTGTTTAGAATCAGTGGGAGATTCTGCTCACCACTGCTCTTCAACGGGTTCACGATCGAGACGTTCGGGAACCTTTCCCTCCAGTACTCGTAGATCTTCTGTACCTCTTGGAACTTGCAGTCCATGGGTCCAGGTACGATCGTTACCTCCTTCCTATGTTCCCGGAATTTGTTGATCATCGATCCAGCCGCTTCGTTGTACTTCCGGTCTTGTGTGATCCTCACAACCACCACGACCTTCGTCACCTTCGCGTCATCGTATTTCTGGTGGAAGATCGGCAAAACTGCTCGCCGAACTTCATAAATCGCTGTCGCTCGGATTCCCATTCGCGGAACCACGATCACCAGTCCCTGCTTCATGCTCACCTTCCTCGGCTTACACTCAGCTTCATCTTTTTCACGAGCGCTTTTCTTCGCGTCGCTTCCTTCTTTCTTCTGCTTCCGGCGATCTGCATACTTCTGCTCCGTCTGGGTATTCACCCTCGGAAATTCTTTCTGCTCGACCGTCAGCTTCTTGTTGTTCACGTTCTTGTGGACCTTTCTCGATGTACACTCGTACTTCACGTGACCTATCCCGCCACAATTGAAGCACGTGCGACCTCTTCTGTCACGCTTTTCCTTGACTTTCTTGTCACGAACACGGTTCGCGAAGCGTTCCTGCTCCACGAGTTCCATCTCGTCCGCCCATGAGTCCTTGATTCGTTCCACAGGTTCCTTGAGCTGCCTGATGTCCTTCCTGCCTCGCTCCTGCGATTCATTGACATGAACACTCAACTCTGTGAGCTGTTCATTCTCGCTTCTCGGCTGGATCATCTGCAAAGCCACTTCTCTAGGTGCCTTCAACTCCTCCTGCAACTTCTCAAGCTCATTCAGCAACGATCTGTTCACGTTTTGAGCCTGCAACACTCCTTTTCCCATTGTCTTGAGACATTCCGCCAATTCTGCGCCTGATTCAATGCCATATTGAGCCATTACGCCCAGCACGTCATCCCACCATTCGTACATATCAATGTTTCGCCAACCTTCCCGCAGTTTCTCTCGGAAATTATCGATTGGTTTCACAATGACATTTCTTTGGTTCGAAGTACACTTCGAATACGCATACAATTGTCTGCGCACTTCTTCCTGCAGATTTTCTGCCTCATCAGTCACAATTCCGTGCATTTGTGCTAGCCGCTCTCGCTTCTGCTGCACGCTAATACCATCTTTTGCGCTGTTCGTTCTTTTTTCATCGGTCCGAGCACTGTTCACGTTTCGTCCATCGAAACCAGCACTTTTCCCGCGTTTCTGATCTCCGGCCGTCGTCAGCACAATCTTTTGCTCACTGGACACCTTCCGATCACTCGATCGCTCCGACTCCGCGGTGGCCTTTTCGCTATCGCACTCCCCGATCACCGGTTTGCTGCTCACGTCCTCCACCAACTCATCTTCCACGATCCTCGAAGAATTCCTGGTCGCCGGCATGACATTTCCGACTAGCCTCATGCCGTCACACTGGAAATCACCCGCACGCACCAATTCTTCCGTCATTTGCTAGTCAACTCGAGTGCTCCGTTTCTCCTTCGAATGCTTGTTGAATTTATCGATTGTTTCGGCAAACTCGCACGAAAAATCAATAAATTGCTCTGAGTTTCCTGTTTTTCACCTTTTCCTCACTTTTCTATCGCTTTCGCAACGGCGTTGGCGATTTCCCAGTGAATATTCGGGCAAAATGTGCGGAAAAACAAAGAAAACGGTTCGGCCCCCAAGTTGCAATCAGAATGACTTCCGATTGTGTCCACGGGGTAAAAAGAGAAGAAAACAAGCGATTTAGAGGTGTATCACGGTTTATTAGCTGCGACAGCTAACTTACACAAGAGAAAACTAACAAAATGACTCAAACGAGTCTTAAGTCCGAGGAACTGTCGGATTAACCGTCAGCCTGCTCGCTCCCAACTAGACTAAATCAAAACGAGATTTGAGGCGCTTTCGCGCCACACGCTAAAAAGGGCGCGCTTGTGGAGGGTCGTTACCGAGAGAGCGCGGCGCAGCAGAGACGCAGGCAGGCGAGGATCGCGGGCACCGAAGACCCGAAACTAAGTGAAACAGGTGAGTTCAGAATAACTCGTATGAAATGAACAGAAGTGGTTCCAGATTGTATCGTTAGGATATTTCTCGGATAATGGTCTCAGGTACAACAAGCTGGATTTGCCGGACTATGAAATGAAAGGAGAGGCAGGAACACCGGTCACGTGCACATCCACTAAAGTGAGCAAAGGTCTTCCGTTATACAAATCATTTTATTTCATCCAGGGATCAGAACAATACTACTGTAAGCCAATCTACAAAGACATTGAATGCACGACAAAGCAACCGGAACACTGTAAAGTATCGGAGATGTCAGTGAGAGGGGTTTATGTCCAGATCTTTGCCAACTTCTTCTTCGTGGATACCATGGTAAAGGTGAGTGACCATGAGAAGCTAAATGCATTATGGATTCGTTGTTAAGACAATGACAGTGATAACGAACGACGGAAGAGAGATTGTCGAAAAAGTGCCGCCGTCTGGGAAGTTCATTGTAACTCTGTCCGCGGACTACAATCTGGCAGTAGATCACACGGTTCTCATGGGCACACTCCTAGACAAGGCAAGCAAAGGCTACCGAATTATGGAAATCGGAGATAAAATAGTCAGTGTTAATGGGGTTTCAGTGGATTAACTCCTTTTTTTCAGACTTGGGAACACAATGAGCATTTGAAGTTTGTATGCAGTCGAACAGGACTTAATGTTCATTACGAGAAGCCGCTGAGATGGTTAGACAGAGTTAACAATATGATTAATCTAATCACAGGTGATGATCCGAAGACATGTTGCTAATAAAGAGGCGATGAACTCCCAAGAAAGTACAAACTGCGGCAACGACATATGGGAGCAATGAGAAAACACACAGCAATGACTTAATTGTTCGTCTTCTTTTTCCGTTCAAAGTAGCTTGGCTGAGACTGTCCGGGTTTGGAAACCGTTCAAAGTGAATAAAAAAGAGATTCAGCATGGATTTCGAAAAGTAACCCCATTCCGCGATGCACGCTATCACCGTACCTGGAGGATATGGTCATCGCGATCAGGATTTAGAGTTACGGTTCCCACCGGAAACTAAGCCAGAACTGAGCGTTGTTCGAATCCGGGCTGAACTAAGCCCAGCTCTTTTGAACACAACATTACGCTTCTGTTCGTTTTGAAAGCAACTCGAACCCTTTTCTATGCTTTCCCTTCTTTTCTCAATGTTTGTTGAGATATCACATATTCCGTTGCTACACGGTAGCTACATGAATTGGCTTGAAACTGCGTTAACTTTTGTTTCACTTCCTCTTTATCTTATCATATGGAGCTTGTGACTATCTTCGACTAAAAGACTCACAGTTCTTTGTGCCCACTCACGTTTCCCGGAGGCAAACGAAGATCTCATTTTTTAAGAAATTAGGTTTCAAGAGTTACTTATCAGGGAAGAATCCATGTAAATGTTAAGAAAAAGTCAGAAAACCGTTGTGTAAATTCAGAAAGAAGACCTATTTACATAACTCGAATCAATCTACATACATCATTTCTTGACTTATCTATTTCTCAGTTACAAATGCATTCATTGTTAAGAACACATAATCGTACTGCTTAGCCAGATCAATAACTGATCTGTTGATCTTCTTCACCACGCAGAGGTGCAGTACACGAAGAAGTACCTCCGCTCTTAGGATCAGAAACCCTTAGCATCATCGGCGAATCAAAAACTGATTTCAATTAAGAACAAACAAACCTTTTATACGAATGACACGGGTAGAGATCGAGGCACATCGGCCGAAACAGGAAAAGTTTCTGAGAAAAAGAGAGAAAGAACAAACGAATGGCACAGGATAAGAAGAAAGATATGTCTAAAGTCTAAGGCCCATCTGGAAACCGGGGATGCAGATCAGGTACGGAATGAGTTCTGTGCAATCGGGAACTCCGTGGCGAGGCTTCGAGTAGACCCAGAGGATGAAGTTGAGAAAGTCGAGGTCATCCATCGGCAGAGTTCCGTACAAGTTGAAAAACTGAAATCAATTTGATTAACATCAGATTACGTTCGTACCATCAAAACTAACCAGATTGTGCTTGCGGTCCATCATAGCGTCTGAGGAGGCATCCATGAAGACCGACCCCTTCAACCCTAGGATGAGAAAGACGAGTTGGTGATAGTCGTCGATCGGCATATACGGCTGGCCGATGTGGACAAAGTAGGGCGTCAACATGTTCTGCTCCATACTCGCCGCATCGAACACGCTCTGATACGATCCATCGTCTCTGCTCAGCCCGGCAAGTCCGAAATCGGTGAGGACGAATCCAAATTTCTGAAAACACACGACTAGATACTTGTAAACTGATATGGATAATCACTCCTTCCGATCTGCTGAGTAGAATGTTCCCCGGGTTAAGATCTCGATGGACGACACCACGGCGGTGGAGGAAGTTGAGGGCGTGCATGACGTCGAACGTGATGGAGGCGAGAACGCCATTCGAGATGAAAGGATAGTCTTCAAAATAACTGCTCAGCGACTGTTTCTCCAAAGACAGAACTGCAAACATAACTATTTCTAACAATCAGGAACTTCGAAAGATATCAAACTTATGTATGGGAGTGGGGTGGATGTCAACCCTGAATGAACTAGGGATGTTGTGAACGGACTCTCGCCGATACGAACGTAAACTCTTTCTTCATGAGAGAGCGTCTGGTCGTCCGCCTTTCCGAACTTGACAGCCACGCTTTTCGAAGTACCAATTTCGATTGCCGACACGACAGCTCCATACGACCCGCATCCAAGCAGGTCAAGAATACGGAACCGGTTGTCGACAATGTCGTTGGGACGAGCTGCGAGCATGGCACGGAATTCGGCGGACATCTTAGAGAGCAAGCGAGAACTGCGGCTGAAACAACGAACAAATTCATGCGAAAGCAGAGAAGAGGAGGAAGCGGCGCGTAAAAATGAGAAAGCGGAGCGTAAAAAAGAAAACGATGAGATTTCGTCGTAATTTCCGGAGTCGAACCCTTATTCTCTGTTACCCGTAACAACCATGGTGGTCCAATGAACTACCATCTAGTTTCAAGGGCAGGCACCCTTTTCGGATAGAGTCAATTGGAACTGACAGTAAACTGCTTCATTCAGAGTCAACAAACAACGTCCGAAAACGTTTGGTCTGTTCTAATAATTGCACCCCGTCTTGCGTTGGAGTATAGTTGCATGTATTAGCTCCAGTATTTCCACAGTTATCCATGTCTGGATTCCGAATAAGGTGATATCTGCTCTAATGAGCCGTCCGCAATTTCATTGATAAATCAAAGAATGCATGACTTGATCTATTTCTTGAGCATATCGTCTTTAACCAACAACATTTGTTGTAAACTTCCGATAGAAATGCAGAAAAACGTCAACTTCCATCGACGAATCTGAGCGCCTCAACGCCAAACCCGCACGATTTCGGTCAACGCCGCGAAACAATGGACGACAAGCAAGCGCATTGCCCTCCAGAGATCGCTGTTCATCAATTGGGTACATGTAGCACGTGTCGAATGTGTCTTGTTGCTGCTCCGACCCCGAAATGATGATGCGACAGGCGCCTCAAATCGGGTTCATTCGACAACAAAAACACAGAAGACAGCCGTCAAAATGTCAGCGAAACATACGTCTTCCAACGCACTCACCAACTTTCGAAACAACTTCCACCCTCCTGACATATATATGTCTGATCAGTTCCCAACCCTAGATTCTTATATGCCAAAATGATCTGGGTCCCGAGCAAAAAGTGTACGACCCTGTTGTTTTGCACCCATCGCGCTGGCGCTCGACGCTGGACCGCTCTCACTTTTTCTATTTTCTAGCGTCCGGGCCTAGAAAATTTTTTTTTGAAATTTTTTTTTTGAGAAGCATGGGTGCAAAAAAATAGGCTCGTACGCTTTTTGCACTGAACCTAGGACATTTTGGCATGTAAGGGTTGCGAACTGATCAGACACATACAGTGTGGTCAATATCGATAGATACCGTGTTTTTGGTCGTTTAGAACGTCAGATGTGCAAGTACCGTGGTTAAAAGTATTCCAGAACTATATTCATATGTATTAGGCCCCAAGCCAGTCATTTATTCCTACTTTCCTCATGGGCCCAGCCGCTGTTTTCTCCCTAAACGCAACTGGATGTGACGCATCTAATCGGATATTCCTTCCGCCAGATGGCACGAGAGATTCAGAAGAGCTGGTCAGTTATTACCTGATTCTTGAACGACCCCAACAACTACGGGTTGAAAGGGAAAACGTCGCTAGGACGAAGATGAAAGGTAACAAATCGCGACGAACTTGTGGTCACTGGTTGTTTTTGGCGCTTCGGTCATCTTTTGACAGAAAATGAGTCCAGTGCCACGAATGACGTTTCGAATAATGTTCTTGCAAACATCCCGCCACAGTTCTTTTCTCACTCCGCTCAGACTCTTCCGAGAATTCGAAACGACTCGGAAAATGTTCCATTCGTCCTTTCATCTTCGTCCTAGCGACGTTTTCCCCTTCAACCCGTAGAGAGAACAGCGGCTGGGCCCATGAGGAAAGTAGGAATAAATGACTGGCTTGAGGCCTAATACATATGAATATAGTTCTGGAACACTTTGAACTACAGTACTTGCACATCTGACGTTCTAAACGACCAAGAACACGGTCTCTGAGCTGATGTTTCGGTTCTTTCTTCGCTCGAAGCCCGATCGGCCCAGATTTGGTTCGATTGCACCGGAATAAGTCGGAAACAACGTGAAACGGACAAAAAACGTTCAAAAACACAGATATACTGATTTTTGTGACACTTTCGCGCCAAAAATAGCACTACAAACTCGAATTTGGTAGGTGGTCCTATCGATATTGACCGCCTGAATATCTTTATTTTGACCATAACTAGAGAAAGAGGTCCGACGCAGCATTTTCCCATTGTGGGTGTTCATACCTCTCATAGTACTACCGATCCCCCCTACATTCATTAAAATCCTCGCGTTACATGTTGGGACGGTTTAGGATATGTATTCTCGACTTCAATTCAAGCTGAAATATAAAAAAAACTGAGAAAGTCAAGTGGAGATGACGTTTCAGTGACTTCAGGTGAAACATGGAAAATTCTTACCGGAAACGGTGACTTACGCGGCACGTAGGGATGAACGTCTTTGTTCATCTGAGAGGAGCGGGGGTTGTCGAATTGAAGAGCAAGATCCTGCACAAGATACACTTTCTCGACCTTTTTTCGGATTCTTGAAATTTCAGAACTGGGTTTACAGAATATTTGGGTGCGCACTCTTTGCCTCTGGGAAGATCGAGTCGACACAACTTTCCCAGAGACAAATTGTTGAAGAAAAATGCCAAGTTCGTGGTCATTCCGTGAAAAATGTTTTTTGTTTCAATTCCCCGTGAGAATATCATACTTAGTTAACCGTAAAATATCTGTTCTTTCCTTCAATCAGATCTGCTTTTTCAGTTGAGAGACGAGTTCGTTGAGGTGCTTGTTGATGGTATCAGTAGTAAGATCGGATTGCTTTGAGTAGATACTTTTATTTAGAAACGCGTTTTTAAGTACATACGATAACGAACTTCTCTTTTCAATTTCATTTTTCATCGATGTAGAGGGACAGTGTAACAGTAAATACAACAACAGCTATGAAATATGAACAGTGCAAAGGAAATGTTAAAAAATGTACAAAATAAATAAAGTGGTAGCGAAAAGATCTTAGAACAGAAAACAACGATCGTTTTAGAACATTAAATGATAACAATTTACACGTCGTACTGATCGCCAGCGTGACGGAGGTGGTGACTGGTCGTATGGGCGTTGTCTCCAGTAGCACCACACACCTGCATACGGAGCACGGGACATCTGAGAATTTGACTTGATCAACTATATTGTAATCCAAAAACTTACACGACGACGCCGCGTGCGACGCTTTGGTGACGGGACCACGGTCCGTCCTCGTCCTTGCTCGGTAGCGGCCTATTGTGCTCTCGAGCTCGCTCCACGGCCGTTCCATACACTGCTAAACCGCTGGCATGTACTCAGCAGCTGAAAACCAGCGTGTACTCGGCGTACACACCAGCGGTTTAGCAGTGTAGCAGAAGCAGCAACAGTGCTGAAATAAGTGGGTTAGATTTGAAAGTCAGAAGGGTACTTACTGGGCGGCGGATTGGGCGAGGGGGCACAGGGGGGGGGGGGAAGACGACGAAGGGAGGGTTCTGAAACAGTTTGTTGGATACTGTACAACTGTCGTATCATCTGACGCGCGCCTGTGTGCATGCACCACATGTGACGCAACATTGCGCACTTTTGAATCATTATTTTCTAAGTGAGATTCTCGTTGTTCTTGGTTTTTCCCCCACTTAGTTGTACTTTGTTTCTAGTTTATTATTCGATGAATTACTGTTTTATATTACGATACATGCGTCGTAACACAGTTATTCCGGATTGCTTCAGATACGATCACCTACTTTCGGAATGAAGCGGTTAGCGGCTGCAGCTCCGGCTCCAGCAACAACGGCGTCTCCTGGGAACCATCGTTGAACCGCGTCGCGGCACTTGGTGAGCAACTCGACGTTTCGGACGACCTGAACAATTGAGTTGCATCTACGCAGCTGAGAATCACAACAACCTTTTCTTGGTTCTTTCTTGAGCTCCTTCTGTCTACAATAACTCCAATCGGAGACGGCGGCGATGGCGGGTGGTAGCGGGAGAAGAGTGGCGTCACGGTGAAACTCGGGTAGAAGAGTTCCACTCCGAAGTCTTGTCCAATTGGCCATCGTAGCTGAAAAATAGAACGTGTGTACTTAGAAGACTCTTGTCATTAACCTCCTCTGAACCATCCGTTGTCGTCGTCTCAGTACTTGACGCTGCGTTCCGTCGCTTGTTCAGTCTACTGTTATTCTGCAAAAAAAAGAAATATAGAGTGAATGTTTCACTTAGTGAGCTCAAAATTCGAGTTCTCCCTACTATAAAAATGACCACATCTTTTCAAAAGTGAACAGTATTCCGACCTTCTTAAAATTAATTGGACGGTGATTTTCCAAAAGGTCAATTTTTTTAAAAAAGTATCACCGAAATGTAGTTTAGATCATTGATTTCCATTACCATCTTCCTTGTTGGAAAAAGAGCCGGGATCATTTTCCGAAATCCTCCATATCAGTTACGGGTGAACATCAAGAAAAAGTTGGGAACGGGCTTCCCAGAGGCAATCAGAGGCTATTAGTATAAAAGGGGCGGGGTCTCGCGAAATATCGGTTACTGATGACGGATTTGAAGAAGGGGGGCCGAAGGCCAAGAATCCCCTAGTCTATTGGAGACCTCTAGACTTGACAGCACAACATTTGGAGTTCATACGCATTGAAACATGTTGAGTAACTACACAAGACCGTTCTTTTGTAATTTTCTAGATAGGCAGAAAAAAGAAAAAACAACGTCCTCTCCCTGTACATGTGTTCGGGTCGGTGAGGACAAAGTGTGATGCGTAAGGGTGCACACAGAAGGCACTGTATGACATCACTCTCTTTTCCCGAAACACTATTAGGTTGCGAAGGGGAGAACAGTCACCGAGCGAGAACCCCTTCCTCCACACTCTCCCTCTCTCCCCGCACACTGTCTAGCGTCTCTCTTGTGTCTCAGGAAAGTGATCGTGCTCGGCTGCCTCAACAGGTAGCGAAGGGGAAGAAGAGACAACGGCCTCTCCCTGTATATGTGTGCGGGCTACTTACTGGCAGGGAGGTAGGGGGAGGCGGACAGTACGTGATGCGTGAGGACACACACGGGAGATCTCAATCACTCTCCGTGTGGTGGGTGCTCATGTCTGCCTGCCGTCTGTTCCGTTTCTGTTATCTCTTTCTTTTACAGTGCGCGTCATAAGTATAAGCCCCCCTCCGATTTTAGATGTATCGGGAGAACCAGAAGTTTTTGTGAAAATCTGTGAATGCAGTTCGATTCAGGATCCAAAATTACCCCCGGGTGCAAATATTTGGGATAATAGGCCTTCCAGGGACCCCACACCATCACAAATTCGAAAAAAAGGCCGCGTCAAAAGTATAAGCCCCCCCTAGCGATTTTCGACATTTCGGTCCAAAAACTCGATTTCTCCGGATCCAATCATGTTGATTCACTGTTTTTTGTTGTCTTGGGTAAAGAACTCACAAGTTGGATGAAGTTTGCGAAGATACCGACCAAACTCATACACCGGTAACGGAAAAAATGGTTGAAAATGAAGAAACGTTGAAAAATCGGCAGAATAACAATGATACATGGACAGAATTGATGGTAAACTATTTTCGTCCGTCGTTTTCCATCATTTCCTGAAGATTATCTAACAGAGAGTCAACCTATTTCTTCGTGTGAACCACAGTTATAGCGCTGCAAGCATGAATGGATGCAGTGTCCTACTGGTAACAGTGGTTCTTCACTTTCTATGATTTCAGATTGAAACTAATTTATGAGGAAATACGTTCTGATAGTTGAGAATGATCGTTTTGTGAGATATGGGCAGAAGGAGATGTCTCTGCTTCCTTCCGAATGCCGCCTAAATCATCACTGATCCTCCTCCAATGACCCTTCTGCAGCAGATGAAAAGATGCTTCCCTATGTATTGCCAAACAAACGGAAAACTGTTCAGATGGTATTTTCTAACAAGAAAAACATCATTTTTGACGGTTCAGGCAAAAGGCATTCACGTTGGAAATACACAGGCAAGGATCTTGTGATCTGCTCAGTGAACAGCTTTGGAGAAGAGACCGTGATGGTTTGAGGGGCATTCTGAAGGAAGAAGAGACATCCCCTTCTGCCCATATCTCACAAAGTAATCATTCTTGATCACCAAAACGCATTTCCTCAAGAATTAGTATCACTCTTGGATCATAAACCAAGAATAGACCACAGATGCTAGTAGGACACTCCGCCCATTCATGCTTGCAGCACTCGAACTGTGGTTCACACGAAGAAATAGGTTGACTCTCTGTTAGATAATCTTCAGGAAATGATGGGAAACGACGGACGAAAATAGTTTACCATCAATTCTGTCCATGTATCATTGTTATTCTGCCGATTTTTCAACTTTTCTTCATTTTCAACCATTTTTTCCGTTACCGGTGTATGAGTTTGGTCGGCATCTTCGCAAACTTTATCCAACTTATGAGTTATTTACTCAAAACAACAAAAAAGAGCAAATTAACATGATTGGATCCGGGGAAATCGAGTTTTTGGACCGAAATGTCGAAAATCGCTAGGGGGGCTTATACTTTTGACGCGGCCTTTTTTTCGAATTTGTGATGGTGTGGGGTCCCTGGAAGGCCTATTATCCCAAATATTTGCACCCGGTGGTTTATTTGGATTCTGAATCGAACTGCATTCACAGATTTTCACAAAAACTTCTGGTTCTCCCGATACATCTAAAATCGGAGGGGGGCTTATACTTATGACGCGCACTGTAGTCTGCCCTTCCCTCCCACCACAGACACATATAAAAGAGGTTGTATCCCCCTGCAGATTTTTCTCGAAGAAAACCAAAGAAATAGCTCGAAGAAGGCTGGGTTAACGCAAGTAAGTCTCATTCAAAAATTTCATTAGTTTCGTAGAGATAATGATAACAAATGTCCCTTCAATTCACAAGACACATGTCTAAAAACGCACGCAAAGCAGGATTTTTTGATAGTGACCGGGTGTGAACGTTCACGAGACTTCTTCGTGTCTGCGGAATGTATCTGAAACTACGCGCAAGCACAACAACAACAAAGGGTACAAAGTAGATTCGTTATTCAAGCTCTAGGAGCTGCGGACCTCGGATATCAGGTTCCGAAGACACCGGGTGGTGATCCGATTTTAATTTCAAAATGCTTTCGACAATTTTCGAAAAATTGATAAGAAGATTTTTTTTTAATACAAAAATACTTAAATGTAACAACAAAAATATTGTTTTCTTCCTCTTATTTTCATTCTCCTGCTTTCGACGATCAATTACAATTTAAATTTGCAGAGAATTCCCAGGAAAAACGAGCGGCGTTAAGGAGGAAAATTGGATGAAGCTCAAAGAAGCGTTTCCTGACATGATGGTTTCAAAATAGGAGACGTTAGTTATTTTTTAGTTTTCTAATTGATCGACTTGAAATTCTTTGCAGTCTTACGTTTTCCTCAAACGAGCAGCTCATATCGTGAATCCGTATCCTGTACAATCTACGGTGCCGATTCCGCACTTCCTCACAACGCATTAAACGAATCAGAAACCGAGCGAAGATAGTCACAGGAACTCCGAATCGTTCCAAATGATCCGTCAGCTGATAATTTTCATGGATATCCCAGAAATGAGCGGAACAATTGACTGCTCTGCGGACCTGGCCAATTTCACTGAAGAGAATAGGAGAAAGAAGCGCACATCCGATGCAGGTGAGTGGATGACCCCCTTTTGTCAAACGATTGCCCTGGCGCTCCCACTGAACATGAGCGGATGAGAGTTATATGCAGCGACGCGTTCGAGCAATGGATGAATGTATTCAATTAGTTTAAAGACAATGAAATGGAATTACCGAGATATTGCAGAGAAAAGAAACCAAAGAAGGGTCGTATCATACGACTCGTATGCTTTCAAACTCGGACACTCATGCGTAATTGAAAAGGACGTTCATTATCGGGATCGAAACGTTCCACCTTGTGGTGGTCATCAAAATATATAACGTGTTCTCTGTAAGAATCGAGTTTGATGTGCCTTAGGGGCTAATTTTCATTTGAACATGTGCATAGGGACTAGTACTACCCATGTGCACCGACTTAGCCTTCGAGCTCCACCTGGAGGAGTACGGTAGGTGCTCAAAGAGCACAAAATCGACTTTTTTGTTTGAGCTCCAGAAAGTTCGAAAAAATTCTGAGATATCAAATACATTTATGCAAATATTTTCTCAAAGTTTCAAGTCTGGAAACTTCTTACTTTTCGAGAAAAAATTCAAAATGTTGATTTTTCGTCAATTTTCGGAGGAAATGTGGATTTTTCGGGTCTTAGCAGGAATTACCGACATTAGGTTCCTGTTGCGAAAGATACCCATATGTAACACCTTTTGAATGTACGAGACATGGTCTCAAAACATTTAGCTTTTTTCGGTTTTTTAGATCAGTTTTCAGGATGAAATTTACAAGTTGCGTATTTTTTCGTTCGCAAGATGTCTAAAGATGACGCCATTTACGTCAAATACTCCGTAGTATAGATAAAAACAGTTTCCTGCCTCAATATTTCGAAAAAAATATTTTTCAGATTTTTTGAATTTCAGAATAGCAGGAGGTTATCAGATAGTTGTAACTTGGCTCCATGTGGCCGGATCGAACTGAAATTTTTACAGAAATCATGCCAAAGTGACTGTTATCGATTGCACTTACAGTTATTTGAGTATCGAGAAAAAAATATTTTGAGTAAAAAATTTCTCATGGTGGACCCCCAAAATCACCAAAAAAATTTTTTTTCGATTTTCAGAAAACCGATAGTTTATTACATAGAGGTCGCATTAGAATGTTTTCTGTGAGAATTTCAGCGTCATTTACCGTTTTTCAGCCAAGTTATGACCACCTAAAGTTCGAGACTTATGACGGATTCTGGAGTTTTTCGAATCTTTCGAATTGATTTTTGACCATTTGAAAACGGGAATAGTTTCTATCAATGCTCACACATATCTTGTCACAAATACGGTCTTCTGGAACACTCTAGAGAAGAAAAATTTTCCAGTGTGGTTATCCATCATCCTGAAAACTGATCTAAAAAACCGAAAAAAGCGAAATGTTTTGAGACCATGTCTTGTACATTCAAAAGGTGTTACATATGGGTATCTTTCGCAACAGAAACCTAATGTCGGTAATTCCTGCTAAGACCCGAAAAATCCATATTTCCTCCGAAAATTGACGAAAAATCAACATTTTGAATTTTTTCTCGAAAAGTAAGAAGTTTCCAGACTTGAAACTTTGAGAAAATATTTGCATAAATGTATTTGATATCTCAGAATTTTTTCGAACTTTCTGGAGCACAAACAAAAAAGTCGATTTTGTGCTCTTTGAGCACCTACCGTACTCCTCCAGGTGGAGCTCGAAGGCTAAGTCGGTGTACATGGGTAGTACTAATCCCTATGCACATGTTTTCAAAATTTCTTGACTCTGTCTCATCTTTAACACCCTAAGGCACACCCCCTTATGACCATACTCGATCCTTACAGAGAACACGTTATATGAAGTAAGTGGAAAAAAGTGTGACATTGTTCAAAAATCACTGTTCCAGGAAGGGTGTTCCTTCTGGATATCGGAAAGGTGGAAAGAATCGCGATGTTCCCGGACTCAAAGGTATAGGATAAATTATCAACGTTTTTCAGTAATTTCACCATGTCTCAGGACTTTGAAAGCAAGGTTGCAGAAGTCGGTATGTTCGTCACAAGTTATGGCAAAGCAACATAGTCGAATGGTCGAGCAACATGGTGAATATGGTCGAATCGGGTGATGTCAAATCTCTTCTTCCGGCGGAAATCAAGAAATATGGGGACTCGACATTCGCAGCTCTCTTCCGTGTCATGCTTCACCCGCCATGGAAACATTAAATTATTCGAAAAAATACTTGGTTTTATCATTTTCTAATTTTCATATTGTTCACTGTTTACTTTCAAAAAAGAATTAAAATGACTACTGACACACATTTTCTTTTGTAGCAGACTTCACGTTGTTGAGCGAAGTTGTACGGGGTCGACTCGTCAGCTGGAAGAGAGGAAAGTTGAGTTATACTGATAACCATTTTTTGAGTCTAGAAAGTGTCACTGATAGCTGATCAGATGCCTTGAAACGACTCTAAGAGAGAGAGTAGGAATCTACCGTATTTCATCGAACATAGCAGCACCCGAAATGCTGCCGGAGACTCATCGTATCTCGCAATTTATAAGAGATATCAAAAAGTTGCCAACAGCAAACTTGTAGTCTTAGTTATGATCTACAAGTTTGCTGTTGACGATTTTTTGCTATCTTCTATCAATATCGAGATATAATGATTCTCTTTGAGGTGCCGCTTTATTCGATGAAATACAGGAGAGTGCTTGTGTGTGACATCCTATCCGCTTCCACGTCACTAAGGTTTAGGAACACCACTGCCACGTCACTAAAAACACTCACCTCCATTCTTCGAACTCCCTTACCTCCACTTTCACCGGCCTTCATCGGCGGATAGAAAAACTCGTCCCTGTTTGCTTCATCTTCCTCACTCCAATTGGTCATTTTCGTTGACGAATGCCATTTGCTCTGTATCTTATTCTTGGAATCGGACAGCTTAGAAGCAGGGGGATTCGGAGAAGGATGGACGCTCTTCCGGCTGCTCTGAACAGTCAAACAGGCTCAGCGACGAGATGTTTCTGCTCGTTTCCTCTGGCCACCCGGTGCGCATTGGAATGTCGAGGGGAGGGGCGATGTGTTCGCTGACCTCGTTCTCTGCAAAAGTGATGTTTTGGATGTTATTTGCGTTATTAACAGTGGATTGCCGACACGAAAAACCCACCTCCATCCTCATCATCGAGCATATCAAGAGACCAATTCATCATGCTCTGATCACTCAACTAAGCCATCTTTGTCGGTGGCGAAGAGGTGCCGCTGCTTGTCATAGCCGAATCCCGCGACAGAGAATCGAGCGAATTGTTGATCTGCTGGTTGCTCTGAATTGGCCGCAGAAGGTGAAATCCAGTCAAATAGAACACTCACATCATTCTCCAGTGTTTCCGATAATCGTTTTAAATTCAGGTCAAATCGTTGAACTGCCATATCAGGCTGCTTTCTCCACCCATTCCATTCATTATTCTCCTCCTTCTTCTTCTTCTCGATTAGTGGTAATTTAAGTAAATCGTTTGATAAAAATGAGCAGCATATCAGCCGGCTCCAGTTTGGGAAACTGTATTTCATCTGTGAAAAGACGATTGTGCAAAGAATTTTCTATACCAGAGACTTACTCACCCTTTTTCTCTTTTCACTCTCCCTCCAATCTTCTATCACAACTCTTATGAAATACTAACGGCGTCCATATCAGGTCGGCCGGGGAGATGGTGGCATTGACCACAAGTTTGATATCTGTAATAATTGAAAAATGAAGAGAAATCGGAAGAAAATTGAGAAGAAACGAGGGGAAAACAGACCAAAACAAGGCGGAAGGCAGAGAGGGAGAGTAAAGGAAAACAATCAGAAAAGAGGAGTGTTTGTGCGTACAAGAACATGAAATGATGTCGCCGCCACTAACAAAACAATAAGTAATCACTGGCCCTGGCACCCTAGTGATGTCATCATTTTAATTATGAATACAGTATTCGGGTGATTGAAATTAATAGAGTAATTGAAATGATGACTCATCACTAGGGCGCCATGGGGAGGGATGAGTCATCGATGATTCATTGTCGGCATCCTTTGAAGTTGCCCTTGCCCAGAGACCACCCAGTCAGGATTACCTAGTTTGCTACCACACTTCTCTGGGAAATTAGCAAAAAATCAGGCTTGTAAAAAGTTTTCTTGAAGAATGATTGCCCTTTCATTTCACCGAAAAACGCGCTCCAGTGAGAGGATCTGGCGGGCAAAATAGACATGTTTGGCTGGCCGAGAAACCTCCACCTCGGCCCCCGAGTGTCGCTCGTCTGGCGTCTCTGGTGGCAGCGCACTCTCTCGCTCGACACGCGGGGGACGAGGTGGAGGTTTCTCTGCCAGCAGAACATGTTTCTCTCCCCTTGCAGATCCTCTCACTGAAGCGCATTTTTCAGAAAAATATTCCCTGTCCAAGTTCCAGCTCGAACGGACCATTTTGAGCCGAGTTATGCTTATTTGGACAATGTCAAGGTGAAACAAGGAGAAAGGAGGGGGGGGGGGGGGGGAGAATGAGCGGAGGAGGGTGACTCAGAGTGAGAGAGCAGACGGGTCGAGAGGAAGGGAGAACGGCGGCGACGAGGAGAAACAATGGCGTGTGTGTGTGCCGTCGCTGCTTTATATACTGAGGAGCGAGAGAGTGAGAGAGAGAGCTCAAACATCTTTGTCCCCTCCTCCTCATTCTCTACCCGTCTGCTCTCTCTCTCTCTCTCTCTCTCTCGCTCCTCAGTATATAAAGCAGCGGCGGGACACACACACGCCATTGTTTCCCCTCGTCGCCGCCATTCTCCCTTCCTCTCGACCCGTCTGCTCTCTCACTCTGAGTCACCCTCCTCCGCTCATTCTTCCCTACTTCTCGTTGCGCTGCGAGATGTATTGACTTCCTTCCCCTATTTTCTCCTTGTTTCGCCTTGACATTGTTCAAATGAGCATAACTCGGCTCAAAATGGTCCGTTTGAGCTGGAACTTGGACAGGGAATAGTCAACTGGGCTGGTAACATTGTTTACTTTTTTTCTAGAATCATATCTCAAAAACTGAATACAATTTTGCTGCTAATTTTTAAAAAACTTAAATTTACATTTTGAGCTGTTATCTTTTTCAACGTTTCGTTATTGCCAAAATGTGTCTGAGGATTGGTGGAAACATCTCCTGAACGCTTCAAGTGCCCATGTCGGATCGGTAATGTCTCCGTTCGGTTACTGAAATGGATATTTTCTAAAATGGCTGCTTTCCGGAACTCGCAGTGAAGGAGAACGGTGAAGGATAGGGGCCAATTTCGATATCCATTTCGGATAACGACTTTCATGGAACCCTTTTACCATCAATGACTCATCCCTACCCATGGCGCTTTAGAAGGAAAGTATCCCAAGTGTTACCCAGGGATCAGAATGAAAAGTGTCGGCAAATGATAAATGATAGTCCCTGGGAGGGTATAATAACGCATCAAAAAAATGAGCAAAAAACGATAAATTAAATCGTAATTTTTTCATGCGTTTTCCGACGTAAAAAGACGAGTTCTTCTCAGTTCTGAAGTCAGATTGTTCTCCCGATATGGCCACTTTCATACCAGCACACACTGGAAAACCGGAAATTCCTGCTGATTCGATATTAGTTTTCGCTATCTATTCAATTTCATGTTTTCATCTAATGTTCATATTATCATTTTTTGGGTTTATCAAGAGCTGTATCTATTATAGTTCCAATGAAATCTCCACTATTTCGAGCCATATTTTCGATTTTGCGGTATATGTTAGTGTAACGAATGCTCTTCCATATCTCGAAAGTGATAAGAGATATCAAAAAACGTTCTACTGCAAAAGTGATACCTATGAAATGATCCTTGAAGAAAAGCAAATGAGAATTATAATTTTCTCAAATCCTCGAAAATTCGAAAATCGGGTTGACTAAAAAATGAAAATATTTTTCGAAAATGGTCGGTTACCCCCAGTTTTAACAATGTTATTGTAACTCACAACAGTCAATATACCCACCCCACATAGTGTTTTGGCTGCCTCCCTCCGAAAAGTGCTCGAATTGGATAATGGGGTCTTCTGATGTTGACGCACTTTTCAACTTCGTAAAGATGTTTCGAGATTGATCAATTGGTCTCAATTTTTATTGGAAACTACACGTCTGGAGCTACATTTTCGTTTTTTAACGAAGTCCCATATTATATATTTCAAAAATCTTGGAACCTGCGCAAACGCGATCCGCTGTATTCGTGTTGGTCTCGCCACGACTAATGTCTCTGTCCCGTGTATTCCATAAGAGACGCAGACAACAGTCGTGGCGAAGCCAACGCGGGTCCAGCGGAGCGCGTTTGCGCAGGTTCCAAGATTTTTGAAATATATAATACTCAAATTTGAAATTTTTTTATTTATTCCCTGGGTAACACTTGGGATACTTTCCTTCTTCGTGATGAGTCATCATTTCAACTACCTCAACAGAAATCCCCATCTTGCCCAAATATTTGCCTATATCCCGATGTTTTCCTTTACTCTCCTTCCTTGTTTATCGCTTCCAGCGTCTTTCACTCCGGTTTGCTGAGCTTTTTCTCTCGTTCCCTCTCAATTTTCCCCCGATTTCTCTCCATTTTTTAAAATTTACAGATATCAAACTTGTGGTCAATGCTACCATCTTCCCGGCCGACCTGATATGGACGCCGTTCGTATTTCATTGAAGTTGTGATAGAGGATTGGAAGGAGAAGGAGAAGAGAACAAGGGTGAGTCAGTCTCTAGTATAGAAAATTCAATGAACAATCGTCTTTTTACAGATTAAATACAATTTCCCCAATTGGAGCCGCTGATCTGATGCTCATTTTTATCAAACGATTCACTTAAATCCCCACTAATGGTGACGAAGAAGAAGGAGGAGAAGAATGGATGGATTGGATGGAGAGAGCAGCCTGATATGGCAGCTAAACGGATTTGCACTGAATTTCAAAACGATTATTGGAAATACTGGAGAATGATGTAAGTGTTCTATTCGATTGAATTCATTTCTATTCGTTTTGAACTTAGATGGAACATGTCAGATAGGCCGCCTTGAGAACCGAATGAAAAGTGTCAGGAATTGTGAGGCCCTGAGAGGATAGTATGCATATTATATGAATTTCAAATTTTTTGAAGCCTGCGCAAACGGGCTCCGCTGGACTCGTGTTGGTCTCGACACGACTCCTGTCTGCGTCTCTCGTGGAATATACAAGACAGAGACGATAGTCGTGGCGCAACCAACACGAGTCCAGCCGTTCGCGCAGGTTTCAAGATTTTTGATAGTATAATAGCGCCATATTCAAAAGCATCTTGATCGATGAGTGCGGCGCGGACCTGGGACGCGCGCCCGCTCCTTTTCCCTTGTTTTTTGCTGTTGATAACTTGGCGAATTGTCATAGCTTCTTCTTCTTTTCCTGAGCGCGGCTTCTCAATTTGAAGCATCGTTTTTGATGCGAAAAGTTTTCGGGCAGTATTATCGGTCAGTGCTAAAAATTGGTCAGAGCTAAAATCAAGTCGGGCGCTGGAATGGCATTTGTGACACCACCGTAATATTCAGTGTTCAGTACCGTAGGCTGGTTGACCGGGCATGTAGTCCACTATGAGTGAATAAGCTTCGAGCAACCACCCTCTCGTCCCGATTGAATCAGCGCCCTCTCCTCGCTCACCCCCCCCCCCCCTCGGTTCTCAACAGCATCCAGAAGCTTCAGAGCATTCTGACCTATCTCTGGCTGAATTTTTCCTGCTTTTAAACTTCCTGGAGCCCCCCCCCCGCAACAAATAATTTTACTACCCAACATGCCCAACAAAAATCAGCGTCGCAAGGTACCGCGTCTTGACGATCACGAAAAGCGCTTTCCGACGCCTCCTCAAAGAATACCTTCCGGAATCGGTGAGCTTCCAGAGACTGAGCGATCATTACTCTCTTTGTTCTAGTTCTTCGAGAAGGTCAATCTGAGCAGTCTCGACGAGGATCCGTCGCGAATGGACTTGGATGTCATTGGAGAGAACATCGAAGAGGTCGTTTGGCGACTCGCCGGAGAAACTACGAACGATTTGTTCATTGCCTATGAACCGTTGGAAGAGCTCGCGGCGAACTTGAAGGCTTTTGGGTTCCATCAGCTGAGAGAGAACAATTAGGTAGGTCATTAGAATCGATCCTTTTATTGTCAGCGAATCTTCCTTATACTAAAAGGGAAAGGATGTGTGTTTGTCTGTCTGTCCGTTTGTTTGTCCACAGCCGTTTCTCAGCCGCTACTGGACCGTTTCAGCCCATTTTTGGCACAGAGGTCAGAAGTATTGACCGCAAGGTGCACGTGGATTTTCTAAGCGATCCGTCCACTTTTACGGCTTCTGGACTGTTTTTTGTGTATTTTCCCTCTTAATTGCGCCGCTGGGAACGTTGCGTGTCGACTCGACTCGCCTATCTTCCCACAGGCAGGTTTGGTAGAAGGGGACAGAAAACACTGCATAGCCCAGGCTGAGAGGCGGCGTTAGCCGCCTCGATTGGCCTGGTAGATGTCTGGTTTAGGGAAGACTGGACTATATGCGCGCTAGGCACACATTCCTCCGTTATGGGTCCGCCACATTTCACCTGTGCCATGCAATCGCGCTTTTTTGCTGCGTATTTCGCGTCTGCGTCTCCAAGACACTGACAAAAAGAGTCAACGGGGTTCGAACCAGCATGTTACCATTACTAGCCGACTGCGCTGCCACTTCGCCACCGAGGCCACGCTCTCCCACTGTTTTCTGTGGGTAGACTATTCCGTTCCCCGCACTTTGGAGGCTTCTAACTCGGCTCACGGGCTCATTCCGCAAAATTTGAAACCATATTCGGACTCCCCAGCCAGAAATCTATCGATTGACCTAGGTCTTGTGAGCAAATCCCACGGACACTTCCCACACTTCCCTTGTGAGGAGCGGAGGAGCACGATTGCATTGCCACTTCCAATGAAGGATATTTGCAGGAGATCAAAAGTGACACTCAATCTTCGAAACGATCAGATCAACATTTGCATTTTGGAGGACCACAAGTTCAAGATCGACCTGGAGTTCTATCCACACAACGATGGATGTGTCGTCTACAAGACTGAGGAACACTTTGGAGGAATCGACGAGAATTTCCGCAAGAGCTGGTCGAAGACCCTCCATGAGACAAGCGTTGTCGAGAGAGCCCTCGCAGACTTCAAGAGCCACCAGCACCAGCAAAATGTAGTTGGTAACTTTTCAATAAATCGTTTCGATAAACAAACATTCGGCAGTCTTATTGACCTTATTGAGAACCTTGAAAACGTCATAGTCCCTCTTGTGGGAGGCTTCTTCTCGTGAGAAGCCATTCTCGATTCCTGACTTGTGCACGGAGAACTGGCGTGTGCATCGGATGCAAATGTGTACCATTGCTAACCATTGCAATCAACCTATAATTGCTGAACATCGTGAACATGTCGTTTTCTGCTTCACTAGTGAATTCATATCATTTATGATGATACAGGGTAACAAATAATTATTGAGACAGTTTAAAACTGGGGTTTTTCAGAGAGTAGAAGTTCAATCAAGATGAGACTCCACAGATATTTTATCAAATGTATATAGATAAGAAAATAATCAGAGGGTGACATCCTTCAAAAAGTCATATCATTTATGATAATAATCATGACGACTTGACGTATTTCTGTCCTTGTTCATGAATCAATATCGAAAAACGTAACAGGAATTCATATAGCCTGACGATTTGACGTAATCTGAAGACACAGCATAGGACGTTTGTGAGAACTATTGCTCCCACAGATTCCACACGAATACCATTGTTTTGTTTTTTTTATGCGCTATTTCTGTCCTTGTTCATGACTGAATACGGAAAAACGTTACATGAATTCATATAGCCTGACGATTTGACGTAATCTGATGACACAGCATACGACGTTCGTGAGAACTATTGCTCCCACAGATTCTACACGAATACCATTGTTTTGTGTTTTCAATGCGCTATTTCTGTCCTTGTTCATGAAACAATACCAAAAAACGTTACAGGAGTTCATATTACCTGAAGACTTGACGTAATCTGAAGACACAGCATACGACGTTCGTGAGAACAATTGCTCCCACAGATTCTACACGAATACCATTGTTTTGTGTTTTCAATGCGCTATTTCTGTCCTTGTTCATGAAACAATACCAAAAAACGTTACAGGAGTTCATATTACCTGAAGACTTGACGTAATCTGAAGACACAGCATACGACGTTCGTGAGAACTATTGCTCCCACAGATTCTACACGAATACCATTGTTTTGTGTTTTCAATGCGCTATTTCTGTCCTTGTTCATGAAACGATACCAAAAAACGTTACAGGAGTTCATATTACCTGAAGACTTGACGTAATCTGATGACACAGCATACGACGTTCGTGAGAACTATTGCTCCCACAGATTCTACACGAATACCATTGTTTTGTGTTTTCAATGCGCTATTTCTGTCCTTGTTCATGAAACAATACCAAAAAACGTTACAGGAGTTCATATTACCTGAAGACTTGACGTAATCTGAAGACACAGCATACGACGTTCGTGAGAACTATTGCTCCCACAGATTCTACACGAATACCATTGTTTTGTGTTTTCAATGCGCTATTTCTGTCCTTGTTCATGAAACGATACCAAAAAACGTTACAGGAGTTCATATTACCTGAAGACTTGACGTAATCTGAAGACACAGCATACGACGTTCGTGAGAACTATTGCTCCCACAGATTCTACACGAATACCATTGTTTTGTGTTTTCAATGCGCTATTTCTGTCCTTGTTCATGAAACAATACCAAAAAACGTTACAGGAGTTCATATTACCTGAAGACTTGACGTAATCTGAAGACACAGCATACGACGTTCGTGAGAACAATTGCTCCCACAGATTCTACACGAATACCATTGTTTTGTGTTTTCAATGCGCTATTTCTGTCCTTGTTCATGAAACAATACCAAAAAACGTTACAGGAGTTCATATTACCTGAAGACTTGACGTAATCTGAAGACACAGCATACGACGTTCGTGAGAACTATTGCTCCCACAGATTCTACACGAATACCATTGTTTTGTGTTTTCAATGCGCTATTTCTGTCCTTGTTCATGAAACGATACCAAAAAACGTTACAGGAGTTCATATTACCTGAAGACTTGACGTAATCTGATGACACAGCATACGACGTTCGTGAGAACTATTGCTCCCACAGATTCTACACGAATACCATTGTTTTGTGTTTTCAATGCGCTATTTCTGTCCTTGTTCATGAAACAATACCAAAAAACGTTACAGGAGTTCATATTACCTGAAGACTTGACGTAATCTGAAGACACAGCATACGACGTTCGTGAGAACTATTGCTCCCACAGATTCTACACGAATACCATTGTTTTGTGTTTTCAATGCGCTATTTCTGTCCTTGTTCATGAAACGATACCAAAAAACGTTACAGGAGTTCATATTACCTGAAGACTTGACGTAATCTGAAGACACAGCATACGACGTTCGTGAGAACTATTGCTCCCACAGATTCTACACGAATACCATTGTTTTGTGTTTTCAATGCGCTATTTCTGTCCTTGTTCATGAAACAATACCAAAAAACGTTACAGGAGTTCATATTACCTGAAGACTTGACGTAATCTGAAGACACAGCATACGACGTTCGTGAGAACTATTGCTCCCACAGATTCTACACGAATACCATTGTTTTGTGTTTTCAATGCGCTATTTCTGTCCTTGTTCATGAAACAATACCAAAAAACGTTACAGGAGTTCATATTACCTGAAGACTTGACGTAATCTGATGACACAGCATACGACGTTCGTGAGAACAATTGCTCCCACAGATTCTACACGAATACCATTGTTTTGTGTTTTCAATGCGCTATTTCTGTCCTTGTTCATGAAACGATACCAAAAAACGTTACAGGAGTTCATATTACCTGAAGACTTGACGTAATCTGAAGACACAGCATACGACGTTCGTGAGAACTATTGCTCCCACAGATTCTACACGAATACCATTGTTTTGTGTTTTCAATGCGCTATTTCTGTCCTTGTTCATGAAACGATACCAAAAAACGTTACAGGAGTTCATATTACCTGAAGACTTGACGTAATCTGATGACACAGCATACGACGTTCGTGAGAACAATTGCTCCCACAGATTCTACACGAATACCATTGTTTTGTGTTTTCAATGCGCTATTTCTGTCCTTGTTCATGAAACAATACCAAAAAACGTTACAGGAGTTCATATTACCTGAAGACTTGACGTAATCTGATGACACAGCATACGACGTTCGTGAGAACTATTGCTCCCACAGATTCTACACGAATACCATTGTTTTGTGTTTTCAATGCGCTATTTCTGTCCTTGTTCATGAAACAATACCAAAAAACGTTACAGGAGTTCATATTACCTGAAGACTTGACGTAATCTGAAGACACAGCATACGACGTTCGTGAGAACAATTGCTCCCACAGATTCTACACGAATACCATTGTTTTGTGTTTTCAATGCGCTATTTCTGTCCTTGTTCATGAAACAATACCAAAAAACGTTACAGGAGTTCATATTACCTGAAGACTTGACGTAATCTGAAGACACAGCATACGACGTTCGTGAGAACAATTGCTCCCACAGATTCTACACGAATACCATTGTTTTGTGTTTTCAATGCGCTATTTCTGTCCTTGTTCATGAAACAATACCAAAAAACGTTACAGGAGTTCATATTACCTGAAGACTTGACGTAATCTGAAGACACAGCATACGACGTTCGTGAGAACTATTGCTCCCACAGATTCTACACGAATACCATTGTTTTGTGTTTTCAATGCGCTATTTCTGTCCTTGTTCATGAAACAATACCAAAAAACGTTACAGGAGTTCATATTACCTGAAGACTTGACGTAATCTGATGACACAGCATACGACGTTCGTGAGAACAATTGCTCCCACAGATTCTACACGAATACCATTGTTTTGTGTTTTCAATGCGCTATTTCTGTCCTTGTTCATGAAACAATACCAAAAAACGTTACAGGAGTTCATATTACCTGAAGACTTGACGTAATCTGATGACACAGCATACGACGTTCGTGAGAACTATTGCTCCCACAGATTCTACACGAATACCATTGTTTTGTGTTTTCAATGCGCTATTTCTGTCCTTGTTCATGAAACAATACCAAAAAACGTTACAGGAGTTCATATTACCTGAAGACTTGACGTAATCTGAAGACACAGCATACGACGTTCGTGAGAACTATTGCTCCCACAGATTCTACACGAATACCATTGTTTTGTGTTTTCAATGCGCTATTTCTGTCCTTGTTCATGAAACAATACCAAAAAACGTTACAGGAGTTCATATTACCTGAAGACTTGACGTAATCTGATGACACAGCATACGACGTTCGTGAGAACAATTGCTCCCACAGATTCTACACGAATACCATTGTTTTGTGTTTTCAATGCGCTATTTCTGTCCTTGTTCATGAAACAATACCAAAAAACGTTACAGGAGTTCATATTACCTGAAGACTTGACGTAATCTGATGACACAGCATACGACGTTCGTGAGAACTATTGCTCCCACAGATTCTACACGAATACCATTGTTTCGTGTTTTCAATGCGCTATTTCTGTCCTTGTTCATGAAACAATACCAAAAAACGTTACAGGAGTTCATATTACCTGAAGACTTGACGTAATCTGATGACACAGCATACGACGTTCGTGAGAACAATTGCTCCCACAGATTCTACACGAATACCATTGTTTTGTGTTTTCAATGCGCTATTTCTGTCCTTGTTCATGAAACAATACCAAAAAACGTTACAGGAGTTCATATTACCTGAAGACTTGACGTAATCTGATGACACAGCATACGACGTTCGTGAGAACTATTGCTCCCACAGATTCTACACGAATACCATTGTTTCGTGTTTTCAATGCGCTATTTCTGTCCTTGTTCATGAAACAATACCAAAAAACGTTACAGGAGTTCATATTACCTGAAGACTTGACGTAATCTGAAGACACAGCATACGACGTTCGTGAGAACTATTGCTCCCACAGATTCTACACGAATACCATTGTTTTGTGTTTTCTATGCGCTATTTCTGTCCTTGTTCATGAAACAATACCAAAAAACGTTACAGGAGTTCATATTACCTGAAGACTTGACGTAATCTGAAGACACAGCATACGACGTTCGTGAGAACTATTGCTCCCACAGATTCTACACGAATACCATTGTTTTGTGTTTTCAATGCGCTATTTCTGTCCTTGTTCATGAAACAATACCAAAAAACGTTACAGGAGTTCATATTACCTGAAGACTTGACGTAATCTGATGACACAGCATACGACGTTCGTGAGAACTATTGCTCCCACAGATTCTACACGAATACCATTGTTTTGTGTTTTCAATGCGCTATTTCTGTCCTTGTTCATGAAACAATACCAAAAAACGTTACAGGAGTTCATATTACCTGAAGACTTGACGTAATCTGAAGACACAGCATACGACGTTCGTGAGAACTATTGCTCCCACAGATTCTACACGAATACCATTGTTTTGTGTTTTCTATGCGCTATTTCTGTCCTTGTTCATGAAACAATACCAAAAAACGTTACAGGAGTTCATATTACCTGAAGACTTGACGTAATCTGATGACACAGCATACGACGTTCGTGAGAACAATTGCTCCCACAGATTCTACACGAATACCATTGTTTTGTGTTTTCAATGCGCTATTTCTGTCCTTGTTCATGAAACAATACCAAAAAACGTTACAGGAGTTCATATTACCTGAAGACTTGACGTAATCTGAAGACACAGCATACGACGTTCGTGAGAACTATTGCTCCCACAGATTCTACACGAATACCATTGTTTTGTGTTTTCAATGCGCTATTTCTGTCCTTGTTCATGAAACGATACCAAAAAACGTTACAGGAGTTCATATTACCTGAAGACTTGACGTAATCTGATGACACAGCATACGACGTTCGTGAGAACTATTGCTCCCACAGATTCTACACGAATACCATTGTTTCGTGTTTTCAATGCGCTATTTCTGTCCTTGTTCATGAAACAATACCAAAAAACGTTACAGGAGTTCATATTACCTGAAGACTTGACGTAATCTGAAGACACAGCATACGACGTTCGTGAGAACTATTGCTCCCACAGATTCTACACGAATACCATTGTTTTGTGTTTTCTATGCGCCATTTCTGTCCTTGTTCATGAAACAATACCAAAAAACGTTACAGGAGTTCATATTACCTGAAGACTTGACGTAATCTGAAGACACAGCATACGACGTTCGTGAGAACTATTGCTCCCACAGATTCTACACGAATACCATTGTTTTGTGTTTTCAATGCGCTATTTCTGTCCTTGTTCATGAAACAATACCAAAAAACGTTACAGGAGTTCATATTACCTGAAGACTTGACGTAATCTGATGACACAGCATACGACGTTCGTGAGAACTATTGCTCCCACAGATTCTACACGAATACCATTGTTTTGTGTTTTCTATGCGCTATTTCTGTCCTTGTTCATGAAACAATACCAAAAAACGTTACAGGAGTTCATATTACCTGAAGACTTGACGTAATCTGAAGACACAGCATACGACGTTCGTGAGAACAATTGCTCCCACAGATTCTACACGAATACCATTGTTTTGTGTTTTCTATGCGCTATTTCTGTCCTTGTTCATGAATCAATACCAAAAAACGACACAGGAGTTCATATTACCTGAAGACTTGACGTAATCTGAAGACACAGCATACGACGTTCGTGAGAACAATTGCTCCCACAGATTCTACACGAATACCATTGTTTTGTGTTTTCTATGCGCCATTTCTGTCCTTGTTCATGAAACAATACCAAAAAACGTTACAGGAGTTCATATTACCTGAAGACTTGACGTAATCTGAAGACACAGCATACGACGTTCGTGAGAACTATTGCTCCCACAGATTCTACACGAATACCATTGTTTTGTGTTTTCTATGCGCTATTTCTGTCCTTGTTCATGAAACAATACCAAAAAACGTTACAGGAGTTCATATTACCTGAAGACTTGACGTAATCTGAAGACACAGCATACGACGTTCGTGAGAACTATTGCTCCCACAGATTCCACACGAACAAAAGGACTGGTCAGCGCCAGTTCTGGGCGACTCTCGAGTCTTCTTTGGAGACTCATGCCGGTAGAGTAACTATTTGGAACCCGAAGGGAGAGGCGTGTAACGCCTGGTTATGATCTATGGATTTGCTGTTCACAACTTTTTGCTATCTCTCATCGATCTCGAGATATATGTTTTTCCGGCAACGTTTTAGATACTACTCGAGGAAATACGGTATGTACAGCCCTGACTGTTGAAAATACCAAGATAGAAATATGTACTGAACACACTCATTTGGTTTTTTATATTTATGTTCAGATTAAAATTAAAATTCGACAATGACAAGAAAAAAGAAGATATTTTAATTATAAACAGTGAAAGATTAGGGTAAAGAAAAAAAATGTTTGATTGATTATGATAGGAAATAATTAAAAGTGGGAATACAGAAGAAACAAGAAGAGAAGGAGATCAATTAAAAAGGGCCGTACCGTTTGTAGAGGTTCTGTCGGGCAGTCGTCGTCTTCTTCTTCTTCCTCGACTTCTCCGGTCCATTGATCTTTGCCATTTTCGCCTCCTTCTGTTTTTGAGCACGCAGTCCGTCTCGGAGAGCCATCGTTGACGGGAGAATGGGTGCAGGACGGCTCGTGGTCACATTCCTTCTCGACTTTGCAAGAATTCTGGCCAGTTTAAAGTCCTCGTATTCGGCCCTCTGAGCAGCTTGTTCGGCTGCTTTCCGGGCGTTGTCTTTGTCTTCATTTTCTTTCAATTTTTCATAAACTGCCTTCCAAGTAGAGCCAGATGGTCGTGAAGCCTCTGGGTACTGGCTCCTGACAACCTTCTTGAACAGCCGATCCGCTTTCTTGGCCAGCTCTGGATTATTGGTGATGAAGTGGCTCAATTGAGCACCCGACATCGCCTTCATTTGCGCCTTCACGGTCTTATAATCGGCCAGTGTCAAACCTGGAAAAGGAAAATGAATAGAAATTGATGATAACCTAAAAACAAACCTTTCTGAACGTCTTCTGATCTCTGCTTTCCTGCATAGATAGTTGGCCACGTCTTCTTTGAGATGATAAATCGTGTGACGTCCTCGAATGCAGTTCCGGATTGGGATTTCCTTTCATCCAGTGAATGACCGAAAGTCGTTGATGATGAACGCCTCTCTCCCTCTCTCTCTCTCTCTCTCTCTCTCCTCTCTCTCTCTCTCTCTCTCTCTCTCTCTCTCTTTCTCTCTCTCTCCCTCTCTCTCTCTCTCTCTCTCTCTCTCTCTCTCTCTCTCTCTCTCTCTCTCGCTCTCTCTCTCAAAGAGAGAGAGAGTCCTTCTTCAGCTTCTGGACGGCCTCCATTTTCTGTCGCTCGAAGTCTATCTTGATCGCCTCCACTTTCGCTTTGAAGTCGGCACTATTGACTCCACACATTTTCCTCGGCTGCTCTTTGTCCAAGATCTCGTACTTTATATTCTCCCTCTTTATCTTGATCTTCTTCATATCGTTCTTCGACTCCTCCAAATTCTCTCTCATCAACTTTGCCAAGTCCTCCCGAGCGTGACTCTTGTGACGTGTCATCAGACACACAGCGCAGAAGATCGCCTTCTTTCACGACTTCTTCTGGAACACACGAAAATCAATTGGTTCTTCTCGATCAGTCAACTCACCATGCTGACGAAATCCGCGAGGTTGCTGTTGTTGTCATCGTTTTCTGCGATTCATGAGGAATCTGCTAAATTCGAAACGAATAAAAGTGAATCCAATCGAATGGAACACTCACATCATTCTCCAATGTTTCCGTAATCGTTTTGAAACTCAGTGCAAATCCGTTAAGCTGCCATATCAGGCGGCTCTCTCCGTCCAATCCATCCATTCTTCTCCTCCTTCTTCTTCTTCTCCATTAGTGTGAATTTAAATAAATCGTTCGATAGCAGCAGCAGATCAGCCGGCTCCAGTTAGGGTAACAGTGTTTCATCTTAAAAAGACGATTGTTCATTGAATTTTCTAAACTAAAAACTGACTCACCCTTGTTCTCTTTTCATCAATCCTCCAATCCTCTATCACAACTCTAATGAAATACCAAAGGCGTCCAT